>CM053501.1:52527073-52871466 GCA_028627145.1 Eidolon dupreanum | reverse complement strand
TCTGTAATTAACAGCTAGCTTTTTGGGATTCTTGTGTGGATCTGTTTTGGCACTGTGTTGCATAATTATTTTTATCTTGGGATCAGATCTGAGTCATTCAGAGCCAGAGTCTTCCAGGCGCTGATGTGACACCAGGTGTTGCCAGTGCATGTCTTTCTTCTTGGATCACTGCCCACACTGAGTGGGGTTGGAGGTTATATGTTTTCTAACAGCA
Organism: Eidolon dupreanum; assembly: GCA_028627145.1. NCBI lineage: Eukaryota > Metazoa > Chordata > Mammalia > Chiroptera > Pteropodidae > Eidolon > Eidolon dupreanum. The sequence goes on along the minus strand of CM053501.1, from coordinate 52,871,252 downwards.
AATCCTACCCCACCCCCGCTGAAAATCTGAATGATCTGCCTGAATTTTTTTATTTTAATAAGCCCCAAAATGAGAAATGCTGTTCTTGAGAGTAAGTTATATCTGTCAACCATGTGGAAACAGAAAAAAAAGATTGAGAAACCAAACTTGTGTCTTTACAGATTAATTTTTACTTATAAAAACTACGAAATGGAAATTATAGTTTTATAATTCTAAGGTATTAATGATATTTATTCTAAATATTTTTTTACTAATATAGTAGAAATAAACATGTGTTGACTTAATATAACTTGACCCTTAAAATTCACTGCACTAATAGTTGGGTGTTTTGTGTTTATTCTTTTTTTCTTATAGGTGCTGGTCTCAGTGTCAGTGATAATGAGTCTGGTCAAGGCAGCCAGGAGGGAGGCACCCTGACTGACTCCCAGATCGTAGAACTCAGGAGGATACCCATCGCTGACACCCATCTCTAGCGCCTCAGTAACCATTAGAATGAAGATACTTTTATATTTGTACTGGCTTTGTGCTAAAACTCTATAAGTACATGCAGCCATATGATAGGAATCTGAGAATTGTACTGGATGATTAACCCCAAAATTATTGTTGTGTTGGAATATAAACTACTTACCTTTGTATACCCTGAATTCATTGCTATATTGAAAGACTGGATCAGTTTATATTAGTTAATAGGATGTACATATTCTAAGAATATTAGTTGTTTTTTAATCATTCTATATGGCTAACATTGTTTAATAGAAGTAATAATAATAAAAACAATAGAATCCATTTAGCATTACTTGGACTTGTGATTTATGAGGAAATGTTGTGCATGAGCAAAGAAAGAAACTCCTTGTCTTGATGACATCAAAGAACCTGTTTCTTCCAACACTGATACAGGTGATCCAGATTCAAGACTCCACAGCATCTAAAGACTTTCATTCCTAAAAGCCAGAATATTTATTGCCTGTTGATGGGGGTACTGCAGCTTGCATAGTCTTTCATCGAAAGTATGTATTTCTGCTCATTATAAAATTAGAGAACTGAACATTTTCCAAAATGAATGTTCTGTTCCCAGTTAAAAATAACTCCAGCAAACATTTTAGCACAGCTAAGAAGATCATTCAAACAGTACAGTTTGTTTGGGAGAAATACTTCTTGGTTTGGATTTTCAGTCTTTCTTTGTCTTAGAATGAGAAATCAGAAAGTCTGTCCCAGAACAAACACTATTGTGTTCATGATGATTTCATTGACTAAGGTTCCAGAAGAATCATTAGGAACAGAACAAGTTCGTCCTAAGGATGCCTTCTTTACCTTTTATCTGGGAGTTGTTGAGTATTTTCGAGAAAATCACCATTATCCCAAGAAAAAATTAAAATTTATCTAAGAGAAATTTTTTGAGCCATTAATTATTTCCATTAATGAAGCCATAATGAAAACATAGAAGTGCCTTATCATTGCTGTTAAGCATGACTTTATTTTTTATAAAACCTGAGATAGCATTATTTATCTTGATAAATTATAAAATGACTCTCTCATCTTCCTGTTGGTCCTTCCTCACTCCCATCTCCTCCCTCTTATACTGGGTTTTGATCAGTGGCTTGTCATTGTAGGTAGAAAATAAAAGCTGCACAAAATCAAACAGCATAAAAAATAAAACATATCATTGGCAGAGTTATAATCTTTTAGGACCTTTACAAATGGTGGTAATAAGATCAAGTTTACCTTAAGTGACAAGGTAGTTGTCTCTTTCCACCTACAGCATTATACCATAGTCTGTTTCATGCTAGGATAGGAGCAACTGATAAAGTTAGTTATAATAATATTTAAGATGAAAATTTAGAAATTGGTAAGCATTCTAAAATTGTTAGTAGGTTTTAATGAATTTAGGGCTTAGGCAGTGATTACAGAAATGTGAGATTTCATTGTGTGGAATTCATGAGTCATAGTCACTGTAACATTTTTTTTGCAGATATCTAGGTGTCTAATTCTCTAACAAAGGCAATTTTCAATAGCTATTTTTATTTCTACGTGTTGGCAAAATTTGGAAAAATCTCGCCAAAAACATGACCAACCCAGGACACCTTTCTTATTTCAGGTTACTGGGTTTCCAAAAGGCCATCTAGGTAAGAAATCAAAAGGACCTCCTGCCACTGTTCAGCATGATTTTTTTAAATATTGGAAGAAAAAAAAAAACAAGATATCTAGAAGCCACAGTGCTAAAACAAATAAGCTTCATATTCCAACAATAGCAATATTTTGCCATCCTGTTTCCTCCCAATATAGATTAAAGTGGGACATCTGCCAGGGAAGCACAGTACTTTGGAGGAAAAGCAAATCAAATCAAATGCTTAAAAATGAAAACTCAAAGGCTAGGGCTATAACACTTCATCTGTGATCTTTCTCTTTCAAGAGATTTGATCCTCTTTTTCTCCATGATATTTTTATAGCTTTATTAAGATATAAATCACATCCCATACTACTCCCCCATTTAAAGTGTATAATTCAAAAATGTTTGGTGTATTACAATATTGGGTTCTTGAATTGTGGTAAAATATATGTAACACAAAATTTGCTATTTGAATTATTTTTAAATGTGATTTTTAAAGTCAGTGGCATAAATTACATTCACAGTGTCATACAACCATTGCCTCTTTTTCCAAAACATTTTCATTACCCCAAACAGAAACTCTGTATTCCCCATCTCTATAACATTTCTTTGGGCAATGCCTCTACTTCTGTATTTTTGTGATTTTTAATTTGTTTTTGTTTTAGTTTTTTCAACTTTTATTTTTTTAGGATGTTAAAAAAGGATTTTCCAAATTTGGATGCAAGTGCAGCAGGTACGCGAATGGGGCATGAGTTAGCAGTGGAGCTTGTGGAGTAAGATCGGAGACCAGGCAAATGAAAATCTGAGTAAGCAAAACGCAGAAAAAATTTCACCTGGGAAATTCAGCTTTGAGTTGGCTTTCAATCTCTTGAGGTGTTTTCTGGTTTAATCAATATTTTCCGTGTCTCCCAAATCTGATCAGAGAAGTTTGAACATGTAATGAAGATATTACTGGAAAAAGAAAATGCTGTTTAGGAACACGTCTGTGGGACAATTTCACTTTTTTTTTCCTGCACTTAAGATTCTCCTTGAGTTTAGCCGGAAGGCCTCTGAATTGATCTCTTTGAGGGTAGATCTCAATCAGATAAGTAAATAGTGCTGACCTTTTCCAAGCAGCTGTATGCCAGAGTGGTTCTCCTCTAAGCAGCCTGGCCTGGGTGAGAACAGAGAAGGCACCAAGGGCATTTCCATTTGTCCTATGTCCTTTTAATTGTTAATGGCATGATGCACACAGAAGGGCCACATTGTCCATAACTAGCATTTAAAGAATAGACAAAGTAACTAAGGCTAGGAACTCTTTCATTATCTTCAACTAGTCTTTTTGACTGACTGGTTTAAATAAATAAAGTATAAGTTTAACAAGGAACATATTAGAAACAACTCAGATATTCACTAATGCTTGATGTATGATTAATAAACATCTTTTAAGTAAATTACATGGCTTCAGGAGAAGCAGCAAATGAAGAATAACCCTGTTTTCCATCATATATAACAATGGGATGCAGTTATCTAGTACTGTTCCATGACCCTGGGAGAACTACAGGAAACTCGGTTTCGTTTCCAGCCTCGCCCCTGCCAGGGACTCAGTAGCTGAGTCTCACAGCTTTGACTGTGCTACAAGAGCTGAAGTCCCTACAAAAAACTCAGCTCAAGGACATTGTTAGCACTTTCAGCACATAAAATAGCATTTTAGTCCTGTGAGAAAACATAAGTAATCACTTTCCTAATAGGTAAAATGGTTCAAATTTAAGCAGGATAAACTGTACTTTTTGCCTATGATAATCCTTTAAGGGTTTATGAGCAAAATCACAAACTTAATGTTTTTAAAAATTTAGGAACATACTGGTAGCGTTTGTTTTGTAACACGAATGAAGGAAAGAAACAATGCAAATCATTTGAGCATCACTTATTTTGGATTTGGAGTATGATTATACTTCAGAGGTTAGGGTGTGTGTGTGTGTGTGTGTAAGAGAGAGACAGAAACAACATGATAATAATTTCTATTACAATTTACAATGAATGATTAAAAGATATTTTGAAAAGCTGATTAATGAAGTGTATGAGACTAGTCATCATCTTGTCTCAGTATATATCAATCAAAATCATTTTGAAGACCTTTGCCACATTACTGGAGGAAAGTATAATCATTTACTAAAAGAATTGAAAGAAGAGTAGTAGAGAATCGTAAAATGAATTAGAAGGATGCTCAAGAACCATCAGGGCAATATGGTATTATATAGTAAATGGGTGGTTTCCTCTTTTATATATCATCTTTATCCTCAAGGTTCACCCATGTAGTCATATTGTATAATTTTCTTATTTTTTTTTAAAGCTGAATAGCATTCTATTGTATGGATATACCACATTTTCTTTAGCCATTTATCTGTTGATGGGCATTTGGATTGTTTCCCTATCTTGGCTATTGTGAATAAGGCTGCGATGAACATGGAAGTGCTGATACCTCTTTTAGCTCCTGATTTCAATTATTTTGGATAAATACCAAGAAGTGAGATGATTGGATCGTATGGTAGTTCTATTTTTTATTTTTTGAAGAACCTCCATAATGTTTTCTGTAGCAGCTGCAGTTTTACATTCCTGATGAAGTGTACAAGTGTTCCCAGTTTCTCCACATCCTCACCAACACTTCCTATCTTTTGGGTTTTGATAATAGCCATCCTGACAGGTTTGAGATGATATCTCCTAATTTTGATTTGCATTTTCTGATGACCACTGACAATGAGCATTTTTTATATACCTGTTGACTATTGTATATCTTGTTTGGAGAAGTGTCTATTCAAGTCCTTAACCCATTTTTTAATCAGGTTATTAGGGTTTTTTGCTATTGAGTTGTTGGAGTTCCATATATTTTAGAAATTAACTTCTCATCAGATAGAGGTTTACAATTACTTTCTCCCATTTCACTCCACAGGTCACCTTTTCACTCTATTGATAAGTGAAATAAGCCAGTGACAGAAAGACAAATACTGCATGATTCCACTTATATGAGGTATCTAAAATAGTCATATTTATACAATCAGAGAGTGAAATGATGGTTGCCTGGGGCTAAGGAAAGGGAGAAATGGGGAGTTACTAATCAATGGGCATAAAGTTTCATTTAAGCAAGATGAGTAAGTTCTAGAGATATGTTGTGCAATATTGTACCTATAGTCAACAATACTGTATTGTAAACTTAAAATTTGTTAGGAGGGTAGATCTCATGTTAAGTTTTCTTACCACAATAAAATTTTAAAAAATTAATTTGCTGACAGGACTGCTTGATCACTGTTCTCCACTATAAGTTTTGGGTTTACATGGAGAAAGAACTTCTTGCCCCTGAATCCTATGAAAAGCTTTTTATCCAGATAAGTATGAGAGATTGTAGATTATAACTCTTTGGTTACAAAATACTCATGCATATGTAATTTTCCAAACAAAGCCCTTATGACTGACAGGTTGTGGATAATAATGAAATATATGGAGTAAATATCTTCTTTTGTTGCCTATTTACTCTGTGCATTTGATCTCCCCCCTTGGTCAGTAATCCTTAGAATACCATCCTAGTTTGAAACTTGTATAGACTACTGCCAAAATGAAGACAAGTTTTTCATAGGTCTTCAGTGGTTTTCAAGACTCTTTGAATAACTAGGAAGAGAATGACTTACAGACATAATTCAACAAATTATAGCTTTGAAAATGAAAGCTGTTTGGTAACATGGAGATGACATGGTATCTGATTTATTCAATAATTTCTATCAATTTGGATTTTTAAAGGCAAGACGTCTGTAACTAAATCTATGAAAGATCAAGAAAAATTATGCTATAATTTAGCTAGTAGGATTAAAAAAATTTTTTTAGCAATCTGGTGGTCTAGTGGATAGGTTTCAGGATAAAGAATTTTTTTTTCAGTTCAACAAATAATTTATTGGGCATTTTGTTCCAGGTATTGTGCTAGGTACTTAGGATGCCAAAACAAATAAAATGTAGTTCCCACTCTTCACAAGCTTACAGTCTAGTGTGGGTTCAATAGCAAGACGTCATTAGGGGTTCTGTGAAAGGTTATTAGGAGTTCCAGGAAAGATTGAAAAACATTTTTTGAATTGTTTGAACTTCCTTCTTCATGCAGTGCCAGCATTTGCAAGTGAAGACTAGTGATCAAGCAACCTTGTTAGCAAATTATATTTTTGTCCTTTGTCAGAAAGAAAGTCTACTTTCCACAGTTCAGTTCTTATCTTAGAGATTGGCAAGCAGCAATGACTTTTAACTCATAATCCTTTGGGTTGTCTTGAGAATTCAGTGTGGATAGACATGGGAAGGTCGACTCTCGTCAATAATTAGTTCCTAACGGCATGAAATAGAGGCGCTGCTCAGTTAGGAAGATGCTGATGTGTTCTTCTGAAACTTGGACACTAACAATTAATCTTACAGATATTTATTTTTATATATATATTTTTTATTTTTCAGGTGAAGCAACCCTTGGTTGACCTCACAGATTGCAAGGACCTTGTCAGTTTACAATCCCTTATTTTTTTATCTTTTACTCCTACAGCACCTGGTCTTCCTAGGTGATCTCCCATCCAAGTACTAACCAGGTGCGACCCTGCTTATTAGTTTCCGAGATCAGTCGGAATTGGGCTTGTTCAGGGTAGCATGGCCGTAGACTAGATATTTATTTCTTACTTCCAGAGTACAATTAGTCTTATTCCCTTGGCTCACTAATAATAGAAATTACATGTTATCAAGGTTCAAGTGTTACAATGCAGACTGTTATTTCAAATTTATTTAGTACAGGCATAATGAATTAACCGTGAAATGACAAATACACACTTCTTTGACACTGAGATTGGAATAGCCCCTGGAGTAGAGGTGCTGTTAGAGTATTCAGTCACACTAAATTATTCATGGAGAGTAAGGTCCTCTCTCCTCAGAGAACAGGTGGAGTTTGGAGATGGGCAACACAGCAGAATTTCTCCCCTCCCCACCTCACCCTGCCCCCTTGCCAGCACCTCCATTTGGGCATCAGGTGCTGGGAGACATTCAAGAGCAGGGCAAGCCCCACTTCTGGGTGCTGATCCTGGTCAGAACTTTAGAAAAGAATCAAAATGATCGTCGTATTCTTCACACCTCACAGTAGTTTTTATACACATCCCTTCCACTCTGTATCTGGAAATACCAGATTATTATTTTCTTCACACAATTCCCACCTATCTTCTCCCCATCAAGTGTTAAAATATAGGTTATATATTCAATACTGAACTTCTAGAAAAATCATTTTTAAAATACCAGCTCTGTTCCTGCCATAAAAGAAGCAGAGAGCTGTTGACATTTTCTACCTTCTAGGATTTTTACTAGCAAAGTAAATGTATTTTCAACATGGATGAGGTAGAAACAAACTCAACTACAAGTGTTCTCAATGCAGTTGGTATTTTTGGCCAAGATGGTAGAAAGTTCTTTCTACATGTGGGCGAATTATTGATATAAGACAGAGGCAAAAGGCAGGATGGCATGAACCTTTTTTCCTTCCCTACAGCTCAGGAAAATTTTGTTATCTTCCTCTCTCTTTCTCATAAATATGAAACCTAAAAACCATAAGTAATTTAAAGTTCTTGTTAGGGATTAAGAAGTTAACAAGTCTAGTTATTCATCAAAAATATATTTCTTCTACACAGTGATCAGTTTCCTTTGAAATTTAGACTAGTAGACTGCCTGATGATAACTAGGAAACCCTAAAAAGGCAATTACTTTCCTGGGTATGAAACAGAGGAACTTATATAAATAAATATGACTAATTCTGGCCTCTGCAACTCAAGAAAAATGTATAGGACATATACTAGATGCTCATAATAGGCTTAATATTAAGAACAAATAATAAAAGGAATAAGTCCTATTCAGGGAAAGAAATTGTTTTTGAAGGGTCACAAGTAGATGCAGTTATGAGAAATAAAGTGGGACTTGAACATGCCTTAAAGACAAGATAAATTGGATTTCTTTTGCAATACAAATATTTAACTCAAGGAGTAAAAGAAATAAGCACTTTAAAATACCTAACAAATGTGGAATACAAAATACTAAGAGATTGGAAAACAGTCTGCCTATTTCACTTACAGGTGATCTTACTAAGAAACAGCATTATCACTAAATGATTACTCTGGAAGGCTTCCTTTGCAAACACCCAACATTATTTTAAAACTCTATGAGGTTTAGCATGTCATGATTCCATGTAAAAAATTTTAGATGCTGCTTCATTGCTACAAAGAGAGTAGCTTAAATTTTCTATTAACAAAACATATACCTTTGTTTCTCAGTACTATACTTGAGATTATATGCTCCCATCTCATCCAACTATGGAAGTCTATAGGCAAAGTTCAGTAGATTTTATTTTTTGCTCTCTCTGGAATACAAGTTTGTCCATTTGTAATTACAAGTTTCCTTCATTTTCCAGCATTTAAACTATTTGACCAGCTTTTTTCTTCTTAGAGAACAACCATTCTTCACAATATTTAGATCGTGACCACAAGTTAGAAACTCTTTAAAGATGACAAGCTTTTCAGCTTTAGTGATTTGTACTTCTCTTAGCATCCACACCTTCTTCTAAGCATGGTTGCTGAATACTTAGACCTTCAGAATAGAAAAATGCCAATTGGAAATATAATAAATTTCATGCATTTCTTCAGCTCGATACTGGTTGTCGTGTGGTCTAATCTGTAGAGCCCAAGGTCCTGCTTGTATGGCTTTTGGAATGAAAAATAAATAGTTGCTCTCTGTGTAGAACTAAACTATGTAATGTGAAGCAGAGAAAGGAATTGCTCACAGTGACTTCTTCAAGGCAAAGTAAAAATTAAGCTCAGCATGTCATCACATACTTACAAGTGACTTATGTGAGCCTTATTTATAAATAGATTTTTAGTGTGCCAAGATTTCCAATGAAAAGCAACCAGTAAAATAGTTCATCATTTATCATTTTTATTATAGAAAAAATAGAGAGACCATTGATTCTTCTTAGACAATAACTGACCGTTCAAGGACTGTAAAAGAATCATAGACAATGGCCCAAACTATTAAATTTGTTACCAAATAGGTAGACTTTTTAAAATACAGCTTCTACAGTGACCCCCAATGGCATTACATAGACTCATGGCATGCAAAGAAGTACAAGTGATAAAAGATTTAATAAGCCTCTTTTGATGATGTTGATGGGCTGTAGTTTACAGTTCTCCTTAATAACTTTAAAGCTTCATTTCAAAGAAAAGAATATCATTCATTTTAAGGAAAAATATAATAGTGGTAACATTAGAAGTTTACAAAAGTATACATGCTCTTCTATGGTACGAATTATTTGGAGAATGAAATAAATGTGGGGTAAAAAGCTCTTCTGAAGTCACTTGAAAGAGAATATTTTTAGAGTGTCTTAAAAATATTAATGAACAAATGAGATAACTTATAATTCAACCAAAGTTTATAGCTAACAAAAACATGTACAATAAAATTCTACATGTTTACATATATAAATGTATAATATAAATACAAAAATATGCATATATATTACATGTATATAAATATATAACATGCATTTATATATTATGTTGATAATATACATATATATTTACATATACCTTCACACACAAACATATAATACATGTATATAACAAGATAATAGTGTTCAGAGATTTATAATTTCTTCTTTGGATTTTCTGTTTTTCAAATTTCTTGCAAAGAACATGTGTTATCTTTGAAATCAGAAAAAAAATTTATAGTTTGTTGGAAATTATTTGAGCCCTGAATTTAAAACAGATGGTGTTTAAGACACCCTTTTTTATGCTCAGTCAACTTCCAGTGAAACAGTCATAGCTAATAAAAATTTTTTGAGAAAAATTTTTAGAGCACTTTTAATTAAATTGACAATAAAATTGAGAGGAGGTACAGAGATTTCCCATATACTCCCTGACCTCAGACGTGCATAGCCTTCTCTGTATATTACCATCATTCACCAGAGTGGGACATTTGTTATGACTGATGAACCTACATTGACACATTAAAATCACCTAATGTTTACATTAGGGTTCACTCAGTATTGTAATTCTATGAGTTCAGACAAATATATAATGACATAATCTATCATTGTAAAATCCCACAGAAATCCTCTGTGCTCTACCTATTTGTCTCTCCTCCACCCACTCCCACACCTGGCCAGTGAGATTTTTAGAGCCCGAGGATCTTTGGCATCCTGTTCCTAGTGGAAATGACCCATTTTTATAATTTGTTTCATAGATGATATTAGATGAACATAGTGATTGACTCACAGTGACTTATCTGAACCTCAAGACCACTGTAGCTGTGGGTATTAGAGCCTGAGGAATCTCTATTTGTAAACTCTTAGATTTCCCTCTCGGCCTGAGGAAATCTCTAATTTTGACACAGAAAAGAAAGGGTAGAAAAAAAAACAGCTCCAAGCCACAGGAAAGACCTGTCACTCATAGTTTATAGAAGGAACAAAGGGGCACTTTTGTCCCAATCAGTGGGTGCTACAACGTTAGTATATTTTAAAGACAATGACATAATTTGATAGTCATAAATGAGTGAAAATTTGGAGTATTTCAGAATTTTGGATTCCATATTTCAGAAAAAAACAACAACAAAAAAACCAAACAAACAAAAAAAATCTATGCTGTATTCAAAGGAAATTTCAGCTTTGAATTTTTCCCCTTAAGGTAGTCAGTGATTTCAGATAACTTCCAAATCTAATCACTAAATGTTTCTTTTGTTGCATAGAAACTGATCCTTTCATTTTTAAGTACTAAAAAGCAAAGGGAAAAACTAGTCCTCTCCCACCACTTTGTCTGGACTCCCAGGCCCAGCATGCTTCATATTTAACTGCATGCAATCCAAACATTCTCCACATACACTGCCCAACCTCACAGCACCCTCCGCTCAGCAAGTACAGGGCTTCTGGCCTCTCCTATTTCTCCCCATGGTATTTTGAAATACATGTACCATACTTCAGTATTTTTTTTTAATCTTTTTTCAGATATTTAGGAACTTGATGTTTGATCTCTGGTTTTTTCTATTTTCTATTTTCAAATACATTTAATTTATTGTGCTTCATTTACATTTGTATAAAACATATTCACTAGTTATAGCTATCGAAAATATTTCAGTCTACTTTTATACAAATCAAGGTCCATTTAGAGGTATGCTGCTTAGTTCTAAAATTAGATCAGTACATCCAAAAAATGTTTTCTATCTCAGGAGGCCCTCCATACCCAATGCCATCTGTTTTCTCCTGTTCCTCCCTACCCCACCCCCACCCTGCTAGAATATCTTCTCTGAATAATATTTTCCTGTTTCTTTATTTCTTTCTTTATTCTCTTACTGTGACAATATCAAAGACATCAGAACCAAAGAGATATTACATTAGGATAATAAATACTATTATAATAAACAAATGGCAATTTTTGGTAGCTTAATATAATTCAAGTTTACTTCTTATAATGCAAAGTTCAATATACTTTTCCTTTAAGCAATGACTTAGGAGACCCATCTCCTTCTATTCTGTGGTAACATCATCTTTTAGGCCCTCAGAATCTTTTATTTTTAGCAGGATGGCCTGGGAAAGAAAGAGTGGAAGCGTTCATGGAATATGTTGTGATCAGAACTGGAAACTGCTTGGCCAGGACTCAGTCACTTGGCTCTGTCTAGATGCAAGAGGTGGTAGGAAATGTGTTGAGTTGTGTGTCATGGAGGAGAGGATGTAGTTGAACATCAATAGCCTCTACCACATAAAGACCCTTAGTTCTTTCCACAATTACATCATCTCAGATGACCAGCCCATATCTAGGGCATATTTTTATGCACATACTCTTACCATCCCAGCTACCCTATTGTCCTCTCTGTCTTACCTCTCTGGCATTATCATTTTAACTCACCCAGAGCTATTCTTCCCACAATTTCAGTAAATTACTTCTTGCCAACTTCCTATACCTCACATTCCAGTAGGAATCAAATGCTTTCAAAGCTAATATATTTGCCTCTATTGTATTGATCCTTTAATGTTTGTAAGAAATAAAAAATAAGGAAGAAATAAGCCAATAGAATCATCACCAGCTATAAGAAACCATTAATACTAAGTATAAGAAACAATAAAAATGGCAACAGTAAAGACATGGAAACAACTAAAGTGCCCTTCAATAGATGATTGGATAAAGATGTGGTACAGATATACAATGGAATATTACTCAGCATAAGAAAAGATGAAATACTGTCACTTTCGACAACATGAATGGATCTTGAGATTATCATGCTAAGCAAGATAAATCAGACAAAAAGTTGAGAACCATATGACTTTGCTCATAAGTGGGATATGAAACTGAAAGCAACAAACAACACAAAGAGACTCGTGGACACGAACAGGAGTTTAGTGGTTACCAGAGAAATGGGGGTGGAGGGAGGGAGATAGACAAGGGTAAAAGGGGTTAAATATATGGTGATGAAAGGAAATTTAAATTTGAGTGGTGAACACACAATGCAATATATATATAATGTTATTGAATTGCACACTTAACCTATATAACTTTATTGACAATTGTCACCCTAATAAATTTAATACAAAATAAATAACAAATGAAAAAGAATAATTTAATATGGCAATGATACACAGTCAAAAACTGTGGAGAACTGGTTAGCAGGTTAATGGAATGTTTGAGCAAGAGGAAAAGAAAGGTTAAACTCATTGCAAATAGGAATGAAAAGTTGGAGGCTGATTTAAAAATTTTTTTCATATGCAGAAAATCTAAATGTGAGCAACAAAGGCAAGAGGAAAAGTCACTGCTAACTGCTGAGATTTCAAAGATAGGTTTACTGGGAAATGATGAAGCCATTAGTAAGTGGGGAAGATAGGAAAACAGTTTTGATTGAGAGTATGGGAAAACATGGCAACAATAAAAATTCTAGAGAAGATAGAGGCTGAAGTAAGAACTTACGTGTTTCATAAAAGACTGACACAATAATTTTTGATACTCTGATACATGTTTACAGTCCTTCAAAATTCCCTGAGATGAAAAGGCAAATTCTCGGCGCCAGAGTAGATAGCCTAAGGATAGAAACTGGAGTTATGACAGAGAACTGCTCTAAAGAAAAAACTCCATGAGGAAACATCTTGCAGTTCTCAGACCTGAGGTCAATTACCCAAAGATGAGCTGAAATATTCTGAAAAGCAATCTCTTATACTAGACATCACTACTAAACCAGATATTTTTCTTCCCCAGAAACAACAAACAACCCATGATGAAAAGACCTCATTCAAACATTGCTAGAGAAATAGAGGGAGATATTGCTGGATCTCTTAGTCATTGCTTATATCCATCTAACCAATCATATACAGTAAAATAATAATGTTTCTATTTGACAATTATAGTAATGATTCATTTTCTTTATAGGGCATTTTGTAGTTTTGAAAACATTTTTTTAGGTTTATCTTAATAATTTCTTTAAATATCTTCAATGACTAATGGCAGTATGACTGTACTTTTGATTTAAATTGACTTACTATTGAAACTTTTTAAATTAAAATTATTCTAAAGCCTTACATGAAATTAGATTTTTCTTGACTGGATGGGGTAATAGTAGGTATTATAATTAAAAGTGAAGAAACAACTTAAATAAGAATAAAATATTTTCCCTGGCTCTTTTACTTATAGGAAATCATAGATTATTTTTTTTCCAAAGGATAAGAAAAAAATCTTGTGTGAATAATAAACTAAAATTTTACACAAATAATCAATAACATGAGCTAGACAGATGTTTATAAATTCTTTTGTACCATTGCTCTGAGAAATTATTCAGTTTAGGAAAAAAAATTATTTCAAGTGCAAAAGAATAGATGCTTTGCCATTGGAACCTTATTATAACATACAACAGACAACTTTCAAATTATTTTTAATGTTAACAGTGTAACCTATAAAGTTATGAATAATATGATACTTGGATTCTTTTGGTTGCAGAAAAGATCCACCTGTAATCAGCTTCAGGGATAAAGGGAAATTTACTGTTATAAAATTACAGGTCATACTACAGTTCTCTCTCCCTGTCCCTCTCTCTGTCCTCCTCACCTTCCTACCTGCTCTGTCTCCAGACTAGATTTCTATGCTTCCCAGGCTGATATGAAAGAAAATGTGGCTGACAATATATTCTTCATTTGAGAGAGTACCTCAGCCAAGTCCCAGTTTTTAATTCCTGCATATGGATATCAGGTTGTTCGAGTTCGAATCAGGTTTTTAATTTCTATTGCAAACAACTTTGGTGGGGGCTAGATCAGTTCATTAAAATGGAAAGTAATGACCTATTACTGGTATAGTTCAAGAAAAACATAATGTACAGCAATACAATGACAAGAACAATCTTAGCATTAAATCCTGGAAAAGGAACCTTGCATAATGATTAATCAATTACCTTAACTGGAATTTTTTATGAATTTGACTGATTAAGTGTTTACTTTAGTAGCACGTTATATTCAGTTTCATTGAGTTACTTAAAGATCCAAGTTAATGTTCTAGATCCATCACTGGTTTCTTCAGACATCTAACAACTATGAGGAAATTTCCCAAGGACGTAGCTCATCTATCTATCCATCTATCAATCTCTAACTCCCTATCCTTCTACCATATCATATTATATCTATCATCTATCATCTATCTATCTGTCATCTATCTATCATCACCTATATCATCTAATTCACTATTCTGTTCTGCCACACACCCTGCTAGCTTCAGGGCACACAATCACAAAGGCCATTGTAAACTTGTGGAGGCTGGAGATCTTGTATTACTGTAGTGGTTATCTATTGTTGCATAACAAATTAAACAAAAGATTAGCATCTTGAAACAACACTCATTTATTCTCTCATACAATTTCTGAGGGTCAGGAATCTGGGAATGGTTGCACTAGGATCTTCTGGAGCAAGGGATTTCATGAGGTTGCTGTCAGGCTGTCAGCCAGGGCTGAAACCTTATGAGAGAGAAGTCATCTGATGGCTTGACCAGACCTAGAGGATCCACCTCCAAGATGGTTTGCTCAGGTGGCTGTTGGTAGACCTCAGTTTTTCACAAGATGGGCTTCCCAGGGCTGCCTGAGTATTCTCATGATATGTCAGCTGTTTTTCCTAGAGCAAGTGATGAGAGAGAGCACCATAGTGCCTTTTTATGACGTAGTCTCAAAAGTCACACACAATTTCAACTTTATTCTATTGGTTAGAAGCAACTTACTAAATCCAACCCACATTCAAAGGAAGGGAAATTAGACTCCACCCCAGGAATATCAAAGAATCGATGCACATATTTTTAAAACCACCATTAATTTTTTAACGGTATCTTCAGAGCTTACCTTTGAGCTACTACTTAATTTTTATTTGTTTGATTGCAATGTATAATTCACAAAGTGGGGTATAAGAGTATGATTTTGTGATTTATAATTAGAAATATATATTTGGTCTTCATCCCTTTTCTGGCACAGCTCTTAAAACCCTGGGAATTTCCTAAGTGATGAGAGCAGCAAAGGTGTCTCTTATATTAATGAGTGACTTTTTGACCCCCCTTAAGGATGGAAGCCGGTTGCCAGGAGAACCAACCATGTGATTAGAGGTTTGGAACTTTCAGTCCCCTCCCTAGACTTCCAGGGAGGGGAGAGGGCCTAAGGGTTGAATCAGTTGCCAATAGCTAATGATTTAATCAATCATGCTATGTAACAAAGCCTGTATAAAAACCTGAAAGGACTGGGTTCAGAGAGCTTCCGGTTGGTCAACAAGGGGAGATTTGAGGGGATTGGAGAAGGCATGGAAACTACACTCCCTTTCCCCCACCTTACCCTATGCATCTCTTCCATTTGGCTCTTCCTGAGTTACATCCTTGTATAATAAACCTGTGATCCAGTAAGTAAAATATTTTCCTGAGTTCTCTGAGCTGCTCTAGCAAATTAATTGAACTCAAGGAAGGAGGAGGTCATGGAAAAATATGCTTTATAGTTGGTAGGTCAGAAGCACTGATAACCTGAAATTGCAACTGGTGTCTGAAGAGGGATGGGAGAGGGGGCATTCTTGTGGGACTGAACCTTTAACCTGCCGAATCTGATGCTATCTCCAGGTGAAGTATCAGAATTAAGTTGAAAGGTAGGACACTCAGTAGATATCCACAGAGAATGCTGGTGGTATGGGAAACCCCTACCCCACATTGGAAATCAGATGCTCAGAACACCAAAAAAAAGAGGAGCAAATCAAGATCATACCTCAAAATATTTGCTTTTTGATTCCAACTTTCAAAAAGTGTTTAATTTACACATTTATCACTTATTAATGCATTTCTTACATTGATTAATTAATCATACATTTATCCTTTCCTTTAACTACCAACAATCAAATTAGAATCTCTTACAGAGTAGAGCTTTGTATTAGTATTTTGTATAATTCCTCAGATGATTCTAATATACAACTATCAACAAGAACCACTGAATGAGATCATTTTAAATATTTTTTTCAGCTCCAACTTTCCATGATTTATTCTCTTCCATAATAGTCTTCTGGCATTACAGCAGTTCTCTCATGAAAAACCTATACAATAATCAGTTTATGTAGTACCTAAGGAGGTCCAGGAGACAGTTCAGGAAAAGATAATAAGTATTTCTTCATCTCCTGGCCCATGAGGTCTTTTTGGATATTTGGGTATATCAAAATTATATGCCCAGATGCTAACTCTTTTCTCTGCTTGGCAGAGAATGCCAAATGGATAACATTTGTATTTTCTTCTGTTGCTAATTGTGACTAAAATTATTAGTAAATGAGCCACAGATTTTCTCTCAGCTGGGGTAGGAACAAGAATTCAAGAGACGAGAGAGGACCCCTCATAGATTCATCATAAAGGATGGCCTGGTATACCTTAGGTACATTCTAGGAGTTTGCTGACAGACCTTATAACTGGATGTTGCCCAATTCATACAAACACTACCCAAGAGTAAAGATAGAGGCATCAGCTTCCTTCTCCAGCTTCTTTCTTCTGTGTTTTTACATATAGAGCTTTAACAAAGTCATTTCTCTTTGGCTGGTTACAGACTTCTCTCTCCTCTGGGTGGAGCTGAGCTCACTCAGAAAACAGGGTAATTTTGAAAACACCACACCTGTAATTGAAAAGGATTTCTTAAGGCCTTTTATAATCTATCTTTTTCTGTTGCCTCTTATACCATCCAAAATCAGAATAGCTGAATTCAGAACCCAGGTGGCAGCTGTTCAGGCTTGGCACCGAATAACCCTTGGGACTCAGGGCGTGACTATTCAGTGAGATCAGTCATAAACCATGAGGCATCTCTGGCCACTTTCTGACTATTTCCATTGCAAAAGGCCCTAAGTTATTTCAATCTTGTCACTTTTATTGAAAAGTAAACCAAGAGTGATAAAAGACATAGGGCTACACACACACACACACACACACACACACACACACACACATCATAGATTCACAATTGGGATCAAATCTGTACATGTTTACTGCATACTTGGGTCATGGACACCAAGGATGGGACTAAAAGGAAAGGATCAGATCACCTCTACCACACATTTCAGCAAGGGTAAAGATTAAGGTTTGTTTTTCAAAAAAAAAAATGCTCTCTTTGGTCAAAGATAGATTGATGCAAATGTGACTTTTTAAAATTATTCCTTATACTCCAAGTTTCTTATTATAATAGCATAATAATAATTCTTGATCACCAGAATTATTCCAGGCACTCTTCATATACTTTATATACTTTTTCTTATAGAGTACTCCTAAAAACTGTTTACTTGATTATCTTTGTGTGATAGAAATGGAAACTGAAACCCAGAGCAATTAAGATATTTACCCCATAGTAATTTCTACCTCAACCTTTCTTTCTATCCTCTTCTTTTCTAGCTTTCTTTTTGTGCTACTTTCATTTTTCATTTTTTTTTCTTATTTTTTTCTCCCTTTCATTTGTCCCTTTGGGCTTCAGGAACAAGAAGTTCAGAGTCTAAGAAGCATAAATGTTGAACTCAAGACAAGTACAAAGTGAAATTACTGTGTAAAAAGAGAAAAAAAAGCCAGGTCAACAAGACAAAGTTTTACTCCTAACCCAACCCCTCCTCTCTTACAGTCTTCAGAAGTTGGCTAGCTCAACTGACTGTCAAAACAAGTTTGAGAAGAAGGGAGAAGTGAACACATTAGCATTGGAACACCTGCTCCACTTCCCACCCACTTACCGGAGAGCAGGATAGTAAACATCACCTTTGCTTGTCTAGTTGCAATTCAGCTTTCAACACTCTACTATCCTGGGGTCAAGTACCCCAAGAATCTGGAGGATTCAGACATGTGAAATTTTAACCATGATAATACCTTCTATTTGTATCATCTCTTTACAAAGAATATTCTCATGCGTTATATCATATAATTACAAAGAATATTCTCATGAGTTATATAATCACATCATCTTATTCATTAGAGTGCTTGTGAAGTTTGAGATAAAAGTGAGGATGGTATTCCCCTAAATTAGCTTGAGAACTTGGTAAAAAAAAAATCTATCTCTTTTATTTTAATAGTTTTCTGATGCAGTTTCATGAAACACAGAAAGGACTGGTGTGGCATAAACCAGAGCCCCGCTGCAGACATCTGTCTCCAGCCATGGGTAGTTTCCTCTACTATGTGTGAGTCGGCAGTATTCCTCTGAAGCATTGGGCTCTATTGGCTCCCTGTAAGACCTCTCTCTATAATCTCTCAGAAGTCTCTACTGCTTTTCTAGATAGCTTGTGAATGAGAAAGATCTTAAAATTACAAGGACTTAGAAAGAGTTATTTTTATAGGGAAAACTAGAAAGTTGGATCAGAAGAATTAATCTAAGAGTTTAATTAATCTTCACAGTTGGCTCATGACTTTCAAATATATTGATCTCTAGAATTTGTGAAAGGAATTTGTATGAAATTAATACAGTCCCCCTCATCCCTACCTCAGGGGACTTTTGTTTGAACCCACGTTCCTAGCAACACTGTGCTCCTGCTAGCCAACTCAGCCCTTCCCAGAGGTCTTTTAGAGGTGATTAATTAAATACAAAGAACAAAATGATGATTCCTATGAGACACTGCAATTCTAAAATCCACATAGAATTGTTATTATATACAAAACAAAGTTGGAACACCTTCACCTAGAAGTAACACCTATTTAGAAAGGTAAATTGGTTTGTTTCCAACTGAAGCAGATAGTTTCAGCTAGAGCTCTGCTTTTGCAAATCAGATAATTGAGCATCTTAATATATAAGCAATTAATATACAAAATGTTGTTCATCTAATTTTACATATGTAGACTAAACATAAACTATTATTTAAGCGAAGACACCTTTAAGAGCGAAAGGGAACACTACTAACAATCATACCGGGATAATAGATATAAACATGGACTTGCCAGGGCAAAACAGGACACATGTCCAACCCACTCATAAGTGAGTATTTGAAACAGGTTTTCTCTGTTTCTTATATTTTACATCAAAGTGTGGCAAGGTTATCGTTCACTTTCTTTATTGTGAAGTAAATTTGTTACACTTGAAAAATAATCCTACATTCTAAGTCTCAGCCAATCTGTTTTGAACCTCATCATATATTTTACCTCTGTGAAACTGAGATTCAGGTTTTCCACATATTTAAATTTCTGTGAACCCCACCCCAGGAGATTATTTAAAAATACCTGTAGCTCTTCCCACTCTTTCAACATTTATTCAAAGACATTTACTTTTATTTTGAACAATTTCAAACTTTTGGGATATAAAGGGTTAGTTTTCCTGAAAATTCTCTAATTTTTAGCAGAGCTATGGATTCACCTTTTAGAAGAACTTTGAATATCTCAATATATCAGCAATTTACTGTTGATTATCAGATGGTATAAACTAAATTATAATCCAACCCAGACCCCATGGGTCTTTTGCCTGTCAAATTTTTATATAGATATGTAGATAGGTAGAAGATAAATAGATGACAGATATATGCATAATTTTATTGGAAATAAAATTTTATTGAGAATACACTCATGGGAAAAAATTAGTTTGAAAACTCTAGATTTTAAGAGGGCTCACTTGGCTATACTTTTAATTTTATTTAACAGGGTGTTATATTTCTTCTCCTGCTGTACACATTTTTTAAGCTTTCTCAAATTCTTTGGACCTATGTGAAGTAGAAATAAATGACCAATACAAGGGGGAAAAATTGGAAAATTCTGAAGTTACAGCAATCGTCAACTGGGGGAAAAATTACATAGCACCCGCAAGGAATGGAGAGGATGCGTTGCACATGGATCCTCCAGGTTGAATTATGAGGAATTCTTGATTTACCTACTTGTCTCCCCTGTATTAGCATCCAAATACTAGCTTCCCTTTCTGTGTCATTGACATGGCTGCATAAGGTAAGGGTGCTGTAAGGAACTTCTAGAACCCCTGCACGTGTCTTTGTATTTGTATACTTGTTAACTTATCTTTCAGCCTTTTTAAAGCACCAGTTATGGGAATAGCAATTTCTTTTTGCTCACTAAATCTTCACAGGTGAACTTGCCTTATTTGGAGGCATTTTGATTCTTTCCAGATAGACATGAATTTATTTTATTGACAAAGATATAATTTAACTGTAAAATAAGAACAATGTGTTCTCTTCCTTCTGACAGATTCATGCTTGTTGGAGTACATCATCTTCAACAAGAGAGGACCAGCCTACTAGGTAAGTCAGGCTTAACGAGGCTTGGTCATATTTATACAGTTTTTTAAGCTCTTACTGGAAAAGTGTTGTGGTGCCCATAAAAAGTCAATTTTTATCTATGTTCAGAATAAGAATCCTCTTTCATATATTTGACTGTTTTTCAAAGATAGTATGGGTTAGTAACTAGTTGGTTTTTAAAACAGGTCAATATGTCTTTGAGATCAGTATAAATCAGAGCTGGTGTAAATTCGGTTATTTCCTAGAACAGAAGTCCTCAAATTTGAGCATGCTTCAGAATAACCTGGAGGGCTAGACCTCAGCCCCAGAGTTTGATTCAGTATGTCTGGGGTGAGGACCAAGAATGTACATTTCTACCAAGTTCCAGGTGAAGCAAATTCACCAGCGGGAATGAGAGCAATGACATCTAGTCACAAAAGTTGTGAAAACTTTTCTCAGAAAATTAAGATGTAGTCTGCTTTTTTAATGTTTGTTTTCTTATTGTTATTTGTTTTGGAAGAGAGCCGTAAAGAAAAAAAGAGATGTCTTCTAATTTTCATGTCTAGAGCTAGTGTTGTTTGATTAAATTTCTATCAATGCCTGCTTCCAAAGCCAGTGCCTCTACTCACAACCTCTCCCCCCACCAAAAACAAAACAAAAAGCAAAAATCTAAATGTTGTGGTCTCTTACCAGCACCTAAAAAGTTAATAACAGCACCAAATAGAATTGCTCAGGTCAGTGGAGGGTAAAACCAGCATTTGGAAATGCTGTGAGAACACAAATAGTTTAAACTGTGGAAGAGGCCTGAGGAAATTGCAGAGGGAAAACTTTCCGTCCAAGGTTCCAGTTGCCAAGGAGTTTGTGTAGGTTGCTGGAGACCTCGCCCCTCCGTGGCTCCTCTGTGACTCACTGTGTCCCTGGGAAGCCTCAGATTCAGCAACCCAGAGAAAACTCAAACTGCCTTTGATCTCACGGGGGTGAAATGCACCAGAGAGCTTTGGTTTCTAGAACCCGGATGCTTCTGATCAAATAGTAGCAGAGCCTATATTTTGATTCCTAGAAGTCAATCTGGTTCTAGCCCAAAACCAGAAAGATTTAGATTAGGAAAAGCTGTGTCGTGGGTCCCACTGCAGCGGCAGCAGCAGGAACAAGGGAGTACAGGAGTAGAATGCGCTTGGACCCAGTTTAGATGTCTGGTTGGGTTTGGAACAACAAATTCATTCCAGTTATGTTCTTGGAATCCAGCTCAAACTTCTCTTTTTTGGAGCTGGATGGCCTCCTACAGGTAGAACCTCCCACACATGAAAAAGCTTTCCACTCTGGATATATTTTATTTACCATTTTACATTTTGCCTTTGCAATACTAACCATAGGCAAATATGTTCATTTTCCTTTCCCTGACAGAGGATAATGTAACCTAATGCTGCAGTGCTTAATCAAACCTTTTCTTGGTTTAGACGAGTGCTTCTCACACTTTAATGTGCATGTAAATTGCCTGGAGATCTTGTTAATAAGAGAATCTGAGTCAGTAGGTCTTGGTCAGTCCTGAGATTTCTGCATTTCTAACAAATTCCCAATGTTGATGCCATTGGTCAGAAGACCCGGCTTTGAGTAGCACAGGGATCTGTTCTCAACCCAGGCTCCTCAGTAAGATCAACCTGAGAGGCTGTTTGTTTGCTATATTTTTAAGACCTATACCCAAGTGCCCAGTAATTTTGATTTGACTGGTTTAGAGTGGGGTCTAGTATTTTTTTAAGAACTTCCTAGGTGATTTATTATGCAACCAGGACTGAAAAAACGAACTCAAATGAAATAGTTTTCAAACTATGAGGAGCAATCATTAATGGGTTACAATCAGAAATAATATTACAAATGTTGTTTAAATGAAGTAGAATTGAGCATAACAACACAGAGCACATAATAATAGTGTAAATATTATTTTGTGAAACTTTTCAGCAATGTATCTGTGGATATACAGTTCTCAATGTAAAATATATTACTAAGGATTACAGCCAAAAAACTCTGAAAATAGACAATATGTAAATAAATGGACATGGTAAAAATATGTATTTCATACAATATTTACACATCATGGAATATTTTCTACTGATTGCTTTTCAACCCTTTAAGTATACAAAATCACTCTTAGCCCATGGACCCCCTGTAGCATTTGAGCTAGGTTGGGATGTCTTCTTGGTTTTGACCCTCAACTTGATCAGTTATAACTAATTGCCTCAGGCTTGGTCCCAGTCTTCTATTATGATTGGCTACTTCGTCCTTTATATTTTGATTAAAAACACTTGAATTTAGAGGAGCAGCTTTTTGTGGTTGTTAGTAATAATAATAACTGTTGTTGTTAAAACAAAATAGTATTTGGGGCTTTAAAAATCTGTGTCAATGAGACAACATGGATGAACCTCAAGGGTATTATGCTTAGTAAAATAAGTCAGACAGAGAAAGACAAATACCATACGATTTCACTTATATGTAGAATTTAAAAAACAAAATAAAATAAAATAAAAACAAAGCAGAAGCAATCTCATAGATACAGAGAACAAATTTATGGTCCCCAGATGGGAGGGGAGTTAGGGAATGGTAAAAAAAGGTGAATAAGATGAAACAAATTAAGAAGTACAAATTGCCTGTTATAAAAATAATCATGGTGATATAAACTACAGCAGAAGGAATATAGGCAATAGTATTGTAATAACTATGTATGGTGTCAGATGGATACTAAACTTATTAGGGTATTCACTTTATAAATTATAAATATCTAATCACTATATTATATACCTGAAACTAATATAATATTATATATCAACTGTAATTTAAAAAAAATTTAAATCTATGTCAAATCTATGTTGAATATGGCAAAGTAGTTCTGGCTAAAAATAACTGAATCACTGAACAGAACACATGTGTCTTTCTACATCTTTGTGTAGCAGCACTTCACTTTGATAATGAAATCTCAACACTTCCATTGATAAATTGGCAGTTTATTATAAGAACTAGGTTTAAAAGGCACAATTGAAAAACAAGTAATTGTTAAATAGAAGTAAGTTCCTTACCAGAAAACATAATTCTTGTATACTATTTACAGAAAACTTTTGTTCTTGAACAGAAAACTAAATAGTTTTGATGAAAGCCATGGTTAAAACACTCCCTCCCTTTTTCAATCACTTGGCATATTGTACGTTTCACAGTAACCTGTTGGTGAGTTTCAATTTAGAATATTCGAGGGACCAGAATTAGGTAGTTTGGGGGGTGTGCCACTGATTTTTGCTACAATAATAAATGTTTATTGAATGCCCAATGTGTACTTGATACTCAGCTCAGCCCTTGAAGATATGGCAGTTAAAAAAAAAGACCACAATTTCTGAACTCATGCAGCTTACAATCTAATGGCAGAGGCAGCTCTTAGGCAGTTACAGATAAATCTGTAATCACCAACTATGATAAAGCCGAATGTAATTGCTCTGAAGAGGATGTATTGAGGGGACTCAGTTTTACTTAGGTATTTTATAGCAGGCATCTTTGAGGAGTGAGATTTTAGTCAAGGCCTAAAAGAAGCAGGGATTACTCAGACAAGAATGGAGGAAACACCTTCTCAGACAAGAAAGCTCTTGTATGAAAACTCTGAAGAAATAAAGCAGGTAGTTGTTTCAAAGTACTATTAGATCATTGCTACCAGGATCAGAGAAGTTGGAGCAAAGCCACACAAGCTGAGAGTAGATCTGCAGTGCCAGATCACACAGGGCCTGGTGACCAAGTGAGGATACTGGCTTTTATTCTAAGGGCAATGAGAATTAATTTTTAAAGATTTTATATTGGGTAGTTACATGAACAGATCTGAATTTTTAATCTCCAGGGGGGTCAAAACTCATGTTTGATTTGTTCATCTTCAAGTGTCAACAGAGTAGCACATAGTAGAGCTCAATACACATTCACTATTGCTATTAAAATACTCAGCATCACTCTGACTATTGCTTAGAAAATAGATGGGAGATACGTGCCCAGAATGAAAGTGGGAAAACCTGTTAGAAGATGCTGTGCTCTAGGCAAGAGATAGATGGTGTTTTGGATAAGGGTGACAGTGGTAGAAATGAAGCAAAGAGAACAGAGTCATAATGTGTTTTAGAGATAGAACAATAGGACTGGTTGTTGACTAGATGGAAGGAGGTGAGGAAAAAGGAAAAATTAAAAGTGACTCCCAGAGTTTGCTCATACCACTATATGAAGGAGACACGGGAGGAGATACAGGTTTCATGGGATGGATTAATCAATTTTGAAAACTTTAAGTTGAGACATCTATGAAATAGTCAACTGGGAACATCAAATAAGCAATTGGTAATAAATACAGGCCTAAAAATCAGAAGACAGAACTAGGATGACAATATAAATGTAGGAGTCATTAATAAACACTAATTACTACCTGCTGTATATCAGACACTCTTCTAGTCACTGAAAATATAAAGAGGAAGAAAATGAACTTTCATATATGAAGTCCTTTGAAGATACAGTACTTATATTAATCCGAATATATAGTTAGAACTGGAGAAAGAGGAGTGCCTCAAGAAGGCGACAATTAAGGTGAAAATGAAGACAGAAAACAAGCCAAACAAAAATCTGGAAAAGTGTGCTCCAGACAAGGAGATAGAAATTGCAAAGTCCCTGAAGGAGACTTGAGCATGAAGTCACTGAGGAGTAGCAGAGACTTGGTATGGCAAGAGCTAAGTGAACAAAGAAGGGACTAGAAGAAGGAAGAGGGGTTTAAGTAACATGAGACATTGTAGTTCATAAAATACTTTTTCTAACTGTGATGGGAAGTGATTGGAGGATTCTGAACAGAGGAGTGATGCTATTTGATTTACATTTTTCAAAAATCTGTCTGTTGGGAATAGATGGTAGGGTCTACTGAGGAACACGAGATACAACAAGAAACTACTAGAGTACCACTATTCGTATGTCAGTGCAATGGGCTGAATTGTGTCTTACCCAAAGTTTATATGTTGAAGCCCTAACCTCCATTATGATGGTATTTGGAGATGGCCTTTTGGGAGGTAATTAGCTTTAGATGAGATCAGAAGGGTAGGGCCCTTATAAGAATTGAGAATCAGAAATTAAAGACATAAGAATAGATACCAGAGAGAGCTCACTCTCTGTATCTCTCTGTCTCTCTCTGTCTCTCTCTCTCTGTCTCCTCCCATCCCCTCCCCCTCTTTTTCTGCCTTGGACACAGCCAAGGCAGCCATCTGTAAGCCAGGAATAGAGAGTCCTCACCAGGAACCTAACTGTGCTGGAACCCCGATCTCAGACTACCAGCCTTCCAAACTGTGAGAAAATACATTTCTGTTATTTAAGCCAATGACTCTATGGTGTTTGTCATGGCAGGCTGAGAAGACTGATATAGTCAGAAAGCAAAAAATGATCTGTGGAGGGAGATAGAGGCCAGAAATATCCCCTTACTAAGGTAGCTAATCTGGGCACTGCACAGAGTTCTACTTTTCAATATGAGCAGAAGTAGTGAGTTTGCTTGGCATAGGAAAGTGAAATGACTATGGTTTTGAATAAGATTCAGCTCCTGAACAGGACAGATAAAAGAACAGCTTCTAAGCTCTGGCAGATAGTTTTCCTTCTGTCAGTCTCCCTGTCATACACATTTTCTGCCTCTGAAAAAGGCCAAGTCATAAATGTAAAGAGAGCAGTTCCACAGGTTGTATGATTAGTCAGTTCTCCAAGGAGTCTCAAAACTCCATCTGCTGCTATTTATTAGATCACTCCAAGCCATAAAAGTCTATTGATGAATGGTAGACAATGATATGCTATTACAATAGAGATAATCCAATAGCCATGTCATAAAATGGTTACCCATCATCATGGTTATGTTTCAATTGTTTCTCAATGCACTGAGCGCATTAAGAGGCTGTATTTCTACCGCCAAACAGAATTCTGGTGCTGGAGCTCCTCAGAGACGCCTGCTGTGAGTGAAAGGTAGTATTCTGATGATTATTACTGCCTGGAGAGTGATTGCATAGACATGTGCCAGCTGCCTATTCCTATGCTGGACTATGTAACAGAATGAGTCTAAATCAAATTGAACATCAAATAAGTTAACGTTAAATTATTAAAATTTCTTAACAAAGCAAAATTACATGTGTGCTGACTTAACCTAATTTTGTGACAGTATTTTGGGGAACAGACTGCAATGAAGCTACAGTGAGGCATAGATTTATTACTATTCTAGACCATTCCTAGGATACCTGTTTCACAGCAGTGCATTCAGTATCTATTTTTCCTTCTGCGGAGTGCAGAAGCCTGAAAAACATCTCATCTTTTGTTGAATGTTTGAACCTGTCCAGTCTCATTTCTCAATCCGGATCACTGAAGGAAAGCATCTCCCCCTACCATGTTAAGTGAAATCATAACCAATTTCTAATCCATTTCCCAGGGCTGAGGCAAAACACCCCCCTTGACCTCAAGAGTGAGATCAAACCTGCAGCCCAGATTCATTAGCCACCTGATCCTAGGTCTGGAGTAGTTGAGAAGCCAACAAGTAGCCCCAAATCTACAGTGCTACTCCAGCCTTTGCTCTCTTGGCACGATCTCCACAAAACCTGAAAGATCCCCAAAATGGAGAGCCCCAGATATGACAGTCATGAAACCATGACTGTACCCCCCACACCACTGTGTCTCTGTTGTCTTCCTAACCTTTTGCTCAGGGAATCCACTGAAATGGAGAATGACCAATGACCTCTCCTAATGCTGCTCAGTCTTAAAGGAGCTAAAATGTGAAAGTTGCTAAAGTTTTTCTCAAGGTTAGGCATAGAGGACCAGAGAACATAGTGCCCCTTGGAGGCACTGATACAATTGTGACTACATGATAAGAGAAGTCACCAGAACTATATCAGATCACAAAGTGAGGGAGAAATATATTTTTTCTTTGTTGTATTAAACCACTGAGATTTTAGGAGTCTGCCTGTATACCTACTAGCATTGGTAATCCTGACTAATATAGACTGTCTTCTGGCTGCCTCTCTAAATTTTGTATTCAGGCACTGTACCTTGTAGTTTGGCCAGTCTAATCAAGTAGTCATAATCTTAACGCTCATGTAGTAGTAATCTTAAGGCTTGGGCAGGAAAACTCAGTTAAATGCTTATAGTTAAATGTACTGTGTGTTAGTGAGTATATGTATAAGGCAGCAAGCTGAAAATTGTGGGAAACACCAAAAAGTATAAGCTACATTCAAGGAGATTATGTAACAGGCATGGATAAAATAGTTAACAGGGAAAACTGTTAAATAACAGTGGTTCTTATAAAGAAATTCAAAATAGGGGAAGACCAGTGTGGGTGGGACCTACCTGAGGAATCTTCAAGTATGGTCAAAGGCATAGCCCCAAGTATAAAAAGCAAAACAAAATAAAACAACAAAAACAAAAACAAAACAATAAATAGCTAAATGATTCTAAGAAAATATTCCTGTTAGGATTCAGTCATGTTTGGATGCTAGTACTTTCAAAGCTGATAAACAGAGCCCACAGTCTTCCACTTATGCCCTTCAGACCTTAGAAGAACATACAGGTCTTTTAAAAATCAAGAGCTTACCCTCCAATCAAAAATCCTTACTTCAAAAAGAAAAATATCCTTACTTCATATCACAGCTTCTCAAAGATAGCATTCAAACAGCACACAACACATAACCAGGGCCACTCAAAAATAGCAGAATATTAATGGTGAATTAAACATGAACACGGTGTGAAAGACCCCTTTGGAAGAGATAGCAAGTAGACCAAGTCAGGAAAATGAACATGACTATAATGTGCATGATAGATTGGAAAAGATGAAGTATACTAATTATGGCTCCAATAAAAATCCAACAGTTCTTTTCCTGGGAAAATTGAGCAAGCTTTGGAATATGTAAAAGTCTATGGGTTTTTTGTTATTGTTGTTTTGTTTTGATATTTTAAAAGTACCTCATACAGTAAGTATAGGAAAGCCTAATATGGGAGTATCTGTAAGAGCTCATTTTAGTTCAAGAATGAATTGTCCCTAAACATATAAACCTGGAGAGATGTCCTATGCACTGTCATAATTTATAATAATCAAAATCATTATTTAACTGAGTCATGTTGAACATTTCTAACAATAAATGAATTTGATCAAAAGATATTTAGGAAGGCTCTATAATACATATCAAACTGCTTATGACACGGATATTGCCTTGCCCTCTGAAAAAATAAAAACACAAAGTCCAGGCAGTGAAAGAAAAAAATAAATAAGTAGAAAATAAATAGGTGAGATTACATATATATACACTGTTTAAAGATCAAAGTTTAAATCAACTCTAGGGCAGCAGGTATAATAGAGTCAACTATTGAGTTTATACGGGCAAAAATAAGGAATATAGGCAATTCGAAAGTTACATATTTTTATGCAAAAAATATATAAAAGTATAAAAAAACCAAGTCACAAAGATAATTTTTTTGGATCATTGTTTCCAGTTTTTATATTCATGCCTCAAAACATCACTAGTGTCAATATTTCACTCTGAAGGAAGGAGGCTATTTGTCCAAATCATAATTTGCTTATCTGTGCTCAGATATTGGCAATTCTCCATGGAGAATTTCAAAAGAACTTTTTTTGAAACTCAACTTTGCTGGTTGATTTTTGTCATTTTTCTAATAAAGTGTATATTATCTGTAGAAATTAGGTTATTTCATGTCTGTTGAGGGTATTATCACATTGCATTTTTTTAGAACTATAGAAGTTTAAATTAACTTATATTTGTATACACCTTTATTATAGATATTGTCTCACAATAGTTCAGTAAAGAAGTTTATTATTCTTATGATACAAATATAAATTCTGTTTACATGTAGTGTAGGATAGAGTTTGGACTCAAACTTGAATTCTCTGATTCTAGATCCCTTTGTCACCTCTTGTTCTATGAAGAATTCAAAACTAAAATTAAACTACCTTATTAAGTCCTTTAGCAAAACAGGTAAGTAGCAGATAACCTATTTTAAACATAGAAAAGTGAAGACAAAATAGAAAAAGACTTTATTGACTTGACTGAACTGATACAGAAAGTCAGTAGTATTGAAAAACAAATATTTTTTTTTAATTATAAATTATAATAATAAGATTCTGAGAGAATCATTTGAAAAGTAGGAATGAAGCAGCAGATAGTCAAAAAATTGTTCTTCCCATGAGAAATTGCTTATATTCTTCACAAAACAAATGAACAAACAAACAAAAAATAAAAATACACTTAGTTGATACCTCAAATACATATCCTTTGGGATTGGAATTAAAACAGAAAAAAAAATACTGATATTTGGCCTTCGAAACATTAATTTTCCACATTAAGCTCATTTAATTTCAAATTGTTGAAATTATCTTCATTTTCAGATGAGTGAGGTATATCCAATAAATTGTGTTTAATGCATATTTTGAGCTTACACCTTTCTTTCTGGTGCATGTTTCCCTGTTTTCAATTTTAGTCTAGTGGTCCTATTGGCTCTAAAGATCACAGGATGGTTAGGGCAGAAGGAACTTTCTCTGTAGAGCTATTGGTTAGAAATTGTTTTATTTCAGAGCCAAACTACTGGAAGCTGCCAAAGTGATTCTGAGCAATGGAAAAAGAGGCCTAATATGTACCTCATGGCTCATTTAGAAGTTTTTCTCTTATCCTCAGGCTTTTTCATCTTCAGTGCTTTCCCCTTCATTACAACCATCTCGAATCTTATAAACATTTTCCAATGTTTCTTCTTCCTAATCATTCCCATCTCCTACATTTCTTTCAATCTCCAGCCAGTCTGCAAAATTTCTAGAAAGAATAGTGACATCTATTTGATGTCTCCTCATTCACATAATCTGGTTTTCCGTTCCTCTATTCTACTAATCTTTTCCCCAAAATGTTTCCAAGGATTTCTGTATTAACAAATATAAAGCCTTGTCTGATCTTCAGTGTTGCAGTGTTTAAAGTTTGATTTAAGGGAGGGGGAAGAGGGGAGATAGATGGGGTAAGGGGATCAAATATGTGGTGACAGAAAGAAATCTAACTATAGGAGGTGAGCACACAGTATAAATATATATGTCTTATTATTAAAATGTACAGCTGAAACTTATTGGATTTTGTTAACCAATGTCACCATAAAAAATTAATTAATTAAAAAAATAATAATAATAAAGGTTGATTTAAATTGATTGCCTGTTATGACTGAACCTTGTTTCAGAGTTACTTTCCTTCTACACATTTAGTCTCTTTCTTTCACTTAGTTGGGTGCTGAAATGAAAGTGACTCCTAAACTTCTATACTTGACCCCCTTTTTTTCTATTCACTCTGGACAATTTCTCTTGCTTTCATTCAGCCTTCTGCTCTGACCTCTATACACTGATGTCCCTCCACAATTTATCCTCACCTTTTCCTGATCTTTGCGAGTCTAAACCTGTATTTTTTCAAATGATAGCATTTTTCCTTGGTTCTTCCTCATTGACACAGTGAAAAATCACAGGTCAGTGAGATTTAGAAAAGATTTATTAAAAGTATGTTTTAGAAAGATAAAGCATGCCCCCAAGGAGACACATGGTCTCAGTGAAGAGCTGTAACAGAATGCTGTTAACAACAACCACAATAACCAACACAAAAAGGGCCACCAAAAGGCAACAAAAGGACCCAGAAATGGGAACATCTGCATTATATTTGGGCCATAATTGGGTGGTTTCAAAGGCATTCCTAGGTGATTGGCAAGTCAGGTCATTTTGATTGACACCTGGCTGCTATATAACTCTGCCCAGTGAGCATACCCAGGATTCTACTACCATTTGGTTGTTGAGTGGTCTCTAGGCTGGGCCCCTATTCCTTCGTTTCCCCTGTCACTCATGTCTGACTAGCTACCTAACAACCTCAGAATCAGAACTCCAAAAATCAAACTTTTCTTCACCCCCCACCCCACACCCATTTCCCTTCTTCCTTGTCTTGGGCCCTTGTTGGGTGAATAGCATTACCATCTTCCTATGTATCCAAGATAAAGAACTGAATACACCTCTGGTATTTGCTTCTACCTAATGCCCTTCTTTAAATTGTTTAATTTGTTTCCCAAAGTATTCCCTTCTTTCCTCTGACTCCATACTAGCTCAGCCTCTCACCATCAATATTCTGGGCAACAATGACAGCCTCCTAATTTGTCCCCCTGCTTCCAATCTTTCCTAATTCAGTACATCCAGATGACAATCCTTAAGCATTGAAATTATCTCTTATCATGTAATAAAATGGAATTCAATAGCAAAACTCACCACAATAACATTTTGGTAGAGAAAAAAATAAAACTGCTTTGTTAAGAGACTACATAAACTCACTACAATAACATTTTGGTAGAGGGAAAAAAAACTGCTTTGTTAAGAGACTACGTAAACCCTAATAATCTGTCTTCCACATGACTTCCTCTTCAGAGGAGTATTTCTAAAGTGAAAATATGTTCCATCCCATCCCTGCTTAAAACTCAGTAGTGCTTTATTGTCTTCAGAATCAAGGTAGAGAGAACAAGAGTCTTAACTTCCACACCATTCTCATCTTCCTTCTCATCTTATTTTTTACTTCTACCTCATTCCATCTTAGCTAATTTGTGTTTGATTTTCAGAAATCTTTATACTCTTTAACTTTGGGCTCCATGCATTCTGGTTTTGTGTTGTTTTGTTGTTTTGTTTTGCCCAGAATGCCCTCTTCCCACCCATTCTTTATCTATCAGATATCCATTCCTTGAGGCTTCATTATCTATTTCCTCTTTAGCTCTATTGACTTAAGTCTCAGCATTGCATAAGTCACCATTTACCCCTTCCCAAACTTTTTTAAATCCTTTGAAATTGTTCTTTCTTGACTGAGGGCCCCGTATGTACAATTCTGCCTTGACCACTCTTTTACTACTTAGCTTTCCTGACATTTGCCTACCCTTCAGAATTCATTTCAGATGTCACCTCCTCTATCCCTGACTCCCCAGGCCATCCTCTGTATTTGGATCAGAGCATGTTTTACCACTATCGAAAGCACTGTACTATATGATGGTTTTAAAATCTATTTTCCTATTTTATTTCAAGAGCAGTGCATTAACTCAGGCACTGCTAGCAATTGTAGGAGTTAAACTCCTACATCTAAGTAGCTTAATGCAGTAGAGGTTTAATTTTTGCTCATAAGAAGTCCAAAACAGATGTTCCTAACTATCAGAGGGCTCTACTCCAAGCACAAGCTAGTGTCTCAAGTTCTACCTTGTGGCTCAGCCAGTTTCAATACATGTTTACTTTGAAAAAGTGGAATGAAGTGTTATGGGTCAAGCCTGCCAGTGTCACACACTTGTGCCTACAAGCCATTGAGCTTAGACACAGAGCCACACCTAATTAGAGGGCTGGGCAAAGAAGTCAAGCTGTACTCCTTAGAGGAAAAGTAAATGGCTTACTGAACAATCATTCAATCTCTACTAGAGCTAGGCATTGTTTTTATTTTTATCTGTCACCAATGCTATCATATGCCTGACCCATAGTTGTTGAATGAATGAGTGAATGAAAGGTAATAGATTTCACAATTCTCAGCACTGAGCAGACTAGTACAATAATCTATAAAATAGAAGCCGATGAAAAACCTAGAGAGATTCAAAGGAGAACCAGAAAAGATTATTAAGGAATTGGAAATTAGGTCTTAGGAACAATTAAAAGTTCTGTATTATTCTTCAGGAAATAAAATAGCCTGAGAAAAATATTCATCATGCTTTTAAAAGTTATCAAAGTCTAATAAAAATACTTCAAATATTTTACTTACACATTCTACCACTGAGCTTTATTTGTTGGTTGTTCAAGGGTGTTAGTTTGTTTTGGCATAAAAAGAATTTCTAACAAAAAAACCATACCTCTGGTAATTTTTAAAAATGTGCAGATAATATGAGATTTACTGAAGAGGTCCTGATATGTAAATCTCAAATATCTATGGATCTTTGGAAATGCCAGGCAGGGAAATATTTCTCTTTTTTTTTTTAATTGTAGAAAATAAAAGTTAACATTTCAGGTTCAAACAAAATCTGATTCACTTGATGCTACATAATGATTCTTTTATTCTACTTACTTCTACCATGTGCAATAAAGAGCAGAAAATTTAGGCATAATGAACTACGGTAGAATTTCTATGAGATTCCCTTCTCTCCAGCAGTTCTCTGTCTGGTATGAGAGATATAAAGAAAAAGAGAGAGAAAGAGAGTATGTGCGTAAAGTAAGTGCTTAATTACTTGGTTGATCTAAAGTTCTGAGGTTGAGAACTTAGTCCCAGATGTCTTTTTCCAAGATTATGATCAGGGTCACTTTTAAAAATCAGCCTCATCTTAACCATTTTAATAACAATAAAATATATGAGAAAGATGTCAAACTTTAACTCAAATTATTTTTTTGAAATTTCTGATATATGTACTCTCTATAAACATAGAGCTCAATAACATTGCTTTAGTTTATGTCACAAGTAAAATGTGTGTCAGTAAGCTCTATGATTGGAAGTATAGTATAAGGGGAAAACATTAGGAAGGGAATCAGAAAACCTAGTTTCTTCTCCTACTTCGGCACAGCAATGTAACCCTAACACATATAAAATTGAATTAATCTAAAAGTATCATGATTATAAATCCTCTGTATCTGAGTGCTAGGCAATATAGGGATTTTATATATGAGCACTAGAGCATATTGGCTAAAAATGTAACTTTGGAATCAGAAAAATTTGAGTTTGCTTCTTGACCCTAACATATACTAAATGTGTGACTTTGGGAAAGTTACTTAATCTTTCTAAGCTTCAGAAAATGAGGTTAATGAAGGTATAATAAAATGACTCACTGCATTGCAAACGGTTGGTTTAAGAGAGTAAGAAGAGATCATTGATATAAAGATTTTAGCACTCAGCCTAGCCCTTTGTTCTTATGCATTAAGATTACTAACATATGCATTTAAAAATTCTGCACTCATCTGGTTGCCAGTGCTAATTCGTGCACAAATAATTTAGCATGAAACAAATAGTCCCTATGAATGATGAACTGGCAAACAATCTCAAGAACATTACATAGTATTCTTTACATTATAGTCGTTACTTGATTCTCATTTTAACTAAGATAAAGAATTGCATTGAGAAAATGGGTTATGTACATGCTAAAGAATATCTTTTGCATTAATTAGAATTGTTGAACATGAGAAAGGCTTATTTCATTTCAAAGTTAACTTGACACATTTGGAAATTTCTTGTTTCTATACAATTGTTTTTTTTTCATAGTCTCTAAAGATCTCAAATCTTATGTCAGAATTGATAAAATAAGAGGACTATAGCAAAGAGAAATTCTTAGTAAATTAGGATAAACTAAATTGGAGAGCTGATCACACACACAAACATACACACACACAATTTGCTTTTAATGCAAAAATTAAATTAGTTCAATTACAATCACACACATGTTTCAAGTATAAAGTAAAGTCAGTTATATCATTCAAAACCACTGGCCAGGGAAAAACCTAAATAATTAAATTTACTTATATATTTCAACTGATATTCATTTGTAATAATTTTAAATAAAAGCTAAAAATAATAGGTTCCTTCCAACAATTAGAAATATATGAAGTATCTTGCTCTTGATACGTCTTTCAAATTGCAGAAGAGTGATAAAAGTTTGTCAGGGAATATGGAAAACATTTTTATATATGAATTATAAGATAGGCTAAAAGAAAACTCATAACAGGCTAAAAATATCTCTTAAGATGTTTTACTCTGTTTAAAGAGATTGTTACCTTATAATAGAGTAATGAGTAGGATATCAAGGGTGAAGCGGAATGAAATTAATATCAATTCTAGCCTCATGTACACATAGATCATTCATTCAACATATTTTTAATTACCCATAGAGGATATCATGCTTGGTACAGGGAATGTTATAGAGAATGAGATAGATATAGTCCCTCTCTTTGTGGAGCTTAAATTTTATCAGGAGAAACATATGAAACAACTGAATCCATCTTTATTTGTTTAGTTGGAATTGTAACAAATGCTAGAAAGAAGTACAGAAAACTGACCTATACATAATCAAGGGTTTGGTTTGAAGGGGTTTAGGAAAAGACTCTAAATAAGTGTTATCGAGCAGCTCTCTGAAGGATGAGTTGGAATTAACTAAGAGAAAGCTGGGCATGAGGGAGCAGAGTGGGATATGTTTCAAGTAGAGGAATCTCTTTGCTTGGAGACCCAGAGAAAAACAGTATATCTGGAATCTGGCTACACTAAGGAGGTAGGCAGGAGCCATGATAAGATTCTGATCTAAATTTATCCTAGTAGCAATGACAGGTCACAGAAGGGATATTAGCAGAAAAATTAATTGATTTTGTTTGAATTTTAAAAATTAGCCCACTGCAGCTGCAACTAGAATGGTTTGGAAGAGGCAAGAGATGGTGAGGGAGACAAGACCTTTTGCATTGGTCCAGAGTAAAAAGATAGTGGTGGCTTGACAGGAGCATGCAGGGCAGAAAGACAACAGTGGATAGATTTGCAAGTTCTTTCTGAACCCTGAAAAATTCTTATTGTCCTATGAAATCAGTTATGCATCTTAAAGGATATTTATTATATTTTAACCCAGCACTTCTAATTTTTTAGAACATTGTGATCACAAGTTCTCGTAATTTTTTTCTTTTTATGTATCCGATTAGCTAAAACATATCTTTTTAAAGAAAAATATAAAATAATGATACAGGCAACATGTGCTACCACAGCAAAAATCATGAAAATGTTACTCAAATGACTGACATTTAAGAACAACCCCTCTAGAAAATTAACAGTGATGGTAGATATATGCATTTGCTGGCACTGCTGTAGCAGTATATCACAGAGTAGCTTAAACAAAAGAAAGATATTGTCTCACAGTTTTGGAGATTAGAAGTCTGGGATCAAGATGTTGGCAGAGTTGGTTCCTTCAGAGAACTGTGAGGGAGAATCTGTGCCATGCTTCTTCTCTGGCTCTGGTGGTTTGCTGGCAACCTTTGACATTCCTTGTCTTCTGCTGCATCACCCTGATCTCTGCCTTTACTTTAACATGGCATTTTCCCCGTATGTCTGTCTATGTCCAGATTTCCCCTCTTTATAAGGACACCGGGCATACTGGAGCAGGGCTCACCCTACTCCAGTATGACCTCATCTTAAATAACTGCATCTATATCCAATGAAGCTATTTCCAAATACAGCCACTTTCTGAAGTCCTGGGAGTTAAGATGTCAGCACATAAATTTTTGAGGAGCACAGTTCGACCTATAGCAGTAGTATGGGTGAAGCTCAGATGTGTTAACCTCCCCATCTGTCCTTGTTTGTGGTAATGCTTTAAAAGAATCTCCTCATCCAGATTAGACTCTCTCTGTTAAAGAATAGAATTCTGAGTCCAAAAGACCTTCCTTATTGGCTAAAGAGAATGATGTGATGAAAGGCAGCCCTGGTACCAGTACACAGGCCCCACTTACCACAACAGTAATACAAAGAATTTATCTTCCTCTTCCTAACAACTGCTACAGAGTTCTTAGAAGAGGCATATTTGTAAATGAAGTTAGAATGCTTTGCTTTGACTGGAAAGTCAGTTTCAACTGTTTCTTATGAGTACCTTCTTTTTCCTTACAGTTCTATGTAAATGCAAATATATGAGAGATCTCCTTTCAACACATATACAAAGTGATATCTAGCTATTAAAGTGGCAGCTTCAGTACAAATCTGATTACTTATCATCTAATCCTTTTAGTCATACAGTTATCAGAGAGCCTTGACAAACACTAAATAGAGCCAACTGACATATTTTCTTTGAAGTTTTCATTGAAGATCTCTCAGAATCATAGAATTAACGAGCTTGACGCAATTGTGGAGATTATGTAGTCTGGGGATTTCCAGGTGTGCTCAGCAAAACCCTGAGAGTTTATGGAAGTCTGGAGGAGTGGAGGCAGGTGGGTGCGGTTCAGTAGAGTGGTGGGGCAAGGGAAGGCAAGAAATGTCAGCCCAAGTCCAGCCCAGCCCAACCTGGGGCAGTCTACTTTCATTTTATACACAAAAGTACATATTGTGGCTTTGTTTGAAGAAAGGGCTTCACATTTTATAAAAGTGAGAAAATTTAGACATAGAGAAATTGTGACTTATTCAAACTCTTTCTGCTAACCAGTTAGCAGCAGAGCTGAGGTAGAATCAAAGTTGTCTTTTCTGTTAGTTTACATGAAACTACATTTTTCTGGTTGTCATACAAGAGATGAGGGAAGCCAGCCAAAGTTCCTTTTAAGGCAAATATGTTATCTGTCTTGATCAGGTGAGTTTACAATGAGTAAGCCCACAGCCTCATAAAAATAGCCCAAGACTAAATTGAAAAATTTTTGCACAGTCCTTGCAGCATAGTGAGGATTTCAGTAATATAAAGTCATAACTCTTAATGTATGACTCATTATATTTCAAGTTAATAACATATCTAGGCCTTTATTCTTCTTCTGTCTCTCTCAGTTTAATGATGATCATCTAATTTTTCAAAGGCATTTAGTGCAACTGAAGCTGATTGAACCAGGGAACATTGCATCAGGTTAAACTTTAAATGGAGTAATAAGTGCTTTTATTTGTTACATATAAACTATCAAGCATACCTGAACTGCTGCTTAAAATTCAGTGCACTTAACAAATGGGATATTTTAAATAAATATAACCAACACATTATATTGTAGTATAATAGTCATGTTGTTATCCATGTGGTCTTGCTATTGTCCCTTTGCTCCTACCCTCTCCATCCTGGCAATTTATCTCTAGGGCAGAATTGTCAAGACTTGGCAAGCACAGAGGTGGAAAAAGGAAAGGAGGGCCTTGTCCTCTTTGGAAGGGAGGAGAGAAGCATGTTAAAGATGGAAAAGTAAGAGCATAAAAGGTATCAAAGTGTTGGAGAAAGAGGAAAGAGAGAAGAGAGAATGAAGAAAGAAAGAAGGGAAGGAGGAGGCAGCAGAGAGAATAAGATATGTCTCATGTATTTTTGTCTCTGAAACTTGGTTTTCCTTTCACTCAAGAACATATTCAAATTAGTTTAAGTGAAAAAGAGAAGTTTACTGAAGAACACAAAAAATATGTTATAAAAAACAGACCACAAGTGGGACTGGCATGAACAGCAACAAATTGACAGGCTCCAAAGAAAATTTTCTCCCTCCAATTTTCTGGGTTTCCCCCCC
Source organism: Eidolon dupreanum (assembly GCA_028627145.1). Lineage (NCBI taxonomy): Eukaryota > Metazoa > Chordata > Mammalia > Chiroptera > Pteropodidae > Eidolon > Eidolon dupreanum. The sequence continues at coordinate 52,832,207 of CM053501.1, read as the reverse complement.
TCCCGATCACTATTTCTCACTCTCTCTTCTGCTTTATCTCCTCACCCCCAACATGTGTTTTCTCATCTCTTCTCTGTGCTCCTAATTCTTTTCCTGTGTGTCCTGGCCCTCTGTCCAGTCCTTTGACAAGCCTAGCTCTTTGTAGCCTCTGGAAGTCTCTTCATTTCAAATAAAAATAAATAAATAAATTAAAATAAAAAAGCGAGGGTTAATATGTCCTGGTTAATATTAACTAGTTCATGTATCCTCAGTTGCAGACTCTCAAGTTAGAATATCTGGTTGGCTTAGCTTAGGTCAGATGTCCACTCATAATTCCTTCAGTTCCAGCCTAATTGCCAAAGTAACTACCCTTGTTGGATGTGTGGAGAGGTACCAGGTAGCAGAAAGGGGAATTGTGGGTTGGACAGTCAACTTGTATTTCTAACCCCCTTGCAACTCTGTCCTGGACTCTCGGCCTGTGTTCTTGATCTGTCCTTATCACAAGTCTGCAACCTTTTATGACAGTGTTTTTCACAGAATCATTCAGATCACTTGCGTCAAAGTGTGTTTATAAAAGAAATGCAGATATTCAGGCCCGTGTCCCTTACCTATTCCAGGTACCTTATGCACTAAACACATTTTTAGAACTAACATAACAAATCCACTGCTAGTATAATTCTTTCATGCTCTGAGTTTCAAATAACCTATAGACAAATTAACTTCTGGAATAAATGTATTCCAGATACAAATATAAAGCACTAGTGATAAAAAATATATAAAAATTTCAAGATTAAAAGGATATTCACTTTAAATTTTCAGAAAGGAAAGAGAAGATGTTGTCATACAAAAATTAATATGCAGAATTTTCCCCTTTATTTGTCATATCATTTATTTCATGCATCCACAATTACTATGGGTCTGTAAGGAAACCAGGAGATCTGTATTGGTTTGATCACATTTCTGCCTTCTCCATCTCCATCTTGACGACTCTGTACTTTAAGTTTATTTTCTCTCCAACTCCAGTGCTATCTCGATACTGCTAATATCCCTGTCTCATTACAACTATGCATTAAATCTTATCATCAGATGCCATTTCCTGTGACAGTCGTCCAGGAAGAAACTCAGGCTAATCCTCCTCACCTACCAATTGACCATTAATACACATTCTTCTTCTCTGACTAGATCTTCTCTCACTGTTCCTCTGAACTTGTGCTTCTCAAATTTGAATACATGTATTCCTGGAGATACACAATTTTGGATCAAAGCCCATAAGATAAAGGTGATGTTTCTTATTAGAATATTTATTTAACTGAAAATTTAATAACTAGAAAGCAACTTCAAATGTTATTTTTTTTCTTCCATCAAACATGGATATGTCAAAGAGAAGGATACAAAATTCACTTAAATTTTAAGAAAAAAGATGAGCCTTCAAAAAATTTGAGCTGTGTTCTCCAGTTCTCAATCTTGGGCACATTATTAACTTGATGATATAGTATTAATTTAGCTGATCTTCTTAAAACACATGCATTCAACAGCTATGAAAACACTAACTTAAAAAACGAGAAAGCTTACAAAAAAAAATACAGATCAGGCCCATCCAGAAAGTTCTTGGATAACTGTCACAGAGTAACAGTGGCATTTGATGATAAGATTTAATGCAGAGCTGTAATGAGATAGGGATATTAGCAGTACCTAGATAGCACTGGAGTTGGAGAGAAAATAAACTCAAAATACAGAGTTGCCAGGATGGATGTGGAAAGGCAGAAATGTGATCAAACCTGTGTAGATCTCCTGGGTTCCTTATATACCCATAGTAATTGTGGATGCACAAAGTAAATGGTATGACAAAGAAGAAAATTCTACCTATTTAATGTCATCTCCCCTCTCTAATTCTAACTGAGCCCCAAGAGCCTCTGAGTTTAAAGTATCAGGTGGGAGGCAAAAAAAAGCAATTTCATTTTCAAGTAAGTATATCTTTCAGTAGATCTTCAACAAAGTAAATATCCTCCCAAGCCGGTTTTATAATAGGTTCCTCTTAGGAAGACTGGCTCTAACCAGTTCTTAGGAAATGAGCTTACAGACAGGGATTGCCCAACTGATTTCAGTAGACAAGAAAGTACATAGGGCAACAGAGGTCATGCCAATGCATGTATACCCTACATACATTTTTACGGACAAATAAATCTGCCAAACAATGCCACATACTTACTTGTTTTTAGGATTTTGATAGTACCATCCAAAGAGCTCAAGGCATTCTTCATAAAAAACTTAAACAGTGTTGTTCATTCTTTTCCTGCTGGCAGAGTGAAAATTACCTCCATGGGGGTAGAGTAGATAGCCACCCACACAGCTTAATTTGGTGGGAGCCAGAAGGTCCTGCCTTTTGGAAAATATTTTTTTCCTTTGATTTCTCAGAACATTGCCTTCCCCATATGCCTGGCCTCCATTCTTACCATTAGTCACCAAGAGATTAGACACTAAGTAGAACTGTTATCTCCATAAAATCACTGTAGTAATACATACTTAAGTGATCAAGGAGAGGCATTGTTTTTTCTTTTTTTTCCATGTCCACAATAAAATACGTTAACTCATTTATATAGAGTAGTTTACCTGGATTGTCAGCTTGGAAAACAAATAATAGATCTCCAATGACATATGACATAAAATGGTAAATTTTTAATGAGAGGTGAAGCATGGGTTTCTTAGGCTATTGCCCAAAATAAGAAGACCTAGTTGGAGCCCAGCAGAGGGCACCCTAGGAAACCAGCACAAGGAGACTAGATACATAACAGTGAAGACAAATTTACTAAACCTAATCGTTTCCTCCTTTGTCATTTTTGCTAAGTCAGCCCTGATCACCACAAAGCAAACTGGACAACTTCGAGGTTAACTGGTCATGAGTAGAGTGGCCAGGAGACAGCTAATTATTTCTGAATTCTGTAAAATGCTACAATAATAACAATTATCATCATCATCACCCCTATGAGCCATATATAACTTCTAAGTTGCCCCTGATAAAGGAGCTGGCAGCCACAGAAAGCACAAAGATAATTAAAAAGACACAGAGGAGAGTCAGGATGAATAAGCAGTGTCAAGGGAAGATAGTAAAAGGCAGCTTAGTTAACATCCTCACATTGTTCCATAATGTTGACTGTTGGAAAGGTCACAAAATTCTTTTTGAGACTTTTTGTTCACACACCTGTAAGGTCTTTATAGATACTGGCGGATAGAGCCAAATTAGTTTTTAGAGAGCTGGAGGTTTACTTCATCCACACGACATACAACATCATTCCTAAGGAAAAGCATGGAGTTGACTTTAGATTCACAAAGTTGATCCCAAAATAGGATTGAGGGCATGCTTGTACTATGCCAAGGAGCACAAAATTAAATTTGAAAAATTATCAAAACAGAATTAGTAATCCAAGCCTTTCTAATCTTGTAGAGGAAAACTTAATATAGCCAGTAACCATTTACCTTGCCATTCCTCCACACCCCCCACCAAAAAAATTAAAATATATTTTAAACAGTGATTCTATTTTGTGACGTAAATGAATCTAAAAGCATTAAGCTCTGATGAGAAAAGAAGACATGGGGGTGATCAAGGCCTAGAACTGTTTCTGTCACTGTACTTATTATACTTTTTATTGTTCATCTTCTCCTACTATTAATTGTCTGAGTGCAGAGCCAGAGTGCTTGAATTTCAGTAAATGTTCTGCAAATACTGATTTATGAGTAAACCCAATACATTCTCTAGGGTTGGGGCAGAATTTTGGGTGATAGCTCAATTAGAAATACTAAGAGGATTTCTAGTCAGGCTGATGGAACTTGGTGCCCAGTATGTGAACTTAGAGGCAACAGATTTCGGTGATATCCACAACAAAGTTCTGGAATGTGTCTATGGTCAGGTGGCAGGAACCACGAAACAAATCTAGGAGGGCAGCACATAGATATATAGTGCAAAGGAAAATAAGATTAGGACAATCTGTCAGCAGGTAACAGACTGATGTCAAGGGGAGACAATCATTGTGAAGGCATCTACACAAACACGGTAGAGGCCAAGTCCTGGAATACAAGATTATCAAAACAGAACTCTACATGTGTCTAGGAATGGAAGTTTCCAAACCTAGGGTAGTGGGGCAGGAGGTTTGGTTTCATTAACAAAGCAAGCAACAGTAGCAACTCAGCAACAGGTGTTATTGGTCTATTTTACAGATAAGGAAGTTGAGCCTCAGTGAGAATAAGTAACGAAAGACTATACAGCTAATTTAAGTACCTAGACTGGTTTAAAAGTAAAGCCTACTGAAGTCCAAAGCTAATTATCCCTCTTTTTTCTTACTTCAGCCTGCAATGCTAGCAGATTAGTTACTGGAACTAGTAGGTCACACTGCCTTTGTAAAGTGATTTTGACTCCTCCAGACTCCTCGGAGCACTAGTCTAGAACTCCTCAATCAACCCTTCAATAATTCCAGAGGTGGAAATGGAGCTGACTCTATAGTAATGGGTCTTGAACTTGCCTGCACACTGAAATTATCTATAGTACTTTAAAAATACTGATACATGGGTTCCAGCACCAGAGATAGTAATTTAATTGATCTGAGGTGTGGCCTGTGCATTAGGTTTTCTAAAAACCCTTCCAGGTAATTCTAATGTGCAGCCAAGCTGGAAACTACGGGCTATAAGCAAAAGTCAAGAATTCTCAGTTGTTTGCAGAAGGGGGCACTTTGGTGGCCAAGCTTATATATTTCAATGTAGTAGGAAAAATACTAGAAGATTCAAGGGCTTATTTTTTTTCTTGGACAACTGGACCATAGCTTACTCTTTGCTTTTCCAGTTTAACTGCTTAGAAAATATGCTAAAAGTAAACAGGTGTACAATTAACTTTGCAAATCAAATAGTTCCACGTTCTTAAATTCCAAGTGCTAGTTGTGTGAGACCAAAAGCAAGGTTTTAGAACTGAATCTCCCAAATTGCTCATTACTATTCTACTGCTTGGTTAAAACTCTTACATCATCCCACAATGGAATGTGACCCAAGTCAAGAAGAAAACAAAAACATTTGCATTGTGTTCATGATTAGCAATGGGATTAGAGAGAGGTTGAAGTGTCTCAAAACAACTTGTACTTTTCCTACCCTATTTGAGACCTGATTAATGTTATAGTCTAACCCTGATGCTCCCAAATGATTAGCTGATGTATAATTTCTGGATGTGTAGATTCCAGATGTGTATTTTGTTTGAACTAAATCTGAATCCTGAAGTTTGTTTATTGTTTAAGGCACATACTTAACACAGCAAATGCAACAAAGCTCCGACCCCCAACTTCCATTATCAGAATTCTTGCTCACAGCTTTCCAATGGAAAACAATGAACCACAAAACAGGTACACATTTGTCTAGGGTAACAATATATTTGTTTTGCCTGGGATGGTCCTAGTTTTCACCTGTTATTCAAGCATAATTATTAATAGCACCCTCTGTCACTCTCAAAAATGTTTCAGTTTGGGTAATAAGTTATTTGGCCACCCCACATATAGCTCACTCAATCTGCATTCTCTCCACAACTACTATAACAAAAACTCAATACAGGGAAAGATGGCAAAGGGTCAGCTTTCTCAGGGATAAAGTTATAGGTAAACATTTGGCTAAATAAACATGAAATTTACAGTAGAGGAGGCAAGTCGACAACACAAATACAGCACCAAAGATGACGTGCAGAAAAAAGGACTGTAGCGACTACCCATATTTTTTTTTCATGTGTATGTTTATATATTTTATCAGGTTTTCCTACACTTTTCCTCCATTTCTCCTATAATTTATATAGTGTATTTTACTGCTGGTTAACTTACATATTAGTACACAGTTTACAGAATATCAAGATAAGGCCATGACACAACTCCAAGAGAATTGGACATCTTCCAGAAAGCCTGGAGTTCAATTTGAATGAGACATCAGCTTGTTCCCTTTATATGAGGAAGAACAGTTACTTTAGGTTAAGTGGGAGCATTTTTTTCTGGAACTTTATGTGTGGGGAGAAACTTGTAAGTTGATGTTGAGCTGCCAAAGATTTAGCTGATAGTGGACATTTGTGCTTCATTTTGGCTATATAACAACCAAGCCCTTTTCTATATTTGGGGAATTCTCCATTTAGGAGTGTTGGTGTGGGGCAAATAGAGTCTACTGCTACAGAGACAGAGAATGCTAGATACCCAGGAGCTTCCCTTGAAGACAGAGCACTCTCATGAGACTTCAGTTCAGAGCTGAACTTGGACCAAGAAGTTAGTGATGCAAGAAACCAAGAATGGGAGCCGTGTGTGTGTGTGTGTGTGTGTGTGTGTGTGTGTGTGTGTGACTGTTGCAATGACAGCAATTATTTCCTCATGAAAAACAAGGCCAAGACTTAGTTTAAAGTTTTTCCTTTTGATTCTTAGCCTGATATTAGGCTGACTCTCCCAATGTATCTGTAAACTACTCAATATCCTTTTAATCAACTTATTTTCTGCTTAGCTCTGGCCAGAGTTGTTAGAAATCAAGAATTTCAATTAATATAATATCTGTTGAGTCCCCAACATTTGCCACTGCTTTGAATTTCTTTAAAAAATACCTTTTAAACAATTTTTTTTTTAAAATCTGTTTTTAAAAGTTAGTCGTGGACTTCATATTTTAAAATATTTTAATATTAAGCAAAATGCATTTATTAAGTCTGTAATTTTAGCTCAGGTAAATCATAATATTCATCAATTTAAAAATATTGAAAATAATGCATATGCCTTCATTGCTACTTTTAGGAGCTTGTGGTTGAGGATCACCAGGTTGAGATAAAGTACATATTATGCAATAAAACCTCATTAATTCAAATGAAACAGGAGAAAGACCTATCTATGTCATTATGAAATACCATTTTTTAAGGAAATGGAGTTTTATGATTTATAACAAGTAACTGCATCTAAATACCAACAAAGTATTACTAGAAATGCTAGAAATTTACTAGAAGTTACTAGAAATATGCCAAGCTAGATTTATAGACTACATGATCATATAATCAAGTTTTGTTTTATTGGAAAGGACCTGTATTATTCAGGATCTTTTCTGTTTCGAAAAATAGAAACTCAACTCGCCTGGCTTAAATTTAAAAGGGGAAAAGTGTTGGCATACAGAATTAAAAATCCAGTGTTAGCCTGGCTTCACGGATTGCTGGATATGCGGGATTAAAAAAAAAGACACCAGGGCTCAGTCTCCCTCTCTCCATTGCTTGGCTGTGCTTTCTTCTGTGTTGATTCCATTCTCGGGTCAGCTCTCCCCTATTACCAGCAAGATGACTGCCAAAAGTTCTGGAACTACATTTTATTCTTTTGGTAATCCTGTCAAAAAAAAAAACAACACATTTTTTCTCCCAACATTTTCTAATGTTTTAGGACTGACTCAGATTTCCTCAGTACGACCGACCCATTTGCCATTCTTGGCCAAAAAGATGGAAGACATTGTATGTCTATATCAGCATCACATTCCCAGTGCTGGAACCCAAAGACGACTTCAGCTCTATTAAACCTCGAACACCATAGAAATGGAGGAGAGATGTTTCAACAAAAAACACTGAGATGCTATTATTAGAAGAAGGAGGAATAGGATACTGGGAAGACAGAAATAATGGCCATTTCACTAGAGAAGCTTAAATGCCCATCACCACCCAGAGCATCAAGCTCCCCTACAACACCATTGATCATCACTGAGCTTTGACTTGTACACTGCTTGTGTTGATATATTTTCTTTCTCACTTGACAATCTATTCTGTTGTTAATGCTAAAGTTAAGTGTCCAATATAATCAACAGGTCACCAGGAGGCTGGCTGTTCTCCTGACAGTATAGAAACTGAAATATTGGTAATTCAAGGACAGCTGGCAGTAATATCATTCTGAAATGTGTTTAGCAGTTTTCTTCTCAGAGCCAGTTCTGATTTGGGGTGTTTGTGGGAGATTTTCTTAATTACTTAGGCTAAATTCTGGTTCTTCAGTCCTCCCAATAATTTCAAGTAAAAACTAAGTAATAAGTAACTCTCCTAAAATAAATGCTTTTATGAAAGTTAGTTATGAATCAATGTACCACAAATTGAATATTCATCTAACTGCTTATTCCAAATCACCAGATAACTATCAAATAGGCGTCTTAATTTTTAGTTGTCCAAAACAGAACTTAAATCATAAGAATGGGGCCCTGATCTTAGGTGACTGGTGTCTTTATAAGAAGAGATGCCGCTAACAACAAAATGTCTGAAAAAGGAATAAAGAAAATAATTTACAATGGCATCAAAAACAATTAAATAATGAGGAATAACTTTAACCAAGAAGGTGAAAGATCTATATACTGAAAATCATCAGCCTTTGATGAAAGAAATTGAAGAAGACACAAACAAATGAAAAAGAGATCCTGTGTTCATGAATTGGAAGAGTTAGTACTGTTAAAATCATATTATCTAAAGCCATCTATAGATTTAGTGCCATCTCTATCAAAATTTCAAAGGTATATTTTATGTAAATGGGAGAAAAAAACCCTAAAATTTGTATAGAACCACAAAAGTCCCTGAATAGCCAAAGCAATCCCAACAAGGAACTGAAAAAGCTGGAGGCATCACACTTACTGATTTCAAACAACATTACAAAGCTATAGTAATCAAACAGTATGATGCTGACATAAAAATAGACACACAGACCAATGCAATAGAATCAAGAGCCCAGAAATAAAGCCTCACATATATAGTCGAATGATATTTGACAAGGGAGCCAAGAATACTCAATGAGGAAGAGATAATCTCTTCAATAAATGCTGTTGCCAAAACTAGGTAATCACATTCAGAATAATAAAATTAAACCCCACTAGATACCACTCATGAACATTAAGTTGAAATGAGCCTTAGCCTCCAGTATTGTGAGAAATTTTCTGTTGTTTAAGCTACACAGTCTGTAGTATTTTATTATGGCAGCCAAGCTAACACAACTCCCCACTTTCATATGTAAAATAAAAGCCATGATTTTCACTATTACCTAAAGTGTCCACCATTATCTTTAAAAAATCAGTCTTTTTCACATCCACTTAACAACAGGCACACTGGACTTCTTAATGTTCTTTAAATACACTGTGCCAGTTCATTCTCGTCTCAAAGGCTGTGCACTTGCTTTTCCTCTGCTTGAGTCGGCTTTTCCAGACCTCTCACGTCTCAGTCCCTCACTTCATTTTGATCTCTCTGTAAAATCCTCTCTTCCCAAAGGTCTTCTTTGATCATCTTGTCTAAAACAGCAACTTCCACTGCTACTTACGCCTCATTACTCCATCCTCTTTTCTACTTCATTCTATGTGATGTTTATCCCCATATAAAATTGTATATTTATCATTTTACTTGTTTTTCCAAAATATCTTCCCCCACAGGAAGATAAACCCCATGAGGGTAAGAATCTAGTCTGTATTATATACCATTGTAGTCTAGAAACATTCCTATGAAAATTCTAGCCTATGGGACATTGTTTTTTAAAAGCTGTTCCTGGTTCAAAACAAATCTGTACATGAAACAAAGTTTTTAAAACTACATATTGAAAAGAATTTTTAAAAAATTTTCTAGGAAAAATTAATAACATTTTAAATCAAATGGCTAAAAATACAACACTGCAGAGAAAACATAATATGGTTTTGAAAGAATATATAGAAAGGGAAAACCCTCAGCTTACTTTTTATGATAGAAACACCTAAATATTACTTTTAATGAACTATAAAAAAAATAGGTATTTAAATATAGTTGCCTCGAACAATTTTTCATTCTATGTTATAGCTTTTCACTCATTGGCCCCATCCCAAGAATTTTTATTTCTGATAATGAAGCTATCTACAGTAAAGAAGGAGGAGGTGAGGGAGGAGGTGAAGGAGGCAGGGTGAGCAGAAGGAAGAGAAAAGGTATGTACTTATAATGTGTTTAAGTTGACAGTGCAATTAAGATTAGCAGCTGGAGATGAAAGAAAACCCCAGCTAGAGATTTCTATACTTTAGTAAATACTTCTTCCTACACTCCTAAGACTGAAAGCACAGCCGCTGTGAGCAGTGCTACAGGGCAGTTTGCTAACACACACTGCTTAGCTAAGAATGGGTGGCTTGAAGCAACCAGGAAAACAAGTTTAAATTGGCAATGTCATTTTCCTGATTTGACCCTGTGACTGGAGCATCCTGCTTTGGGATTTGGGTCAGTCAATCAGCAGGTATTTATCCAGTGCTTGCTCTGTGTCCAGAATGCTGCTAACTCGACAGGATAACACAGGCAAAGGCAAGAATTTAGAGGCAAGGGGAAGAAAAAGACAAAATAACAAAAACTAAGATAAAAAATTATCCTACACTGAAAGAAGTTTTAGTACCCTAAAAGTAGGAGATAATTATATGTTCACATGTATGTTCATAGCTTTAATCTGTTGATTTAAACTAAATGTACCTATCAAACATATGGTAAATACATTGGATAAATGTATATTTTTTTAAATGTTACAATCATTATTTACTAGTGATAACTTTAAGGGCAGCATGGCTGTTTATTTTTACAAAAGAAAATTCTGTATACCATCCCTCCCCCAAAAGTTCTCATTCCTCTCAAAATTAAATGGTTACTTGAAAATATTTAAAAGCTCAAATACGAGGTACAGTCAAGCATTATCAGATGGTGCCTAGAACTGTGGTGATTCCTAAATGTGCTCTTAATGACAAAAAGGAAACAGTGTCAAGGCCTACATTAAAGAACAATCGATCATCCGACAGTCTGATGTGCAGACTTAGAGGGGATCTCATTTGATGTTCCTGCTACTTTTACATCCTTGACCTTCAAACTTCCTCCTCTGGCCTTTATTTCTGGTCCAGGAGAGACTAGACCAGGCCATGTGCAAACATCTGTAAAAATATCACAGCTACGAATATTTTATTTTATGTGTAGGTCAGTCCTCATAACCATGAACCCTTGACATATAAAACCACTATGGTTTTGCACCATCAGATATGTCAGTAAACTTAGTGAGATCAAGTAGTTACTTTTTACATCCTCTGGCCTCTTAGCCATGGCCACATCTCCTACATGACAGAGGAGAATTGCAGTGAACGAATGTATAACCAGCCCATGACTCGTTTCTCTTTTCCACCCATCTCAAGAGTTTGCTCCTTCTGAGTAGGTTAAAAGTTAATTTTTGATTCAAAAGGGGATCCCCTACAGTCTCTTGCAATATTTTGCTTAATAAATTGTTTCATCAAAAAACATATTTCAGTATCACTCTCCTTCCCCTGTATGTAAATCATATTTAGTCTCACTACTATAAAAGAAATGTAAGCAAAACACTCTTTCTTAACTTCACACCCATTTCACAACCGGGCGCCCTATTCCTCTTCCCCTCTCCCTTTTTTCACATCCAAGCTCCACAAAAGTGTCATCTTCAATCTCTGGCTACAATTCTTTATATCTCAATTTCTCCTCAATCTCCAGCTACATTCTTTATATCTCAGTTGTTCACATTGCCCTGGTAAAACTCATCACAGACTTTTCCAAATCCTCTGGTCCTTTCAATTCTCACCTTAATTAAATTATCCACTGTGTTTCTGCTGTGGACCACTTCCATCTTGAAACTCTTGTCTTCCTTGTTTCCAGATACAATTTATCTGACTACTCCTTCTTTGTCATCTTTACTGGTGCCTGCTATTTAAATGTAGGTGTTTCTTTTTTATTACTCTACAATATTTTCCTAGGAAATTGTGTGTACTGATAACTTCTAGATCTATATGCCCTTCCCTGACTTTTATCTATCCATCCCATATTCTTTCCTCTCCATGTACCCAGTTGCCTATTCTCTATCCTTCTCTATCTTGCTGTCTCAGATAAATCAAACTCAATATGTCCAAGCAGAGAGCATCTTTCTCTCAAAACTTCATCCTCAGTCTTGTTATTTTAACAAATGGTACTGCTATTTCTATACCAAATGGATTTTTGCCTTCTGTATTTTTATCTATTCTGAGATTATACTTTTGGTTCTTCTGCTGAGATGACAGTTTTGTCTGCCTAGGAATGCGGACTCATTTTCAAGTTTGAGAATTGCCATTGTCATGAACAATTACCAGCCTGGTCAGATAAAAGTAACCATTGACTGCTGTCTCCTAACACCCTTAAAGAGATATCCAAAATAGTATGTATAACACTGAATTGTGAAGAAGAACATTCCAAAGAGAGGAAAGAGCATATGGGAAGGCCCTAAGATAAGAAGGAGTTTGGGGCTTTTAGGAATCACAAGAGCTCAGTGTGGCTAGAATAGTGGGGACCAAGGGACAATGACATAAAAAACATTTGAAGAAGGTGGGGTCCTAGTCAAACAAGGCGTTTTAGGCTACAGTAAAAATTTTTGCATTCTATTCTAATTACAATGGGAATCCCAGAATTTTTTGAAGGCTGGAAGTGACAAGACCCAAATTAGGTTTTAAAATGATCACTACAGCTATAATCTGAATAAATTTCAGAGAAGCAAGATTGTTAAAGAGGCAACTACTTAGGAAGTCATTACAATAATCCATCTGAAAAACAGTGGTCACTTAGCCTGGGTGGTGGTAGAAATGATAGAGAACAAGATCAACATTTTCGACAAATTCTCTCTTACAAGCAAACAAATAAGACTATGTTACTAGATTAAACTAATCATCTGTTTCAAGATGTTCCATGGTCATTACTGGCTGCATCCTGTGACCATCTGGAGACCGAATGACTGGCCAAGCCCTGTGTCTTTACACACATACAAAAACAACTTTTACAAAATTCATTGGCATGTTCCTCAAAGTTTGTTGTGTTCTTTGAACTCTCCTGACCTTGGGAAAATACTTTGCCCACAGAAAACTTTTCAATCAAATTATACTTGGACTCTTCTTAAAGATCTCATGGACTTTTGTATTAAAAATACTATTTTGTATATCTCTATTTCCTTTGTTGACTTTAGATTCTACATTTCTCTCATAGAGCAAACGAAGAATTAAGGGAGATAAGTGAAGAAAATGGGTTTTAGAGACCAAACTGGTCTAGCTCTCAAATCAAAGCTATATACAAAGACACTTTGTTATAAAACCAGTTATGCAATGTTCATTCCGTAAAAATTTATTGAGAACTGATTATGGTCTCTGATTTATGCTAGATGTTATGGATGACAAAGCCATTGTCCTCCAAGAAACTCACTATCAGACTAACAGGTGGAAGCTTTTTGGTAATAATTAAGTGATTTCAACCCAATGCATACACATGTAATTTAAAAATATATAAGAAAGAGAGAACCATAGCTTTGTTTACTATTAGCTTTATATAATCAAAGCCAAATGAAAAACATAAACTATTCTCCAGTGGATTTTATTTTATTCTATTTTTTATTTATTAATTTTTTTAGGTGAGGCAACCTTAGGTTGACCTCACAGATTGCAAGGACCTTGTCAGCTTACAATCCCTTATTTTTTATTTTTTTATGCCTATAGCAGCTGGTCTTCCTAGGTGTTCTCACATCCAATTACTAACCAGGCCTGACCCTGCTTATCTTCCAAGATCAGACAGCTCAGGCTTGTTCAGGGTGGCATGGCCGTAGAGCTCTAATGGATTTTAATACCATATATTGTAAATCTAGATCATCTAAATTCATCTAAATTGACTCTTTTTCCACCATCTAATCCATATCTGCTAATTAGTTACAATTTTCTCTTAACCTGTTTCTACAGATCTAAAATGATTCCTTATATTTCCTTATAATATAAGAACTATAAGCACAACTAAATATGAAAAGTTGTTGAAAATGAAATCATATCTATATGGAAACAAATTTTTCTGAGATGATCTTTAAATATTTTTAAAGAAACTCCTAGTGAGAACATGGATCTTTAAAATAAGGAAGGAAACCCATCCTATTGCATTTAATTGTTGAAAAGTGTCCTATGTCCTATTTAAAGAATGACTGAGTTTGTTCCTTAAAATCAGATTAGTTAATGGTAACCTCCTCTGACTCTGGAAAGTTATCATTTCTTATTAGCCAAAATGCTAGCAAGACATTATCTTACTTCTTTGTAATGAGTTGAGACATATCTGAAACATATCTGAAAAATGCTTACTTACTATAACCCTTAGTAAACTAGGTACAAATGAGTAACTTTTTTTATGCCAGGTTGTCTATGTGTCTTCTCTGTTACTGATTTTAATGGTTACTGTGAAGTCTCAAGTAGAGTAGAATTTTGAAAATTTCAATCATTGAAACTTCTGCACCAATCTTGGTGTTAATTAATTCATTTGTTCAGCAAATATTCATGATCTATCATGTACCAGCCAGTGAAAGAACATAGCAGTGGAGATAAAATAAGGAACAAACAGAAAAGCCCCTTGCCTACAATAGTCTGCACATTCTAGTAGATGGAAATAGGCAATATAAGAACAATCGGAAAAATATATAGTGTGACATATGGTGATAAGTGCATAGAGAAAAAATAATCCAAGGAAGGGAAGACAGAATATTGGTTGATAACAAATTGTAATTGTAAGAATAGGCCCACTTACCTCGATATTACAGTGGCTTCACATATTTAATATACATCTGTTTATTACTTGTAAATATTTATATATAAGGATGCCCTACAAGTTTATATTACATTGAAAATAACTGGTTCTATATTTTGTATTTAATCGATCAAATCACGTATTGAAGATGAGCTATAATAACAATAAAAATGAGTTTTTATATGTAAAGTTCCACAGTGGAATTCAATTGGGGTCAAGTTTTAACATCTTAGAACTTTGTCTGTTTTCATTACTCAGTAGCGAAAACTAGCTTTTGTTGGCTCTACAAAGTGGAGTATATAATACACTGGTCCCTGCCTATTTACATGCATTTTACTTCTCAGAGTACAAAAAAATACACCCTACATTTGAAGGTCTTTTTGCCCTTCATGTCAGGTTTTGCTAAATATTCTAGGAAAGACTGTTCTTGTTTCAAGTTAGGATAACCTGAAGTAGACTGGAACACAGGTACTTAATTAGATACTCATTTGATCACATTGCTTATCCCTTTTATAAACATGTTAGATTCCTCAGGACTTCCCGTAACTTAAAATTCATAGCAGGCTGCTTCCAAATTTTCTAAAACTAATTGACCTCACAAAAGATGAAAATATTCTTCAAATATATAATACTTTGAATATTTTTCAATATTAAATCTGACTAATCACTCTGAACTCCATTTCTAAATTCTATTGCCTTCCTACAACAAAAACCACATCCATGTTTCTGCTTTTTCTTCTTCCCCTAAGTAGTGGTTTGCTGGAAAATGTCTAACAGCTGGTTCTCTAGCGTAAGAAGATCTAATTTATAGTGTTTACGCATTTCTGTGGTATAACTACTCCTACCATGGCTGATTTCAAACTATCAATATGACGTCACTGAAAGTGGAGCTGGAAAGACGTGCTCCTAGTTGGTTCTCATGAGTCAGTTTGTGTGAGCTCTAACACAACATTGACATGACATGCTTCTTCTCATCCCACTGGAAGGCACATGGAAATTGACTTGTGAAAAAATTTTTTAACTGTTTGAGGCAGGTTTTTGGGTTGTAATTGAGGTTGGACATAAGATATTTACATCTGGAATCTAGACTATAAACAAGACAACTGCCAAGTTTCAATCATTTTTTTAGTATCAATAATAAAGATTATTAATGATAAATTTACACTTCAAAACAAAGAACTAAAGACTTTTACAAATTCCTGATATTCAGGTGTCCCTCAAATACGTTCTTAACTGATAACAGCTATTATTTTTTGAGTGGTAAAGGCCTTATGAAATTTTGTTCTTGGCATCCCTGTACAGAAATACTAGCCAGTTCATGATCAGCAAGCCAGCACACGATTAACATGATAAGTATTATAAACATAACAATGTTTAATTATAATGATGTTGGGTAATTTTTATTGTTGCAGGAGAAAAGTGTTTTCTTTGAAGATAACTCAAAATGAGCTATTTTGAAAATTTTATGCAAAATTCCCAGTAACATGTTTTGACAATCCTGGCAAACTAAGTTTAGAAATAGCAACATTTTAAACTTCCAAAATATTGCACAATACATTAAGTTCAATTTCATGCTTGTAAATTACACATGAACTCACACAAACAATTTTTTGTCATTGCACAGATATGCAAGACCTTCAAACTGCTATCCCTCTATGTGCATGGAAGAGGGTAGAAAGTGGCCTCTGAATAAGTACCACTGATAGTGGCATGCAGATACAAGCCATACACGCAGGATATTTCATGTGCTGAGCCGGAGATGAGGAAACTATTCAGAAAAGATTATTTTCACACTTACTAGAAATATATGAGATATTTTTATTTCAACTATTAATTACTTGAACTATGAATTGGAGATATACCAAAACATATTTTTTATAAATTTTCCATTGCGTTTTTAGACAGGCATTAACTTATTTAATTATTTCCATCTACGCAGCTCCCATAAAATTATCTGAGAATTGGCAAAAAAAAATTTAATTTGATTGGCCTGTCACCCCAAATTTTTAAAACATGATTTTCTCACAGACTAGTCAAATTTTTCCATCAATCACTAGTTTAAAACTTTTGTTAGTCTTATCTCAAAGAAGACTGAGCTTAATAATAATAATATTTTTCATTTTGAAGATGTTTATTCTGATAATTCTAGAATTATTATCTTCATTTTATACATGTGGAAAGAAAGATTGTGATGTGTGACTAGTTAGAACTGAAATGCAGATTTTTTAAAACTAAAAATTCAAAGCATTTTATAACCATTTAGAGGAAAATAACATATATTTCAGATTCTATTACTATAGCCTTTTCCCCGGATTTTAAGGGTACAATATGAAATTTCCTTTGAATGCTTTTCTCATTTTATCTTCTCCTTAAATGTTGATGTTTTGATGGTTCCCCCTTCTTACATTATATTTTCTCTTGTGTGATGCCTAGTAGAATTCTTACCTTGTCCTCCATGTGTCTTAGTTGCACTTGCCCTTTTGCATTTTCATGGAAATCATAGACTCAGCTTATCAAAATACACACAGAAGATGTGGAATAGGGGTGTGTGAGAAAAAGCCTACAGGGAAAAGAGAATAGAAAGAAAGATTGGGTGACTTTGTGGGGCAACTGTCAAATACAGTGGTTGAGAGATCTGCAGCTACAAACTTGTGCTACTCTGCTAAATTGGATCAAGCAAAAAGAAGAAAAATAAAAAATAGATGCCCTCTTTTTCTCTATGTTCAGCTCCCCTGCAGATAAAGTTGTTTCCCGGTAGTAGCTAACTTCACCACTGTGTCTTCAAAGATGGTGATGCTGCTCCCTACCATTTGATGTTATTGAAAAAGGGATTAACATTAGAGTTCAGATTTCTCATTCAGTGGAAAAATCCATGCTTAGCCCCATGAACTTTCAAGGCTGTATTGCAGAGGAATGCAGTTGAG
This sequence comes from Eidolon dupreanum, assembly GCA_028627145.1. Classification (NCBI taxonomy): domain Eukaryota; kingdom Metazoa; phylum Chordata; class Mammalia; order Chiroptera; family Pteropodidae; genus Eidolon; species Eidolon dupreanum. Next base: position 52,814,735 of record CM053501.1, on the reverse strand, counting down.
TAACATTGGCTGAAAAAAAGACTAATATGCTTTTCTTTTTAATTCTTTCTGATGAGACATTATATTCATATCTGACCAAATTTCCAGAAATTTCCATTTTAGAGACTGTCAATCAGGAGTAGTATTCAGGGGCTAAATGTGTACATGTCTGAACTCCAAGGCTGCTAAAAATGTTCCAGTTGCCAAGCAGAGGGAGTGAATGTTTTGTCAGCATGCAGCTGAGAGGTGAATGAGGACAATGAGGCTGGGTATACTGCCACAGTTGCCTGTGTATGTTCACCTCACGTCGTAAGTTTCCCTTTCCCCCAGTTAGATCTAATTCCTCTCCTTTATGCTTAATAAATACTCATATATTCAAATTTAAATGCAACTTCTTTGTATATCTGTGTATGTTTTTTGATGTGTTTTATATCTCTTTTGAGATAAAGACTGTTAAGTTTAGAGATCATCTTCCTTTGTAACGCAAGTGATCTGATTCATAGTAATGTGGCCTATGGAACAGGGCTATGATGCAGAATAAGGAGTTGGTTCATTCCAGGGGTGAAACCTAGCAGCCTATGATCTATTAACTAGCTTCTGATTTAATGGCTTAATAAAAGTAATAAAAGTCAAACTTGAGGACCCATTCAGTATATAGAAATTCTTAATTTGAGACCCTCTCCCAACAACAACAACAACAAATTTGTTCTCCTCAGTCAGACAGCTAAGAAAAAAGGAAATAGTAACAAAATTTCCCTTGGCCTTAACTCTGGACTAGGGTGGGAAGTCTTCCTTGATAATATTGAACTTCAAGCTAGTCCTTGACCTAAGTTTAGGATCAAAACTTATCCTCCCTGTATGGCTGAAAATGTCCTACCTAAAAATTTACATTAAAGTGGTCATAGGTGGCAATGTTCCTAGGTAGCATTGATAGGAAAAAAAAATGTAGATGTTTTAAATCCAGCTCTGAAAAGAGTTTTCACAAATAAATTTCCCAGGAACAAGAATATAAAATGAAAACTCTCTAAGCAACAAAACTATTTTTACTCATTCTGTTTCCAGTCACTATGAGCAGGAGAAACAACAGAATCAAACCTGCAAAGGCAGTAAATACTGAAATTATAGGCTATAGCATATATGAAATAACCATGATAAATATGTTTAAAAATTTTTGTTCACAAGAATGAAAATAACAGGAAATCTGAATAGAATTTAGCAGAACTCAATAAACTTTCTACTCCAAAATGACAGTAGAGAGTTATAAAAGCAACCCAATACGTACTTCAAAACACATTAACAGTACTAGTATCAGATAATTTTGGAAGTGAAAGTAAAGTTGGGCCTAAAAAAGGAAGATGGACTCAATGTTTAAGAAATAGTTAGATATCCAGAACCTTGCAACTCCACATAGCCTGGAGATTCCCATTTTTCTACTCCAACAGAGCACTGTGGGTATATCTCCTGGAGAGGATGAAACACAGTGCTACAGCTGCTTTTTTTTTTTTTTAAGTTAAATTTCCTAAAATCAAAATTGTTTTAAAATTGAAAAATTACAGTTGACATATATTATTTTAATTTCAGATGTACAACATGATGATTAGACATGTACGTACTTTATAAAATGATCCCCCAATAAACCTAGAACACATCTGACACCATACATAGTTCTTACAATATTACTGACTATATTACCTATGCTGTACTTTTACATCCCCATGACTATTTTTATAATTGGCAATTTGTACCTCTTAATCCCTTCACCTTTTCACCCATTCCCCCAAACCCCCTCCCACCTGGATACCATCAGTTAGTTCTCTGTATCTACAAGTTTATTTCTGTTTTGTTTGTTCATTTGTTTTATTTTTTAGATCCCACATATAAGTAAAATTTTATGGTTTTTGTCTTTCTCTGCCTTCTTTATTTCATCTGGCATAATACCCTCTAGGTCCAACCATGTTCTTGCAAATGGTGAGATTTTATTCTTTTTTACAGCTGAATAACATTCCATTGAATATATATACTATTTCTTTATCCATTTGTCTATTGATGGACATTTAGGATGCTACTGTATCTTGGCTAATGTAAATACTGCTGCAATAAACATAGGAGTGCATATATCTATTCAATTAGTCTTTTGAATTTTTTTGGATAAATACCCAGAAACGAAATTGTTGGATCATATGGTAGTTCTATTTTTAATTTTTTGAGAAACCTTCATACTATCTTCCACAGTGGCTGCAGCAGTTTACAAACCCACCAATAGTACACAAGGATTCCTTTTCCCCACATCCTTGCCAACACTTGTTTGTTGATTTCTTGATGACAGCCATTCTGTCTGGTGTGAGATGATACCTCATTGTGGTTCTAATTTGCATTTGTCTGATGATTAGTGATACTGAGCAACTTTTCATATGTCTATTGGCCACCTGTATGTCCTCTTTGGAGCAATATCTATTTAAGTTCTCTGCCTTTTTTTTAATTGGATTTTTTTGGTATTGTATGAGTTCCTTATGTATTTTGAATATTAAACCCTTATCAGATATATTGTTGGTAAATATATTCACTCATTCAGTAGGCTGTCTTTTAATTCTGTTGATGGTTTCCTTCACTCTGCAAACACTTTTTAGTTTGATTTAGTACCATTTGTTTATATTTTCTTTTGTTTCCCTTGCCTGAGGAGAGATATCCAAAAAAATATTGCTAACAACAGTGTTAAAGCATTTACTACCTATGCTTTCTTCTAGGAATTTTATCGTTTCATGTCTTACATTTAATTCATTTTGAGGGTTTTTTTTTTTTGGCATATTGTCTAAAATAAATGGTCTAGCTGCATTTTTTCATGTATCTTTCCAGTTTTCCCAACATCATTTGTTGAAGACACTGTCTTTACCTGCATTGTATAGTCTTGCCTCCTTTGTCAGAGATAAATTGACTCTATAAGCATGAGTTTATTTCTGGGCTCTCTATTCTGGAACAGAGTACTTCTGGACTAGAAGGCTCAGGGCACAGTTGAGGCAGAGCTGACTACCACACTGAAAACAGAGGCTTAAATGAAATGTTCGTATACTGGCTATTGAGATACAACCATTCCTCCACCAGCCTCCTGACTCTCAAATATTAGCAGTCAGAATTTATGGACAAGGAGAGAAGAAAGGAAAAATCTCTCTTGGGAACTCTTTCAGCTCTAATAAAAATATACATAGGCACAGATGTCAGGGGTTCTCCAGTGAAATGGTTCAGCCAAATTACCTTGAAATAAGCTGTGATTAATAAGCCTCACAAATGGACATAGAACTCCAAGCTACTTTTTAGTGCCTCATTCTTAAATACAAACTAGTAGCCAAGAATCACCATGAGATATTGAAGATATTAAGACATAAAAACTAAAAGAAACAGAAAAAAAGCATACTCAAGAAAGCAGACCACACAAAGAAGAGAAAAAATATTTTTAGAAGTCATTTATATATTAAGAAAATAAACAGTACAGCTATAAATAAGATGCTTTATTAAAAGAACAAATTAGAAGAAGTATAAGAAAAACCACCCAATTTTCCCCTCCTGTGTTTTTCTCCTTTGCAACCCACACAGAACACTTCTGAAGCTTCTAGTCACCAAATATGTGGAGGTTTTTACCCACATCAAGCAATTCTCCATGACACCAGCTGGGTATTCTGAAATTTAACTCAATTTTGACACTATCTACCTGGAGATAATATATCTCATGGGTCAAGATCTCAGAGTCACAAGACTGTTTCCACCCTACTTTAGATGCCAATCTCAGTAGGTCCTTAAGTTACACACAACTTCTGTCCCATTTGCCTACAGATCGCAGGTTTCCACAACCCTCCTCCTAAGGTTCCATTAATTTTCTAGAGCAGCTTACAGAACTCAGGGAAACACTTATGTACATTTACCAGTTTATTAAAGGATTTAATAAATGATACAGATGAACAGCCCTATGAAGAGATACATGAGATAAGGTCTGGTAGGGTCCTGAGTTCAGGAGCTTCTATCCCTGTGGAGTTGAGGTACATTACCCTCCAGATGTGGATATGGTCACCAACCTGGAAGTTCTCTGAACACCACACTGTTGGGATTTTTACAGAGGCTTCTTCATGTAGGCATGATTGATTATTAACTCAATTTCCAGTCTCTTTCCCCTCTCTAGAGAAGTAGGGGAGGGGCTAAAAATTCTAAGCTTCTAATCATGGCTTGATTTTTCTAGTGGCCAGCCCCCATCCAGGAGTCCACTAGAACAAAAAATGTTCCTAGTGCTCTTATCACTTAGGAATTTACAAGGGTTTTAGGAGCCCTGTTTCAGGGACAGAGTCAGTGACCAAATATTAGAACAAGAGATGTTCGTAGTGCTATTATCACAAGGGTAATTTCCTATATATCTCTCTATCTAATTTCTTTTTCTATTATCACAGAGGAGCTGTTGAAAATTATAAACACGATAGAAACTAGGAGGGCTTAAATATAGCATTAAGAAAATGTTCCAGAAAACAAAGCAAAGAGACAAAGAGAAAAAATAAGAGAGAAAAATAAAAGAAAGTGAAGACACCAGCCCATCATATCCAAAGTTTAAATAAAAGTAGACAATAATCAAAACAATAATCTAATAACATTTCATAGGGCAGAAGTTCATGAATTTGCAGGTTGAAAGTGCTCACCAAGTGTTTAGCACATGATAAAAATAAACCCATACTAAGATACATCATCGTGAAGTCTCAAAACACTGCGGTGCAAAGAGCTTTCATAAAAGGTGAAAATCAGGTTATACACAAAGGATAAAGAATCAGAATGGCATTGGGTTTCTGAATAGCAACACTGAAAGCTGGAAAACAATGGACTGGTGCCTTCAAAATTTTGAGGTAAAATTATTTCCATCCTAGAATTCTATACTCAGTCAAATTACCAACATGTAAGAGAGAAACACAGAAGACTCCTAAGATAGAAGAAATGCTTTATTATAGGTTTGCCAGAAAGTGCATGAGTATTCATTTTGTTGCTCTTTAAGCCATACAGATATGTTCTATATCCTATTTAAACTGTCTAATCTATCACATAATTTAAATATATCATAAAAAAAAAAATAACAAGTATAGCAATGTGTTAGAACCTGATGGAGTTAAATGATGGGTACAAGTATGTTATGTTATTCTCCTTACTATTTGTATACTTAATATATTTTATGATAAAATATTTTAAAAATTTTTAAAAGAATAAAGATTGGAAGGAAAGGTGGTGTGGCAAAAGAGAGAAAATGAATGACAGTACCCTAAAAGAATATTCTCTCCATAACTGTAGAAAAACTTGTTTCATGGTGGGCTGTGATACTTACCAACTTACCATTTTTATAAATACAGTCCTAAGCAGTTGGACTCAGTGAGTAGCCTATTCCACTTACAAACAACCATAACTATGACATTTTGTCAAATTATAGACCTCATGGCTTATTACATATTCCATTCAAAATGCATGTTGGTGTCTTTCTTCTTCAGATATTCTACACTAGAAATAGGCAGGCTGTCACAAACCATCCAATGCTGTTACAATTTATTACCTTATATAGGCTTTGGGTTCAGACTAGCTTAGTAATTCTCTGGGTAAGTTTCCATCTTTTTTTCATCTTCCTCATCAGTATACGGAGAATAATAATATTGTCTAACTTATAGGGGTTTTGTGAGGATTAATGTTAGCTATTATTATCGCTATTTGCAAATGACAGAGTTGTAGTGTCATTATCTATAGTCCTCTAATACTGATAAATAAATGCAAAATGAGCAGTTTTGCTTGTAAGTTTACATATAAATGTAGTCACACTGCAGAAAGATAACAAAAGAATTCTAAAACAAATATAAACATGATAATACTAAAAATCATCATATGGCAGTACTAAGAGGGTCTCTGAGAACTGTCCATTCTTGAAACTATTCTTGAAATTATGTTAGTATTTTTTTTTAATCAACATGTTTGATCCTTATTATAGTACAAGGTATTTTAAGTGTAGCTAAGGACTTTTGGTTTGTTGAAAAAAAAAATACATTACAAGAAAAAGGAAAAATATTAAGATGGACTTGCTCCCTTGGAAACCAAAATTGTAGTTATTTCTACCAAACAGAAATTGTTTGACTAAAGACTCACAAGTAGTAGAGGAGCCTAAATATTAAATTTTATGCAGTCAATGGTTGCCTCACTTAACAGGTTGTGTAGGTCACAAAACACATCAAAAATAATATTAAGTCCAACATTTGAAAGACCAACTGAACTGCAGAAAAACGTTTGTGATATTAAAAGATGCCGTAAGTTCATATGATCTTAATTTTGATTTATGTATTAATTTTTGCCCTTTGAATGTCAGTACAAAATCACTGAATTAGCTTCAAAATAATAATGCTGTTATCCTCTGATGTTTTTAAACTTGAAAACCAGAATTATATCGTGCTTCTTTAACCAAAGGCAGGCATCATTTATATAGCTCAACGTTAGTGAATTTTCATGTTCAATCTAGAGTAATGTGATTATGATCAAGATTAAATCAGAGGAATGGACTAAATTAATTCTTGTCCTTTCTAGCCTGTACAGTTCTAGAACTTTTTTGAGTTTGAAGTATTCTGTAGTTATAGATGCAAATGTAAAATACATTAAAATTTTCTAAGCCTATTTTGTTTGCCCAGACTTCTTCCCTCATTCTCAATCCACGAGACTGAGATAAAACTGACACCACTTCCTGCTAAAGTGGTGACTCAGGAGAGCAAAAAAGAGTAGCACATCCTTTAGGCAAGAGATTAGTTCTCTTTCTGGAGCTGTTCAGAAAAAGGCTCCCTTTATCTGCTAAGGTTTCTAAACTGCTAGTGTAAGTTTGGATCTGCTTAGAGCCTGCTTACTGGGAAGGTCTGCCTAGGAATAAAGGTAACTCAGAAGAAAGCAGAGCTGATCAAAGAGGAGAGACCCTTCATGATGACAGTGTATGAATCTACCTGAAATAAGTCAGACCATGAACTTTTCAATTTCACAAATGAAGAAACATGACAAGGATTTGCTCTAAGGAAACAAGAGGTTATATAGGAAAGAAAGAAATTATAAAATGCTACATGGCTCATGCTCATGATTAACTTTTACACAGACATAATAATGTAAATATTGAATATTACAATATACTTATATGAGGTGGATGTGAAGATGAGAAGAGAGGTAGAAATGAAGATGATAATGGTGAAACAACTAAATCCACAACCACTAGAGTAGGAAGTCAACAGGTAATGCCTAAAGCTGCAAAATCAAGAAGCAGCAATATAAGCACATTATCCAGAAGAAATTACTACCTCTACCAAAAAAAAGAAACAAACAAAAAAAACATAGAAAGATTTAAAAATCTTTGTATTGGGTGCTTGGTAGTCCCTTTTAATGGGGAGATTTATATCTTTCAGTTCTACAGGCAGTTGGTTTACTTATTTGATTATTCTATTTTATCTTATTTCACTTTCTAAAATTCCTGTTATTCAGATATTGGACTTCTGGGACTAGTCCTTTAGTCCTCTGATTTCTAAATTTTTTCTCTTACTATTCTATTCTCTCATTGTCTTTTTGCTCTACTTTCAGAGAGATTTCCTTAACTTATCTATCTTGCCATACTTTAATTTTTTAAAAAATTTTTTACTCTCATAAGTTGAATTTTTAGGAGCATGTTTTTTTCTTTAGAGATGGATGTATAGATGATGACAGATAAATGACAGATGATTGATAGATGATAGATAGATAGATAGATAGATAGATAATCACCTTGTTCTAATTTTATGGCTACAGTATTCTCTCATGTCTGTCTGGGATATGAAAGATAGTATTTCCATTCTCTTCCCTCACCTACATGCATCTCTTTAATGTTGCTTTTTATCTGCTTGTTTCCATCTCTGTCTTTCACATCAGAGGCTCTCTGCAGATGTTGAATGGCCTTTGGTTTTCTAAGAGATGAAGGGACTAGAAAGCTGATGGGAAGCTCTAAGTACTTCTGGGTGCCATATGTTGAGAATGGCTTGCTCTTAGTGGGTAATTTGGGTGACCATTTGATCGAAGGAACCCTGATGTCAGGATCTTTAGGCTGTTTGGCTGATTAGATTCCCCAGAGGTGACTTTTCCATTGCTGGGCCTAGGAAGTAGAAGCCAGAAGTGAGCATTCTAGGAACTAAGTCTGAGAAGACAAGATGGCTATTCTCAGAATTCTGTTTGTTAAAATTCACTTAATTCCATTGTTTTTAACATAGTAGCTCTAGCTTTGGTTTTGCCTAGTGTTCTTTTCAAAGATCTTCTCTAGAATAAACATGCAATCCTCTTCCCTAGTTGGAGATGCACAGTTGATCCATTACACAGAGTAGAGGAAGAGTTCTGTGTTGGAGAGGTTTCTAACACCTTATAAACACTTTCAACTTATTCTCCTGTTTATAGCCTCATATCTACCATAGTTCAAAAGCACCTAATTTAAAAGCCAATGATTTGAGCCTTTAGGAAATCTGAAATGTAAATTAATTTGTTTCTTGACTTTCTGCAAAATTGCTTTCTAAAGTTTTTTTCTAATAAAAAAAATTGTATTTACATAGAAGCATTCAGAATGTCAACAAAACAACTGCACTTCTTCTTCTTTTTTTTTTTTTTGCAATTACAGAACAACAATTATTTCATATAAGCTGCATCAGAGACAACCCAAGATGAAACAGTACCATCCCTATATGTAACTAATTTGTGATGTACACCAACAAGAACCTGTTTTAAGTTTCCTTGCCAATTTACAACCCCCATACTTACTATACCAGGCGAGGTTAGTGGCCATTGAAATACTACCAGGACAAGGTAAAGACACATTCGGTAGTATGTTAACTATACAAAAAAAGACACTCTGCAGCAGTGATCTTCAACGTTTTTTGGCAACACAGACTTGTGCCTCTATGAGATCTAATGCCTGATGATCTAGGATGGAGCTGAGGCGGTGATGCTAGCATTGAGGAGCAGCTGCAAATACAAATGAAGCTTCACTTACCTGCCACTCACCTTTTGCTGTGTGGCCTGGTTCCTAACAGGCCACCAACTGGTACTTGTCCATGGCCTGGGGACTGGGTACCCCTGCTGTAGAGTTTAAAAACCAATCTCACGCAGCCTCGATTTTTTTCTTTAAAAAGAATGAGTTGTGTATAGGGGAGTAACTGCGCTAGAACTGACTTATCTAACATCATCTTTCTCGTCTTCCTCCTCTTTCTTCGTTTTCTTGCGTTTCTTGACCTCAACAACTCCTTTGCTTTTTTTTGTTTGTTTGTTTTGCCACATCAGGCTTTCTTTAAGCTCGTTATGCAGCAATATCCTTTTCATATTTTTCTTTCAGCTTAGCAGTGGCCTTCTTTTTCACAAAGCTACTTGTCACCTGTAGCAGTGTTATTCCACATCTCTCCCAGCTTCTTTGCAATATCACCAATGGATAGGCCAGAATGCTGTCCTTTTCTTTTTGGGCGATGCTGAGAACAAAACAAGAAAAAGAACGAAAAAGACCCCTTGGGTCCATTGGGATTCTCTTTGCTTTCCTTTCAGGAGGAATGTAAGTTTTCGTTTCTCTTTCATAGTGGACCTCGTCCGCCTTTGCCAGGTCTTCAAATTTTCCTTTCTCTTTAGCAGACCTGGTCTTCTACTTCTCTGAGCACTTCTTAGAAAACTCTGAGGAGTTGACTGAAGTATCTGGTTGCTTCTTCTTTTGCTCCTCCCAGTGAGTTTTCACAAAGAATGCATATGATGACATTTTGCCTCATGGCTTTTTAGGATCTCCTTTGCCCATCTTTCATTATTTTTCCTCAGAGTTGCCCAGTGCCTCTCCGGCCTACACTATCCCAGCACTGTCTCTATGGAGCTCAAGGTACTGCAATGGCTGCATGCCTTCTAAAGTTTTAATAGATAGTTACCACATCTATGTTTGCTAAAATTTTCTTGTGTTGACTTCCCTTCTGTCCTATTTGTCTTTAAGGGTTTGCTCTTCTTTTTAAATAACTTTATCATTTTGATAAAAATTTCAGAAGGAAGCAAACACAAGTACATGTTTGACCTTTTGTCTTTACCTAGAAGTTTAATCTTCATTTTTCATTAATTATTACAGCAAGCATCTATAAAGATATAGGTTTATGTGAAATATCTATACATAGATATCTTTTAAAATGATTTAAATTGAACAGACTCAGCCAAAACATGGAAATTCCTATTTGGCTCTCAAAATTTTACTCAGTTATTGTTAACTTTTATCGCAATTTATACATTTCTTAAATTGTCTCATAAAATGCTCTCTTCCCGTTTTCTAGTTCTCAAAACTGAATTATTCTATACAGAATTTCCTTCATATTTTAAATTCAATAGGAGATTGCTTTACTAATATATGCTAATTTGATTTTAAATCTATTTATATATTACATATGTTTTATGGCATATAAACAATAAGCAAGCTCTAAAAGCTGTTTTTCTTTTAGTCCTCATTCTATTTCTAATGATAAAAATTAAAATAATATTAGCGTATTTGCTTTGACAATTACTTATTCAAAAGTGCAACTTTCAAGTACATCTTAACACAATAAATTTATGGCATTATCTCTACTATATGGTAAACATCTAGATATCAAATATAAGTTAGTATGTATGTTTATGTGTTTCTGTGTCTGGCACAGTGAATTTTACTTTGAACTTGCACAATAAATGATTTCTGAATTGAAGTGTGATTGATATTCAGCATAATGATTATAAATCAGGATTACATATAAGAAATATAATAGATTTATAATAGTCTTTAGGTGATTTTTATCAAAAATTTGGCATTGGAAAAATGATTAACTCTTTTTCTTCTAGAAAAACCTACACAGTTTGGACTGTGTAGGAAATAAGAGAGATAAATAGGTAGAATGTCAAAGAAGGTTGAATAATTAGTCAAATTTTATTTTTATGCTGTTGCCTAAAATTTAACTACTTGGTTTCAATGCTTGGTTCTTTGATGCTTTGGAAATCTGTTTACAAATGACACCTAAGTCCTCAGAGTGTACTTGCGTGTTATCTCTTGTGTTCCTTGCCAGCACCAGAAGACCGAACCAATATTTTTCCTTTCTAAGGGTAAAGAAGTTCACAGAGATCACTTGGCTAGTCAGGGCTTCTTCCACAATGAGTTGTTTCAAATAGGTATATCAAATCTTTGTTCACTCAATAAAATAAGGACCCTGTTAGCAGTAAACATTTTCAGGATTATTTATTCACTCCATCTTATCATCCAAAAAATTTGTGAGTCTGACAAACTTTGGATCTTTCAAAAGGGATATCAAGAAACACAAGGCTTTAATCTACCAATTCAAAACAAAATTGTCACTAAGAACTAAATTATAAGTTCTCTGAAGGCAAAGACCATTTTATTTATCTTTCATATATCTTCATCACCCTAGACCTCTGATGAATGTAAAACAGATGTTCAGTGCCATTGCTGGTTGAAAATTGACAGGAGTTTACAAATGGGCTTAATCTTTTCCAATTTTACATGGATTTTTATTGAAACTTACAACCTGGGTAATGTTAATTACATTAATACATTAAGATCTATAATTCACATTTCTGCTGGTTAGTAAGTTTTCCAAAGTTTTTTTTTAGCAAAATAAACATGATGTGCAATCAGCCAAAAAAGTCATAAAAGTCACTAAGAAACTTTACTTTTTTTTTTAATTATCACTTTATTGATTCTGCCTATTCTGGTGTTCCAGAATTATATAAATCCCAACTATGCTTATTTTTGGAGCCTGGATTTTATTTGGAAAAGGTGATCCTTCCCACTTTTTGATACATCACCAATTTATCCCATTCTCAACTTCTACTAGTATAAAATGTGCTTCTGGAGTCTTTTCATCAGCAAACACAACAAGCATCTTGACAAAAGGACAGCCCAGAAACAGAGATGTTTAAGGTTTACTAATCTCTAAATACAAAATGAATGGATTATGTTCTGGTACTCATTCTACTACTCATGTGATTTTTAGCCTGTTATACCACATTTAAATATTTATACTGTTGTCTATAAAACAGAAACACCACTTCCTGAATAGTTTCAAAGAATAACCAGTGAGATCAATTTTAATACTAAAATGTGTGTGCTCATGGATGTAATGAGTCATAACTGATTTTTAAAAAAAGATTAAGCATTGAATTGTATGTACACTATTGTTAGGTACTATAAAGAAGGTTAAAATTACAGCCTTAGAAATGATTCTTTAATTCTCCTCAAAATTAGATTAATAGCTTTCTTTATAAAATTTTAAACTAGTCTTAAATGTTTAATATTTAATAAAATATGCATACATCATATCAAATAAACAATAAGAGTCTTGCTAGCCATCTTAGCTTGGTAAACAAAGCACTCAAAATTACTGAACAATCTAGTTGTCATTAATCTTTCTATATACACAACTATTGTGTTTAAGACTGACAAACTACCGTTATGGCCTAATTATTGGCAGTCACTCTGAGCATAATGCAAAATATTTACAATGGAATAAAAAATCCATACAATCCAATTGCCTTGGTACAGATAAATTCTACTTTTTTATTTTTATTCTAAGAGAAATATAATTGTCATACTATATGCTCAGCATTAAAGAAGTAAAAACTACAGTTCCTGAAAATTTTTTGTTTAAATATGCTTGCAAATGTTCTTAGTGAATTTTTAAACCATCATTCCCATCATCCCCTACCTACAACACGCACATATATTGAGCAGAAACCTAGATATATGAGCTAAATCATAAAATTTCTAGAAAAAGCATAAACATTTATTGCAACCTAGGGATAGACAATGACTTTTTAGGGAATAAAACACACAAATTATAAAAGAATAAAATCGATAAATTGAATTTTCTCAAAATTAAAAAAAATTATTTTTTGACAGACACCTTTAAAAAAAATGAAATGGCAAGTCAAAAGGTGCACAAAAATATTTGGGATACATGCATCTGACAAAGGAGTGGTATTCCAAATATGTAAAGAATTTTACAACTTAGTAAGAAGATAACAATTCAAAACAGTATTGGCAAGAGATTTGAACAATCATTTTACAAAAGAAACTATCCAAAGGGCAAATAAGCTCATAAAGAATTGTTCGATGTCTTCAGAAAACTGCAAATTAAAATCACAGTACTGTACCTCTACAACCCTATTAGAAGGGCTAAAATTATTTTTAAAAGCTGACAACATCAAACGTTGTTGAGGAATGGCACTACTTGAATCCTTATATATTACTCCTGGAAATTTTAAAAGATATAATTACTCTGGAAAACAGTTTGTACTTTTCTAAAAGCTTAAACATCTACTTAATCATACAACCCAATCATTTCTTAGATATTTGCCCAGGAGAAATGAATACTACACAAAGACTTATACACAAATATCCATTGGAGTTTTATTCAAAATAGTTCAAAATAGATACTTGCCAAATGTTCATCAACAGGCAAATGGATAAACAAATTTTGGCACATCCATAAAATGGAATACCACTCAGGGGGAAAAGGTTATATAATAGATGCACATAACAACATTGATGAACCTCAAGAAGTTTATGCTAGATTTAAAAAAACAGACTCAAGAGAATACATACTATTTACAGGAAATTCTGGAAAAAGCAAAACTAATCTATCATGATAGAAAGTAGATCAATTGACTGAGGTTGGGGGTGGAGGGAGGAGTGACTGAAAAGGGTGTTAGGGAGGCTTTTGGCAGGTGGAAGGGGTGCTCTGTATGTTGTAGTGGTGGTTTACTTGGGTATATACATTTTTCAAGACTGTGCACTTTATTGTATGAGTTGTTAATCAATATAGGGTTTATTTTTTTTAAAGATCGCTTCCTAAGAAAAAGAATGTAATCCATGGCTGAAAACAGTATTTTTAATTATAGAGCTAAGAAAATAGGATGTCTCAGGGTACACCATCGAAAAATCCTATGTGTTTTTTTTTAAAACCCAGCTCCATTGCATGTTACAACTTAAAATGACTGCCAAAGTATCCTGGTTGGCATAATAAGAAAGATAAAGAAGTCATCATGGAATCAAAACTCTGTGGTTCCTGTTAAGATTATGAGCTATTACAGAAGCTCTGGCTTTGTGAACATAAAAAGTAGTGTCCTGGAGATGCAATCAACATAAAAATAAAACTGAAAGGGCTGGGGAGGTAATGAAAGGGGGGTGGTGCTAATACTAAGCTGGCTCCTTTGCTGGAACTCTTGTTATCTTGTTCTGCATTTATCCAGTGCTGTATTTAGAAAGATTAAATCAAAACTGTGAAATTAAAACATGATGAGTGACAGTTGTAAGAGACAACAGCTGTGGCATTAGATTTTCAACATGTCAGGCCTGAGATCTGTGTTTCAGGTCACTTTTTTCCATTGGCACCAATCCTGAAGGACAAGAATTATCTTTCTATTGGCTGTTTTCTAACCCACCTGTTGCCTCTACAGAGTAAAAGATTAACAGAACTTCAATGGGAAGTCAGCCATTTCAGAGGTCTAGGTTGAACAGGTCTTTATACAGCACTTACCTTCAGAAGTCTAAGCACTATATTATCTGGTGTTATCAGCAATAACAATCTTATTCTAGGTACAGAAAACCTTTCTAATCACAACACATACTTTAAATATACATCCATAATTAAAGCTTTACTTTTTATCAGTTACATGAAAAATAAATTATTTGAAATAGTTATAACTAATATATAGTCAAATAAATCTAAAGTAACTAAAGAATTCAAAGCATAAAGGGAGTTTACCATATATTTTCTTTCTTTTAATTTTTTTTTAAATTTATGACTGGTCCTTTTTTATGTTTTTCTATGTCTTTGTTGAAGTTCTCGCTGAGATCATTGAGCATCCTTATAAACAGTGTTTTAAACTCTGCATCTGGTAGATTGCTTGTCTCCATTTTGTTTAATTATTTTTCTGGAGTTTTGTTCTGTTCTTTCATTTGGGACATGTTTCTTTGTCTCCCCATTATGGCTGCCTCCCTATGTTTGTTTTTATGTATTAGGTAGAGCTACTCTGTCTCCCTGTCTTAGTAGAGTAGTCTTATGTAGCAGGTGTCCTGTTGAGGTACAGTGGAGCAATCTCCCTGGTGTGAGACTTGGTTGCTGTTTGCACTCACTGGGAGGGATTAGTGTTTTCATAACCAGAAGTTGGGGTGCCTTCTTTTCCCAGCACTGGAACCCTCGGCTGGGAGCTTGGTGTGCGGCTGGGAACCCTTCTTCCTCAGGGGGAAACTCCATAGCTAAGTTATCTCTCCCGGTGTTTAACTGTCACACTCAAGTGTGGGACCAGCCCATTGCATGTCTCCACCTTCCTACCAGTCTTGAAGTGGCTTCTTCTATACGTCTTTAGTCATAGGACTTAGGTTCAGCTAGACTTCAGAAGAGTCTCAATGACAGTTCTGTAATTTGGTTGTAATTTTGATGTGGTCAAGCATAGCATTTAACTACTCTATCTTAACTGGAAATTTGTTTCTTGATAAGTACATAATTTCATAATCTTGAAACCATCCTCTTCTACTAGATAATTGTTATTGATAAATAGTTGATTATCAATATTTAGATAAACAATGTATGATATATCCATAGAATGAAATATTATCAGCAATGTAAAGGAGGAAACTAATGATACATGCAAGAAAATGAATGAATCTTAAGTATATTATGCTAAATGAAAAAAGCCAAATTCAGAAGCTACATACTCCCTGGTAGCATTTATATGACATTCAGGAAGAGGTAAAACTATATACAGAGAAGACAGATCAGTCATTGTCAGGGGTGGGGAGTAGGGGAGGATTTGACTTTAAATGAGTATAAAGGGACTTTGAAGAATGATGAATGATGAACTTGTTCTGTATTTTGATTGCGGTGCTGATTATATGACTGTATGGATCTGTCAAAACTCACAGAACTGTGCAGTAAGAAGGTTAAAAATCCCTGTGTATAAATTATACCTGGGTTTTTAAAAATCGACATTTTATGCAACCATACCCCTGAAAAAACACATTTTAATGTAAAAAAGCTATTAATGGTTGTCACAGGCATTGCAGATCTAAAATTCCTCATTACATTCTAAAATTATAAAATGAATCATCTGCCTGTTCTATTAATAGAAATTGAACTGTGTAAACAGCAATATTTTAGAAAGGATATTAACCTTATGAAGCATCATAGATACTATTGTGGGTATCTTTTTGAATTTGTGTTTAGTTGTAGTTAAGTATAAGAGGTATTATATATTTGAAATTTTTTCTTTTACATTTGAGAAATTAAGACACTCAAATGAAAGGAAAGCAGGAATTTTTCACCAGTGGATTATTTATGTTCAGTTTGGAATTCTCCATGAATGTTTTTAAGTTACCTTCATAAATTGTTAAAAATGGATATAATGCTTAGCTTGTGTATATAAATATCAGTTATCCACCCTGAAAATGTCAAACCTATAGACAACTTCAGAATAGTTAGATATGTGAATGTTATCAATCCCAAGAAGATAAAAAAGAAATATACAAATGATGAAATTTAACAGACACAAAGAGAAAAGAGAAGTGAAGAGAAAGATGAGCAGCATATACCCACTTCTAACAAAGTAGATACAAAAGTTCTCCCTTATCCACTGTGGATAGGTTTCAAGACTCCCTGTGAGTGGATGCCTGAAACAGCAGATAATACCGAACCCTATATATACTTTCTTGTTTCCTACACATACATACCTATGGTAAATTTTAATTTATGAATTAGGCACAGTAAGAGAGTAACAATAATTAGTAATGAAATGAAACAATTATAACAATATACTGTAATAAAAGTTATATGAATGTGGTTTTGCTCTCTCTCAAAATATCTTATTATACTGTACTCACCTTCTTGTGATGATGCGAGATGGTACAATGCCTATGAGATGAGATGAAGTGAGGTGAATGACATAGGCATTATGATATAGTGTTCAGCTGCTGTAAGGGTTACTTGAACACAAGCACTGTGATACAACACAGTCCATCTGATAACTGAGATGGCTACTAAGTGACTAAGGGGTGTGTGGCATATACAGCATAACTACACTGGACAAAGGAATGATTACATTCCAGGCAAGATTTCATCACGCTACTCAGAACAGTATGCAATTTAAAACCTATGAATTGTTTATTTCTGGAATATTTCATTTAATACTTTTGGAGCATGGTTGACAGTGAGTAACTGACTCTGCAGAAAACAAATCTGCAGATAAGGGAGGGCTACTGTAGCCATACTGCCTGTTACTGATTAAAATATTAATATTTTACTTAATGCATTGTTGGCATAAGTGAGCTAAATTCTCACCTGTCATAAATAGGAAACAATGGGTAATAAATTTCCAGGCACATAATATGCACTCTATAAATGCCGCTTCTTAATTTTGCTTAAAAAAAAATTATGTTTAAGTATGAGATGTTCACCATGATATCCATGATTCACTATAATTGCAAAACAGCTGTTTTTTGGGGGGGGAGGCTGAGATGGGGGCTTTCTCTCCCTGTATGCTCCCTACTCCAGTCAAATGAAATCATATCGACCATGCAACCATTGGCACAAGCATGTGAAGGGAAGGAGATTGGTGAATGTAAAGAGTAAGGATTGTGAGAAGCTGGTATACCTTAATCAAATCGAATTTTATCAGTAGACCTCAGAAGACACAACGTTTAGTGTTGGCCAATACGACAGCTTTGTGCTATTCTTCTTTGCTTACAGAGAAAAAATCACATTTAGCCTGGCATAACAGGGACTCTGATTTTACTTTGCCAGTTAGCCCCCTGGTATATAGCTCAAGTTAGAAACTTTAGAGTACTTTTCTTTAATCTCCTTAATATTGTAAACATAATTGAAACAAACTGAAAAGACCATTGTTATATTTAAAAAGTATGTATTTTATGTATCATGAATGCAGACTGCCATTTTTAGGTTATCTTAGTGAGGTGGCTGTAGGGAATGTGTGTTCTCCACACCAATATTTTAGTTGTAATTGGTTGGGTTCCTTTGATTATAAGCAGTAGAAACCAACTGGGGATAACTCTTGGCCCCATAAAAAATAATTAATAATAAATTATAATAAAATAAAAAATAACAATCAAAAACAAGTTAAAAATAAACCTCAACTTTTAAATAAAATAATAATATTGTGAAAGATGCTAGGTAGCTCTTAGAACAAAAAGAAGAGTTAAACAACTGGGACATGGGAAGACAGCAACTAGATTTACTCTGCTATTCATGGTGGTAAAACAAACAAACAAAAACACCTGGGTGGTGTCTTTGAGCACTACCACTGAAATGACTCAGCTTCGACTACTTCCTACAATTTTGAAACTCACACGCATTTAAACGCACAGGACAGAGAGTTGCGTGTTTTACCCTTGGGAGTCAGAGGGAAGGGAAACATTTCCTATATAGAAAATGGTTGACATCCTATACAGAAACTGTGGAGAATTTAAGAGCTTTCTCAAAGGAAAGAGGGAGAATAAAAGCTGAGCAAACAAAAAAGATGCCCTCTGCAAACTGTCAACAGCTTTTAAAAAGACTTTAATATCTTAGAGCTACCTTTCTGGTCCTACTTCTTCTTATTCTTCCCTTCGGTTATAGGGATTCCCTTCCCTGTCTTACACTGGTCCTGATATATTTTCAGTTTGGCTGTCAGTGTCAGTTTATAGTTTTAGCTGTAACTTTTTTCCTCTATTTTAGGGATTAATTTTTGTAGTCAAACTGATCTTTGTGGTAGAATTTTGTCTTACCCTGTCCCATGGATAGATTAAAACATAAGAGATTTTCTATATTTGTCCAGTAGTATTTCATTGCTTGGTTATCATAATTAATAACTATTGAGCTCTTACTGTCAACTGAGCATCGTGTTATAAGTGTTACAGAGAAAGTTGCCCTTGAAGAGTTCATTATCTGTTTGTGAGAATACAAGATAGAAGTATGAAATAACAGCTAATGGGAGAGAAGGATATATAATTATTTTATAAAATGTCATCAGGTTATTTTAAAATAATGCTTATTTTTAATGCTATTTTTCACATAATGCATGACCACTTATTGAAAATAGAATTCCCAAATCTCCCTGTTAAGGGTTGTATTGTGTCTATCAAAATATATATATTGAAGTTCTAACCCCTGCTACCTGTGAATGTAACCTTGTTTAGAAATATACTCTTTGTCAATGTAATTGACTTATCATGGGTTCATTACCCAATATGACTGGTCTTCTGATGAGAGATGTAAGGACAGAGACATACAGGGAGAATGCCATGTGATGACAAAGGCAAAGGATGGCAATGATTCAGCTGTAAGCCAAGGAATGCCAAGGTCCATGACCACCACTGGAAGCTAGAAAGAGACAAAGGATTTTACTCAGAGTCTCAGGAAGCATGGCCTTAGTGACACCTTGATTTTGGACTTTTAGCCTCCAGAACTATGGAAGAATACATTTTTACTATTTTAAGCCACCCAGTTTGTACTTTGCTATGGTAGTCACAGGAAACTAATGAACCCCCACCTCTTGTTTCTTCTCTTTTCCTCCACCAGCACCATATCGTAACTCTTACCATTATTATAAAACAGTACTTCCCGAATTTTATTATACACACAAATCTCTTGATGATCTTGCTGAAGTATTGATTCTGATTCGATATTTCCAGATCGGGCCTAACAGTCTGCATTGTTTTAGAAGTTCCCAGGTGATCCAAAAGACCACACTTGGAGAAGCAAGGCTAGTAAGAGAGCCAGCAAGGAAATCTCTCTGTCAGGTGCATGTCAGATCTAGGCTTTTTGACAAAACATGAAGTAGAAAAAATTATTCATTGACATGAAAAGAAAATGAATAAACAAATACAATATCCGAGGGAAAAAGAATAAAGAAAATTTCAAAATACAGTCCCATATTATTCTTCAATCACTCCCACCTTCCTCTCCCCAAAAAAGATTTAGAATACAATGATTTCAAACTTGCTTTCAAAAGATGTGAATGCATGTATCAAAATAATAGTGAGTTGATATTTTATGTGGTCACTTTTAATTTTATTTTGTAAATGATTTCAAAAGGAAACAGTGAAGACTGACAGACACGTGAGCACCATAAGAGAACAATAGAGGCCAACTACTCTGAGATTAATGAAGTTTCTATTGTACTTGGGAATAGTGGCTGTTTGCAAAGGTCCAGATTTCTTTCAGAGCTTTTCATTGCCTATTTTAGGTCTTCACCATCAGAGATAGTGTTTCTTTAGGTCTGGGGTCTGGGCCAGGAGTGTTTTAAGGCTCTGTGAGTAATTCTGATACAAAATCAGATTTGAGAAATACTAGCCTGAAGTAAAAAAGTTTACAGGTACTTCATTTTATTTTATACCCAAATTTAAAACTAAAAAGAAAAAATCTGTATTAACATAGTTTAAGAAAACACAATATTATATATAAACCAATTTTAGAAATATGATTGCTTGGTATCAGGACTTCAAAATCAATTTTAGAAGACAATGTTTTAACCCCCCTCCCCCTCCTCAGAGCTGTGCTGGGTCTGCAGGTCTGTGGTGAGCCTCTGATGCGGGTCTCTGTTCTGCAGGATGGGGTTTGTTAAAGTTGTCAAGAATAAGGCCTACTTCAAGATACCAAGGGAAATTTATATGACAGAATGGTAAAGCTGATTACTATGCCAAGAAACTCTTGGTAATCCAGGTTAAAATTAAGTACAACATACCGAAATACAGGATAACAGCTCATGTAACCAATAGAGATACCATTTTTAGATTGCTTATGCCCCTATAGAAAGAAATATGATAGTTCATGCAGCTTATGCTCATGAACTCCCAAAGTATGGTGTGAAAATTGGCCTGACAAATTTTGTTGTAGCATATTGTACTGGCCTACTCCTGGCCTGCAGTCTTCTCAATAGGTTTGGCATGAACAAGATCTTTGAAGACCAAGTGGAGGTGACCAGAGATGAATACAATGTGGAAAGCATTGATGGTCAACCTGCTGCCTTCACTTGCTATTTGGATGCAGGGGTTATCAGAACTACTGGAAATAAAGTTTTGGGTGCCCTGAAGGAAGCTGTGGACAGAGTTTGTCTATCTCTCCAAGTACCAAGTGATTCCCTGGTTATGATTCAGAAAGCAATGGACTCAATGCAGAAGTACATCGGAAACACATCATGGGTCAGAACATTGCAGATTATATGAGTTATCTAATGGAAAAAGATGAAGACACTTCAATAAAACAATTCTCTCAATACATTAAGAGCAGCGTAACTCCAGACATGGAAGAGCTGTATAAGAAAGCTAATGCGGCTATACAAGAGAATCCAGTTTATGAGAAGAAGCCTAAGAAAAAAGTTAAAAAGAAAAGGTAGAAATATCTCTTGTCCAGAAGAAAGATCTGGTAGCTCAGAAGAAGGCAAGCTTGCTCAGAGCTCAGAAACAGGCTTCTGAGAGCTAATAAACCAAGCCACAATTTTCTATGAAGATTTTTCACACAAATACAATAATAAACTTATTGACCAAGCCAAAAAAAAAAAAAAAAAAAAAAAGGCAGGAGGGTGGGGAGGACAATGTGTTCTCAACTGTAAAAATTCTCCTAGAGTCTTCACAGAATGTCTCACACTCTTATCCTCTGGCTAGTAGTTTTCAAACTAAGTGTGCATAGGAATCCCTGATGGGCGGCTTAATATGATCAATTTCCAGTCTGCAGACCAGTATGTTCTGAGTCTGTAGCTTGGAGTACATATTTGTCAACTATCCCCAGCACTCTCCAAGCAGGTGGGTCCATGGCTACAGTTATAGAAATACTGCCTTACTGTTGTTCTCTTGTTGAACCCTGGAGATAATGAGCATGACAGCTCAAGAATCCAAATTTATGCAGTTAGCAGTAATGTAAAGGCTACGTGTGGAGCCAGAAGGAAGAGAGAGTAATCAGGGGGATTATTTCATAAATTATATAAATGTCTAACTAATGTACTGTACACTTGAAACTAATAATAAAATAAAAATTTTTAAATGTTAAAAATAATAATAATAATCCAGATTTTAACAATCTAAATCTACTCCAGGACCTTTTGTAGTTTAGTGACAGAATGAAAATGAGCATGGGATCTATCAGCAACTCAGATGGCAGATAGGACATTATGAAGTGTTCCCTGGTTTTTACAGTAAGTCACTCAAGGCCCACTCATTATGCCAAGTTCCAACCTGATTTGCGTCACCGCAATAGTGAGTTTGTGCCAAACGTATTGCAAAGATAACCTTACGAAATGTGGGACAAAAATAAGACGCGAACTTGGTACGACAGAAGCAAAATCCAAATGGAGGTCATCTATAAGTCATTGTGGAAGCAGATGTTAGGGATTTGTTCCAGCAAGCTTTTAATGAAAGAATTTGATTAGTGGACTGTTTAGCTCTTAAAGTCAAAGAAAACAAAGCCAGTCAGTTCCCTGCTTGGTAGGGATTCAAAAGCTGTAAAATCTGCCCTGTTGTTTAAAAGGCGGGACCGGTCTGCCGTGCAGGAAAGGACTCGGGAGCAGGCGTCTGCGACGACAGGCGGCTTGGAGCTGCTGACCGGGAAATCCACCAGCCGCGGCGTGGTGAGTCAGCGCTGAGTCAAGCTGGGAGCTACGTGCTGACCAAAGCAGCCGCGGCCCGACCCGCAGCCACTGAGTCGGCCGAGCTCCGGGTTTCCTGGAAGACCCTCCTGGGTGCCGGGAGGGCGGTATCTCTTCCACTCCCAGCAGGGCCCCTGCAGTCACACATGGGCCTGCACGCACAGCCTCCTGGCCCCAGTCTGGTGACATCCAAGATTCAGCACGGAGGGGAAGAATCACATGTGACAGCTGGTTGCAGAGTTTAGGCGGATGCTTCAATCCCATGTGTTTCCTCAAAACTCAGATTCCAGTGGCTGTGGGTAGTGTTTGTTAGCTTTTTCATTTCTTTTTTTCCTCCCCTTTTCCTGGCAGGGGAGTAACACGTTGATCTTTTTATAGTTTCCAATATTTTAAATGAAGCACAGGAAGAAATAATTAATAAAACATGTGTTGAAAATTGTATATCAAATCATCACACTGCTTTCTTTTTGAGGTCTAAAATTATAATGTTCCCAGCTTTGAATGCTGAGTAACTGGAGAAAAAGACGTATTAACTGTTCTAACTTGCCTTTTGTTAGTTTAAAAAGAATGCTATTTTGTTCAATTACCTTTTCTAATAACTAAATTAAAAACTGAAGACACATTTGATATTAATCTGACGTAGGGTTAGGGAGGAACAAGGGAGCCATGTCTTTCTGTGTCCTATACCTTAATTAATGTCTGGTTGTCCTGAGGTACAAATGACATTCTGTTGGTCTTATAAAATATTAAAAATGATTACACTTATGCTGAAAGTAGATAGCAATTGTTATGTCATTAACTGTAGCTAGTGAGGTAGTACTGGTACAGGTAGGGTAATTATTATTTAGGGGCAGTTTGAGGCTGATTTTCAAGACAGGGTCAGACTGGGTCTTCAAAAGTTGTACCAGCTGCTACCAGTTGTTCTGCTTCTTTGGAGAGAATTCTATCCCTCCCTATCCTTGTGTGCGTGTGAGATGATGCAAAACATTAGAGTGGTTCTTGTATCTTGACAGCTCTTCTTGTAGAGAAGGAGACTAAAGTAATTAGAGGTTGAACTGACTCACAAAGGTTACACAGCAGCACGACTACCCAATTTTTTGAAGAAGGGAAAACCACCAAACTGAAACAAAACAAGGAAACATGAAAATGTGAGAGGTGATGAGAGCCCAGAAAAGCAACATGAGTAGTATAGACCAGAAATGGAATCAATAATACTAGAACCGTTTGTAACCAGAGATATGCTTATGTGGTAGCCTTAAAAACAAGACATGTCAAATTATTTTCATAAATAATATTTTAAAATTTAACTAGGTATATACATCATTTGATGTTTTAAAGATGGCCTGATTCTGATTGTTATTAGCTAGCTTATCTTATCGATACTGCCTTGGTACTTATTGAGTTAGACAAACTTCAATTTGAAATACAAGTTCACTTTATAACAATGTGAACTGGGGCTACTTAGCTTCACTAAGCTTCAGTTTCTTCCTGTGTGAAATGGAGATTATAATCACTATTTCATGGGTTCGTACACAGGATTAAAAGTGATGATGCCTATATTTAACACAATACCAAGCACATTAAAAATATTCTTCAGTCAATGAAAGTTTGTATCCTGTTGTCATTATTATTGAACTCAATTAAACTATTGATTAGGTCACAAAGAAGTGGCGTTTTGTCCAGACCATAGAACTAATAAAAGGTTTGGGAATATACAATACAAACATGCTGATTCAGTGACGTTGGGCAAGTTTCTTGGTTAAGATGTAAAACACGTGGGTAAGTAATGTTCTTTATGAGCAGAGAGCTGAAAGAGACAAGGGAAATATAAATCAAAAGAACACCAACACTCATCAGTTGGCCAGAAAACTGGTAAAGTGATACAAAATTGCCAGGCAGGAGTCCTTTTCTTCTGTTTTCAGAGATAGCCACTTGACAGAATAGTATAGCAGTCACCAGGCAGAGAATATAACATTTGTTCTTTTGTGGAGATAGAAATTTGGTTCTTTCCAGGTATAAAGCTAATGAATGAGTTGCTTATATAGACCAACCTCTCCGGGCAGCTCTGAGTCCCCTCATAAGAGGTCATTCTCTTGACATAATAAAATGAGTATTTCTTTAAGAATTACCCCCAAAGAAAGCAAATGTTTTGTAAATGATTATAGTCTCAGATTTACAGAATCAAGAGGTGAACATAGTCACTAAAACTATTGCATTTTATGAGAATTATTTGCTATAATGATTTTCTATTTATTTTCTTTCATAAATCCATTCAGTAATCTCTGCAGTCTTCAGTATTAGATCCTGGAGACTGAACAACAAACAAGACAGGGCCCTGATCATAGAAGTTGTGTCCTGCTGGGGAAAACAGATATTCAAAGACAACCTCTGCTTTTCTGGGTGTTGAGCATTTGGGGAGTCACAAGTCCCTGACCTATATTTAAAGTCAAGAGTTCCGATACACATATGTATACACATACACATACTCACGAGAAAATACCTACCGTCACTCGTAAAAATAGAAGTTTATGCTGAGAGGACTAAGTTCAATATAGAAATGATTAAGCCAGTGCTTAAGCAAAATGCCCCACACTTAATGGTGTTATCTCTTCCACTGAACTTTCACACAAGCTGTTGCAAGGCCCTCCCCTCTCTCTGTGTATTCAAATCCAGTTCAATCTTAATGTACAGGCAAAGTCCTATTTTTTTTTATGAAGTAATCACTGACACCTACACTAAATGAATCTCATTCTCTATAGGACCTTGTAAAATACATTCACTGCCTATGTCTAATCCATTTGACATTTGAAGTTTGGCTATATTGTGTGGCTATCCCTACGGTTTGCATGTCTCATAAATGTCTATATAAGTGTTTCTCCACCTAAACTGTAAACCCGCTTGAGACCAGAGACAGATTTTTATACGCCTACTGTAACACCTAATATCTAGCACCATGCTCTGAACATAGAAGGGCTCAATAAATAGCAGTGTAATCACTGGCATTTTTACATGGACAGAAACTTAATGATTACCAAGTTTAATAGTTCATATATTTGGTAAATAGGAAATTAGGTCATAAAGAGAGAGTACTCTCTCCAGATCATAGAACTCATAACAGCTTTGGGAATAGACATCAACACATATTGAATGTACAAACATGTGTATTCAGTGACCTTGGGCAAGATTCTTAACTTCTGGGTCTCCATTTCTCCTTTTACAAATTAATGGGTTTATACTTTGTCATCCATCCCGAAAGTTCTTTCAAGATTTTTAAAACAAAACAAAACAAAACAAAAAACATGTTTTATGTAATATTGTTTTGAGCAAGATACTGAACTAGGACATCCTTTTATTTAATTCTTGTAAAAACAACTTTGTGATGTGAGGTGATATTATCCCTATCTTCACAGATAAGGAAACTAAGAAACAGAAAGTAACTTGCTCAAGGGTACTCAACTAATGAGCAGCAGAAAACAAATTGGATTAGAATACAGGCTAATCCAACTACAAAGCCTGAAATCTCAATCATAATGCTATTCTGTCTCATTTCTATACTCTTAATTTTCACGGAGAAGAGAAAAGTTAGATATTTTACCCAGAACTTCCAACCTTGGAATTGGTAGAAAAAGGCCTCAACTCTAATACCAGCTCTTCCCCTTATAATGTGCTTCAGGTATCTTATTTTATCAAAGTATTCAGAATGGGGTTGTTTTAGCCTATTTCTATGAGTATTTTGGTATTGAACGCAATTTAACAATGACTATGATTTATTGTATTTGTGAATAAATAAATGAATTTATCTTCTAGTTTAGAAGTTTTCCAGAAGTTTTCCAAGTGCCTCATTGATTCCAGTAACATAATTATGGGAACATATCAGGGTGTGAGGGGTGGCAGTAACTATAATATATGAACCTGCTTTTGTAGGCGTTTATTGAGAAAAGGAGGAAAATATAAAATATATCCCCTCTTAACAGATCAACAAGGAGTAATAGCAGTCCATGTCATCTCTATGTCCAATGAAGAATAAAAATGGCTCCTTTACTTGAGTTCAAGTTTTGATCTGAATCATTCCCAAACACACTTTTCCTCAGGGAAGGAGAATTTCTGAGGGTATAGTCCATGAAATACAGAAGAGAACAGCTATGGCCCCCACCTGCAGTGTAATCCACTTTAGAAAACAAAGTCAAGAGAGGAATTCTAGGGTCTAACGTGACTATCCTTGAGGTCTGTCCCTTGAATAAGCCCCATGAAATAACCTTACTGGATGCCCTGAAAAGCCAGGGAGAGCCACATTAAGGTGAGGAAGGCCTCTGTGATAAAGAAACAATATTGTGAGACAAGATCTACACTAGAAGGATGATGGTGATGATCTAATCTCTTGTCCCAAACCAAGATGTTCCTAGATCTACTCTGGGATTTTCCACAGCCGGACTGAAGTACAAAGTTGGCAGTCATCCCAGTAAACCAGGGCTTGTTTCACATCTTAGCAGTTCCACAGACCCTGAGGAAACTTGAGTAATAGTGAAAAAGGACTCTTTCCCATGGCTTCAAATGTCAGAGAATTGCCTTTAGAGTTAAAAATGATCATTTGCAACTTTGTATGTGTTTATTCCACAAGTGTACACAATATGTTTTTTTAAATGTGACTGGAGAATGACTTGCCACCATTTCTAGATGAATTCTGAAGAATACAGGAACTTCTGGGTTGTCTAATAACATGTATATGCCAAGGAATATTTACCTTATCAATAACTGTAAGAAAACAGTTCTGCTTACTAAAGTACTTCCCAAATGTTGATCTACATACAACTTTTCAACAGTATAATCAGATAAAGTAATAGATCTTTGTGTGAGGGCAGAGGCCTAATTCAGCTGACATCCAGCCACTTGCATTTGTCTTTCATCTAGCGCACTCTTTGCCTCTAAATTGCACACTTTGAAGATGAGAACTTCATAACTAATGGAAAAGGTTTTTTTCAAGATCTAGGAGAGACTCAGAGACTCAAATGAATTATATATCTATCTTGAATAATCTAGATGCCCACAGGAAAAATGCTGTCATCCACACTTTACATAGCTATATAGAAAACAATAAACATTTATTCATATGATAAATTATATCATATGAATAAAACCAGTACTGGTTAATCATAGTATATGCATAGTTCTTTGTCCTTCAACTATACACTCTTTAGCATTACGTAATACCCTTTGAGGCAAATTCATTATCATTATTCCCCTTTTAAAGATAAATTAACTGAGTCTAGAGATTAGATGCTTTTATCTGAGGCCACCAAGAGATCAAGAAGACTTTATTATACCTTTTCTGCCAAGTACAACAGGGACTATTAGTCCTTGTGGCTGTGTTATTTTATTACTAGAGAAGGGGATTTCAGCAGACTTGCACTTTGATAGCTTTAGGGGGTGGAACTAGGATTGCCCACCCACCCTAGAATGAGAGGTATAGAAAGCTTAGGGTGGAGCTGTGGTGAGGTATCTTGAATGCTTTGTCTCATGAAATCTCTCAGATCCGAAAGAAGCCCTGGAGATATTGCTACTATAGCAAAAATGTTGAAATATAATAAATCCCCAGTTATCATATAAGGGCAATGCCTTGATAAAAGCACTACATGATCAAATAAATCTCCTAAAGGAGCCTTTCAGGATGCCATCATGCACAAAGGGCTCCCCAGTATGTCCTATGGTGAGGATCAGGGGCTCTGTGCCTGTGATGAGCTTGGCTGAGAGGAACCTTTGGGACACCCACCACCCACCACCGTTCCACCTATGTGAGGTGGGGTGCAGCTGAGGAACAGACTTTGCTCATTTAAAATTTAGATTTCTATCTTGGCTCAAAAGGAATTCTACCTCAGATTTCCCTAAGTGTAGAGGTATATCTCCTTCCCTGAGACTGAACTCTCAAAAATTAAACTAATAAATAAACATGTTAAAGGGTGTGCACCTTAAATACGGTCATTAAAGACCTATGCACAAATGCCCCTTTAACATTTACAATATTGGTAGCTGGGTGTGCCATGCTAGGTATACACCAGGTAATTAAATCTTGCCAATCAAAAGTTCAGACTCACAAAGTGAGCAAATACAGAATGATAATTATTGTTATGATCGTGATAAATAACATTTATTAAGGGCTTACCATATGCCAGGTTGCAGGGTAATCTCTGTATCTCATTTAATCCTCACAAGTTGACAAATTGCTATTATTCCCAGTCTGCAGAAACAGGATCTTGGATCAAGAAGTTTGCCCAAAGTCATTCAGCTATTAAGTGGATGAGACAAGATTCAAATCCAGGTCTGTCTGCTACAAGGTCTATGATAATTATGAAAAAAGGCACAGATATAAATATTTGTTTAGTCATGCACGCAGGTATGTGTGCATCTGTAGTGGTTATGAAAATTTCAGACACAGACTTAGGTATGCTAGTGAAGGAGTTCAGAACAGGCCTCTCCAAGATGTGCTACTCTGATGTGTGAATTATTTTGAGCTGAAGGCATTGAGACTCTGTGGGCCCAAGGAAACTTTTACTTCTTTCTTATGGAACTTAAATTTGGGGCCTTACCTATAATAAGAGTTATTATCAAAAAATAACTTTTTATGACCTATGTATATGGCAGAGCAAACTTCTAACTGAGCATCTACTTTTCTTATGATTTACAAACGATCTTCCTTCCCTCAGAAGCCCTAAGGCATCTTACCTCAACCCTTGCTCAGAATGCCATATGCACTTCATTTTAACTTTTTGTCTCTGAACTCTCATATATGTGGGGTCTCTGTCTCTCTCATGTATATGAGGTTCTCATACATATGTATATACTTAAATTTGGTTATTTTCTCTTGTTAATCTATTTCATGTCAATCTGATTATTGGACCAGCCAAGAGAATAGAGAAAAATTTGTTCCTCCCCACACTAGCATGTAGCTTTGTTTTTCTATCACTGATCTTAGCCTAGCTCAAGAGTCTTATCTCCACAGCCCAAGGAAATTTGCATTTGCTAATTTAAAACTTATTTTATTTTGTGTAATTTTCACTTAACACAGGATTACCTTTTTCTCTGTCTTTCCCCATTCCCTCTTTTGGGGATGAGATGGTGAAGGGAGAAGGAAAATGAGGCATATGTATTATCTTGATATCAGGTGGGCATGGAGCCCTCAGTCTTCCATCATTCTTTATCCCTGCTGGCCTTATTTGAAATAGAATCCAATGTGCTCAGCCCCACTGGCTTCTGTGGCTGATGCTCAGTCCATACACTGTAGATGTCATGCCCAGGCATTCTGTGTCCTCCTCGTCCTACTCCAGCTCTTCTGGGTCCCCTGGCTACACTCAACCATCTTGGTGCTCCTCTTGAAAACTGTGGGATCAGTAGGTACTCTTCTGCCCTGGGTAGGATGAGGCTCCTTTCAATTCTGCCCACACCCAGATCCCCTCTCATCCATTGTGCTCTGTTGCCTTACTGGATGTGACATGTCTCTGAAAGGCACTAACAAGGTCTCTCTTTGAATCTGTCCCTTCTTCAAGCTGGGGAAATTTTTATCTCCTATCTTAGTGGTGGAATTTTACTCACTCTATGTTTTATGATAGAAACTTTCTAGAGCTCTGGCTCCTTCAGGCTTTAGTGTTATGGAATTCAAAACACCCTTTTTCTTCTTGTAAGTGTTGGCTTTCAAGATGATTCTATCTGCCTTAGCCTTCAGAAAAGCTACTGAGCACTTCAGTTTACTTCCTTAGTCTGTATCCTCCATCTTTGAGGCAATATTTTCCCCTATTCTGGTTGATGCAGGCAAACAAGAGAAAAAACCTCAGACATGATCTAAAAATAGTAACTCACAATATTTCTGTATAGTGATACGTGTATTCTGTGTACGGTAATTCTTTATAATTGTGTTCTACAATAGCCCCATCTTAATCTCAACTTTCCCTGTAAATATTTGTTTTTTAGTCACTTTTCAACAATATTCAGGACATATCACCTGTTACTGAAACGGAACTAACATGCAAGGGGGTACTATTCTGTTATGACTTGCAGTTACACTTTCCTTAGTAGAAAAGCAAATAAGGTTTGCAAAAAGCACTATATATTTTTGTGTGTGTGAACAACAAATTAGGATACAATTTTGCACATACATCATAATTGCCTTTTGTGCTAAAAGCAGTGCAAAGGCGAACCATAAAATTTTAGCCACTGGAAAGTTTCATTCCAATTTCATTACATTCAAATCATTGACATTTCAGCTGAATCATGTATCACAAATTCATTCACATGTTCCCCACGAACTGGTTAAAATTGATCCGAAGCTAGACTGTGCTAAACCCCGAAACACAAGTGCCTGAGTCTTGGCCACATGACTTGTATTTGAAAACCAGATGTTCTTTGTGTCAGTGGCAGCACCTCCGCTACATGGCCCAGGTCCTGGAGGCCACACCAGAAATTTCTCCTTTGTTATGAGATTACAGAGAGCCAGCGCATAGGGCAAGCCTGAGAAAGATAGGAGGAAAGCAAATTTCTTCTCTACCCACTCCACTGCCATCTGCATACACATTTAGGCAGATAAAGAGATCGTCACAAGTGCATTTTTATAATAACAAAACCAAAAAAGCACAAACTCGTAGAAATACCTACATACCTTTTTGCATGTGTTTAGAAAAAGATCCATAAAAGCACACTGAAATGTTACCAGTAATTACCTTCAGAGAGTGGGGATGCAGATGGATGGGGAGGTAAACTTCTGCCTTCAATTTATACAACTCCGCTATTATGATTTTTTTCTCTGATAAGTATGGTCTACATTGCAACTTTTAAAAATTATTTTTATGAGAGACAACATCAAATGCCAGCATTTATAAGGGACAGGTCATGTAAGAAGGGTAAGGTGGGAGGTGTTTACTTCCTTCTGATGCAGAGTCAGCTCTGGAATTACTATTGTAGAAGCATTTAGTTATGCAAAAGTAGCAAAAGGAGAAAGATGAAACAAAGGAATATGTGAGGAGGTTTCAGGTACACTGTGGAGAAAGAATTCTGAAATCTACAGACCACAGCCTGACTCTTCACCAACAAGTGCCTCCCAAAAACTGAGCACACACGTTAACCCCCTTGATTCTGTCTCAATAGCACCTCTGCTGAGTTGCCCAGAAATCCAGTATGTTAATGAAGTGAAGGATGTGTGGCAAGCCCAGCTCTGCTGTTGGGACACAGCCCTGGCACACCACTTGCTGACATGTGCCACTCCTGGAATGCTGGGCCACTCCACCCTCAAACTAACTTCTGGCTGAACTGGGGGTATCCTGGCTCTAGCTGAGAAGAGGCTTCAGTCCTGGTTTTCACACTTGAACTTTTGGTTCGGGAGCAAAAGCCAAAAAATGCAACCTACCTTGAGCAACAGCCAGGATGCCGATGCTGCCAGGCGATTTCTGGCTCACTGGACCACCACCTCCTACTTTCTGGACCAAGAGGGTATACTAGAAACCAACCCTCTGTGATCCAGTCCTCATTGACAAATCACTGCTCTAGTCAGATTTCTTCCTCTGCTTGAGTTACTACCTGGTAATGAGTTGTACACTTTGCAAAGTGTATTCATACTTTGACACTATCAAGATGTGGACAAGTTACATGCAAATTTATTTAAAAACCATGGCCTAAGAGACTAGGAGAATTTTAGGGGAGGTGGAATTTTATTTTTAGTACCATATCTGCTCTGACAAGCTTATAATTTCATATAATAAGTTGCTACTGGAGTGGTTCCTCATATCATCACAATTCTAGTGTGGTGGTGTTCTTTTCTACACATAAATGTTAAATATACAGGACTTAAAATGCTATGATAGGGCCACAGCGACATGGGAGAATAATTTTTTATCTACATGGAAAAGTTGACTATGACTTGAAATAAATAAACATGTTTGTGGTACCCATTAATACAGTGTGACAGAGTAAAGATGAGAAAAATCTAAGACTATTGAAGGAATACACAATGAAGCACTCTACAGTTATAATGAAGATCATCTCAAAGCCTTGCTTCTGAATCTGGCAACAAAACACTTAATTTGTGTCTTGTTTTCATAAAATCTATTCAGACCAGTTACATTTCATTGGAAAATTTACTTTTAAAAAATAAATTCATGTCTTTGTTTTCTTTTAGCCTTATTTAAAAATCAAGAAATGTTGACTGGCTAAAGATTACCTAATAAATGCTCAGTAGAGACAAATTCTAACCACCTCCTGACTCAAAACAAAGTGTGCATTTTATTTGCCCAACCTGCCTCTAAGGCTGTCATTTCCAGACAATTATGTTTTATTGCTGCTATTCTTAATGCCATTTCAAAACTTTAATTTTTTTTCCTCCTCACTTACCAATTTAACTGAGCCATCTATACTATACCAGAAATGCTCAAGAAAGGGTGGAAAAACACACAGATCCTCGGAAAACATGAGTAGGTTAACAGGTAACTACCAGCAGAAATTCTCATAGGTGCTCAGACCAGTGGAACAGGAAAGAAATCATTTGTTTTCTTGTTTACAAGGACATTGACTTTTTCTTAACAATAAGAACATAGAGTTTGAACTATAAATCTGGGACAATAAGAGATTAAGAGTGATATTTTTACATCTTTCCAATTTCATCAGTTTATATTCTAGCTCCGAAAATGTGCTGCTTCTTTGTAATAACTCTGATAAGTTTGCATCCTTCACGAGCACACTGACTACAAGACTGATGAACATTCTCTAGTAAGGAAAGCTGAATTCCCTCTACTTGTTCCCACTTTGACCTTGGAGAAGACAGCAAATTTTCTTATTAGGCATTGTTTGTGTTTCCTGTGTTCAGATGAAGCAAGCTAGTAAATCTGTCAGAGAAAAATGCACATTTCTCAGGAGATAGAACATTAATGCCAGCCAGCATCCCACAGAGAATATGCATACGTATGTGGTATATATTTGAAACTCTCTGGGTTTGTTTCTAGTATTTTAAACCATATGAGAGTCTTCCTCTTTAGAAGTCCAAACAGATTGAAAAACAAATTGTGAAATCACATGACACTCAGAAATATTGCATCACTCGTCCCCATCTCACCACACGCACTCGTCTCCCACTTTGTGTCTCAAAACATTTCCTAATATCTGAGAGCATCACCAGTGTGAGTAAACTGACATTTAAAAAGATGAAGAGATTTTTTTTTAAAGCCTCCAGAGGGTTTACTCTTAAAAATCATATATGGAATGAATTTACCATTGAAATTTAATCTCAGATATGCTTGCATTTTATTCCATCTTAAGCAGAGTTGAAAGAACACTGTTGTTTTGTGTTAAAAAGATATTAAGATGGCATTTGTTTTATTTTACATATTTCTTTCAGTATTTGAGTTGAGTAGGAAACAACAGTAAAGTTAGACAAGCTAGTTCTAGTAATTTAAAAATCACAGTAAAAAAAGTCACAATGCTCTTAGTTTCGGTTGCCTTTCTGAACAGTGAGCATAAGTTGATTCTTATTAGTGGATATATCACCAACAAAAGGCAGATCCAAAAATGACTCCTTCTGATAGAACCAAGGCTGGAGAATTTCAAAGTGATTAGCTGTGTTAGTCAATGAAAGAAGCCCCAAAGAATTCTCTTGTTCACACTGAGTTTTAATTCTTTTTTCAACAATTTTAATATATTTATATATTAATAGTACCTGCTATATTAACTATTGTTATTATCATTATCTGCTTTGGTCATTATTACATTTCCAGTACAGAGATAATTACTTGTCATGTAAAAGTTAATCAATAAGTATTTATTAAATGAATGAATGATTCAATTAATCAAGAGATAAGAATTATTACTTGAGGAAAATAATTTTGCCCTTGTTTTACTATGTAAAAATAGCCCTTAATAATTAGCTATATTTAATTTCTGTTCTTTCAGACCCTTTTTGCTAAAATTTCACTTTTTTTCTGTCTCTACTGCTAAGAGCAAGGTTAGACACACAGCTTCAAGTTGATTTTCCTCCTATTTGCAGATGTCATCCATATAGATGCCTTTTCATTGAGTGTGACCTTTCCAAAAGTTCTTGTTGATTACAAGAGCTTGAAAGCTACTGTTGAAAGGATGAGAAGACTGACATCTATTGTGTATCACTCGGTGACTGAAATGTGTGACACTGAACAAGGGCTTTATCCTCTGATTATCCATCTGGAAAATGAAAACAATACTCACTAGTCTGGTATGGAAATGATTGCCAAGGACTTTGTGATCTACACAGGGAAGGTGATATTTTAGTTGCTACATACTACAGATGTTTCCCTTTGATTAATTGGGTGTTCAGGTATTGGATTGCTTTCAGAGATGTTAAGCAAAAAAAAACAAAAAACAAAAACAAAGAAAACAGATTGGCTTATAGATATTTGATACTACTTACATGCTTCCTTAATGTGTTGACTTTACATTTGATTGTCCTGTAATTTACAGTCACAGATTAGAGACCACTTAGTCCAGTGCTTCTTAACCAGGGTGTGCTCACACTCCTGTGTAGTCTTTAAATTTAAACATGTCCTGGCCTCACCTTATTTACCCCTGCTTAAGAACCAGGAATCCAGACCAACTTCTTCTTATTATTATTCTTTTTTTTTTTTTTTTAATGAAATAGGACATTGAGAGTCAGCTGGTAAGTATAACACCAATACTAAAATCCTCATCTCTTAACTTCGAATAAGATTCCATTCCCATAACATATGAGGTCTCTATTAGTTTGTATTGGTATATTTTAAGTTAACTTCCTAGATACAACTTTGCAGTAACCATTGGAAGTTTAATGATCTGTATTGCTTTACAGTTCATAGCTATTTTCCTATGAAAATAGGAAATTTCTTACCTAATCTATAAAACCTCTGAGATTCATTTTGTTATAAATAAATTTAACCCCTTACATGCTTTCAAATTGCATTGGACCTGTATTAGAGCACTTATCAGTGAGTATGATGCTATATTAAAGACCTTAATACAGAACTTTGTCTTTCTCCCTAGACTGTGAACTCTTGGAGACAGAAGTCAATGTGCTTATTGTCTTTAGAAAAATAACAGCAAATAAAAGCTTAGGCAATATGTTAGATTAGTGCTTCTCAAGCCTCAGAATCATCCGGAGGGCTTGTTAAAGTACATATTGCTGGCCCCACCCCCAGAGTTTCTGAGTAAATGGATTTGGAGTGGGACGGAGAATTAACATGTCAAACAAATTCCCAAGTGATGCCACTCTTCTTCATCATTTCTATTTGAATATTTGCTATTGTTCCACTAAATAGGTTTTATTATTTGCATTTTCAAGGAAGTCACATAACTAATAAGTAGGAGAGGCAAAAATGGAATCTCATCTCAAGTCTAGTGCTATGGTCTTTTCCTACTCACCCTTTCCTTATTTTGGAATTCCTCTTATGTACTGTAAGCTTGATAAAAAAATGCATATAGAAAATAACTGAATTGTTAGAATGCAGGTAGACTGTCCAGGTTCTCTTATGATCTTGAGCAAATTACTTAATTTCCCCTGCCCATGCCTCAATTGTTTCATTTGTAAATGGGTAATTAGCAGTTTTTCCCTGTAGTGCACATTGTAGTTGGCTCCTCCCAATTTGATCTATTCCTCTTTCATTGTACAATAAGTAATATAGTTCAGGGAATTGTCCGGCTCCAAGGGTAAATTCTAATTAATCTAAATCAATCAAAATAGTCCTAATCCTTTGGATTCAGGAAGGTGAGTTCATTATACAATAGTATTCCTCCTTTCCTCACTTCTACTCCCAATAGCTACTGTTTCAGAAACAAGCAGATAACTAAATAAAGTAAGGCTGACCATAAGGAGAATGCAATTTTTATTACTTTCATTGGTTGTTTGTGGGGGCACTCTCTCACCTATGCTAGGTATAAATAAGGAAGTAGGTTTCCTGCTGACGGCCATCCCACAGAGGGAAACTGGTATTAGGAAGAATCCAATACTGGATGTCAGGGCAGAGGTAAGAACCTGGGGACCTGTTTATGATGTGGAGCCACTAATTCATCAATCAACCCTGAAGCTGCCCTTTCTCTAGACTATCAGTTATGTGAACCAACAAATGCCCTTATTGTTTTAGTTAGTTGGAGGTTTTAGTTTTCTCTATAATTTATAGGTAAACACCTTGATACCCTATTACAAAGATTACTGTAAGAGTTAAATGAGATAATGCATAAAAAGGGCTTGACACGTAATAAGGACTTCAATATAAGCTAAATTTCATTATCAGGGAAATTACTAGGTCCAAATAAAAAATATATTATTGGTGGTTTGATTTCTGTCACCTTTCAAATTATTCTTCTCTACCAAGAGCACAAGTGACCTTAAATGTTATTGTCAGCTCCTGATCAAAAGCTCCCTTGGAGGTGTTCTCCCCGGCAGGATTAGAGAAGCCAAAATAACCAGGTGCATGTCTCTGTCAATGACAGAGAACTTGGCTATAACAAGAAAAGATTATTCTGAGATTTATAGAATCATGGAACAACAGATATAGTTACCTTTTAAAGAGATTTGGAAAATAAGCAGACAGGTATTGATATTGCTAGTGATAACTAAAGAAACTAAGGCTGAGATTAAGTGAATTGTCCCTAGTCTCATAGCAAAGATGGGTCTCTTTCAAACCTGGGGCTCAGATTACTTCTAGTGGACATCTGTTCTTTTGGCAGTCCAGCATGTCACCCTTTCCTTTAGAGCACTGCCCGTTCACCACATTAAACATGTGATTCTTTGGGGGCTGCCAACAAATATTTAGTTCCTTTTTTGCTAGGCTAAAACGAAATTATTGTTTCTTCAATAATTACATTTATAGTCATTGATCTATTCCCAAGCATTTTAAAAATTCAAGTTTTAAAAGGAAGCAAAAAAAAGTAAAGGATAGATAGACAACACTTACTATCTTTAGTCAATAGATGATTCGGTTATATCTCTTAGGGTTTCGAATATACTGACCAGTGTATTAGACAAAAAATTCATGAGAATTGGCTAGAGCAAGAGGAAGTAGATCCATCTGAAACTAAAAAGTATGATTTTTAAGAGTTAATTTTAGGGGGGCAGAGGCTTGCAAGTTACCAGAATATGCTCTAGATCTGGTGTGTGTGTGTGTGTGTGTGTGTGTGTGTGTGTGTGTGTGTGTGTCTGTCTGTCTGTCTGTCTATCTGTTCTTGGTAGTAATGTTGTATCATTGCCTCATTTCTGGCAGTTGGTCAGTACTCAAGAAAACCAGATTGAGAATTTGGAATCTGCTTCAGTGTATTGAAACTGACCTCCAGTCACTAAGGAAAAAATCAAAACAAAACACAAGAATTTAGAAAAAATATTTTTCTGCCAAAAAATAATTTTCCCTTGATGTTTTTTATTAGTTGGGCCAATATTCCAATGGAAAAAATAGATAGATTGGTCAAGAGTTCAATATAATTTTGTGACTTTTGACCTAAAGTGATATAATAAAAAATTATGACAGAAAATTGTATCGTTTCTTATAGATGTATGTGTGACTCTTTATCTCACACAGACTATTTAAGGAAAAAGAGTAGAAAATATAACTATATGATATATTGTTTTACTTGAAATGTTAATTCTCAAACTAATTCTAATTTATCTATTCTATAAATATTTATGCCAGGTACTCCTATAGGCACTGGGGACACATCAGTTAACAAAACAAAAATGGTAACAAAACTGCATGGAGATGAGGGTTTAAAATATTGTTGAGTTTATGAGACTCTTTTGTGTACTAATTTATTTATATGTTGTAATTACTATCATAATTGTTGGCTAAACAGCTGTTATAAAACCTAGATTTTGAAAACTTCAGTTAGGGTCTAACTTCCTATCCTTTCTTACACCCAGTGATATGATAGGTGAGGAGAACCAGGGAAACTAAGAGACGTTAAATTGATCTTTGTGAAACTCAGATAATGTAAAGGAAACAGGAAGAAAAAGTGTCATCCAAGGAAGAATTCATGTGAAAGGAGATTTGAAGATTTCTATAGAAATGGCAATTGTGATGGAAATTGGTCAAGGTTTAAACAAGATATAGTTATCTTTGTGGTGTGAGGTGCATTATCAATGCCTCAGCAGTACTTAAGAAAAATTCAATAAAACTTCTATCTATTCAATATTTTGAATGGGGATATTTTTTGCCCTTGGTTTCTCTTCCTACTTCTCTTCCCTCTTTATCTTCTTTTTTTCCTTCTTCTTCTTTTATGTCAAATGTGTAGAGAATAGCTATAGGACAGGGGCAAAACGACCTAGTGTTAAAGAAGTCATTAAACCCAGAGACCAGTAGACTGAAGTGGTTTTAATATTTTAACAGCCTAGTAAGCAAACCCAAACCTAAGCCTGCAAATGCCTCAAAGAAATAAAAATCTAAGGACAACCAACTACAAACAGCTAATTAGCCTTTTCCAAAAAAAAAATGCAACCACTTAAGCTATAGCCACTCAAGTAATTTCCTTGC
Source organism: Eidolon dupreanum (assembly GCA_028627145.1). Lineage (NCBI taxonomy): Eukaryota > Metazoa > Chordata > Mammalia > Chiroptera > Pteropodidae > Eidolon > Eidolon dupreanum. Next base: position 52,775,589 of record CM053501.1, on the reverse strand, counting down.
TTTGTTTCTACCTTTTCTCTGTAAGTCTTGCCCCCAGCTCCTGTAGATGATGCTCCTAACTACTTTAGATTAGGGGTGGCCTGATTAGAATAGATTTTTGCTCAAATAAACACTTAAAAAAATTTAATGTCTCAGTTTATCTTTTATCACTAGTTATATTTGGATGACATATAGTTATATACAAAAAGCATTTAACATTATAATTTTGTGTTTGGGAAAAATATTGCCCTCATAACTTAAACACTGTAAATAACCTAGGTAATATCTTCTTGGCAGGGATTTTCAACTGAAGGTCAATTTAAGATTTTTATGATTTTCAAAAGAAGAGCATGGGTTTAGAAAGGCCAAAACACATCGAGCCATAGAATTCTATCATTAAACATAAGGTTATTTGTCATACCTTGGAAAAACTGCTAGCCTTATCAAGTGTGAACTAAATAACAGTAGTAGAAGCAGTACAGGTAATGATAATAAGAGAAGTTGTAGCAGTGATGGCTTCTATTTACAAGGAGCCAACTATGTGCCAAGCACCACCGTAGACATTTCACTGAATTCTCACAGCTCTTCTGTGAGGTGGGTAAATTAGTTGCTCAATGTTACACAAATCTGCAACCATTCTTTGATACATCTGTTCAGCATGGATCATCTGAGGAATAATAGATTCTCTATCATTAGGGATTCTGACCCATTATGAGAATGAGAACAATAAACATTTTGCACTCAGAGGGGGTTCTCAGGACGTAATAGTATTGACCTGATCTCATAATGGGCCTACTTGATTCCAGAACTTTCCTGGTTAAGAGCCCACATATGTCCTGAGGCACTATAAAATCTCTGGATTCACTTAAGAGCAGAAACTTTTAGTCTATTCGAAATTCTCATTACACAGTAAAACAAATAACTGATGCTTTCATCTTCACTTGCAAGTACAACAAAAACAATTAAGTTTATTTCCCTCCCTCTCTTTCTTCTTTCTTCCTTTCTGTCTTCCTTTCTCTTCCTCTCCCTCCCACTCTCTCACTCTCACTCTCTCCACATTCCCTCCCTCCCTCTCTCCCCATTCCCTTTCTCCCTTCCTCCCTCTCTCCCTCTCTCTCTCTTTTCTTTCTTTCTTTCTTTCTTTCTTTCTTTCTTTCTTTCTTTCTTTCTTTCTTTCTTTCTTTCTTTCTTTCTTTCTTTCTTTCCTTCCTTCCTTCCTTCCTTCCTTCCTTCCTTCCTTCGTTCCTTTCTTCCTTCCTTCCTTCCTTCATGTATGTATTCAACCAAGTATTGAGGCCCTCCTTTGTGCAAGGCCAAATGCTAGATGCTAGGACTGTATGATTGTGATATAATAAAAAATATATATAATTTGGTCTTCATACCTCGTTCCTGGCAGAGCTCCTAAAACCCTTGGAATTTCTCAAGTGATAGGAGTGACATTAGTTTCTTTTGTTACTCATAATAAACCCCTTTCAACCATACCTAAGTTTATGCTAATGAGGTGACCCTTGGAGGATGGAGGCTGGTTGCCAGAGGGTCCAATGATGTGGTTAGAGGGTTGGAACTTTCGGCTCCACCCCTTAACCCATGGGGAGGTGAGGAGCTGGAGATGAACTTAATCATAATGGAGTCTCCACAAAACCCCTAACCTGTGGAGTTGAGAGAGCTTCCAGGTCAGTGAACATGCTGCAGTGCTAGGAGAGCGCACCAGAAAGGGCATGGAAGCTCCCTTCCCCCTCACTCCAAACGTTACCTTGTGCATCTCTTCTATCCAGCTATTCTTGAGTCGTATCCTTTATAATGAACTGTAAATGTAGGTAAAGTGTTTTTCTGAGCTCTGTGAGCTATTCTGGAAAATTATCAAACCCTTGGAGGGGATCGTGGAAAAGCTCAATTTATAGCCAATTGGTCAGAAGTATAGGTGACACATGGATCTTATGATGGGCATCTGATGTGGGAGGCAATCTTGTGGGATTGCTGCTTAACCTGAGGGGTCTCTGCTAATCCCTGGCAGTTAGTGTCAAGATTGAGTTAAATTGCAGAATATTCAGCGAGTGTTTGCTGAGAAAAACCCACACATCTGGAGTCAGAAATGTTTTGTGCATAGAAAGGAAATACCATGTTGTTTTAGTTGATGGTCCTTTTAGTGGTGCACAAAACATAGCCCCTGTCTCTAGAGGGAAGAACATAATTTCCATAGAGTATAGAATATAAGTACCATGAGGTCAGGAGCCACACCGTTCTGTTTGCAACTGTATCCTCTGCACCTACCCAGCACAGTGCATGGTAAATAAGCATGTGCTCTAAAATATATTGAATTAATGAATACAAGGCTAGTGTCACTTCAGTGATGAAAGGATACTCTTGAAGCCTAATCTGGTTAATGCTACCCTACAGACTGCCCAAATCGGTCTCTGGAAAAACAAAACCGGTATATATTCAGATCTTGAGAATGATCATCCAGAATACATACCTTATGAAAAAGGAAGGATATTCAGGTTGAGTAATTATACACTGGGTTTGCAAATAACACATGTTCGTTTTCATGTTGCTAAAGACTCCTTGCTAGGAAACGAAACACTTGTGATTTAATATGTAATGTTCTCAGAGTCCGCAGCCAAACCACCTCAAGCTGTGAACGCCTTGGCTCTAAAGAGCCAGTCAGGGTCAGGGCAGGGCAGTACTTGGCCTAATGCCCCTTTAGAATAAACCAAACAGCTACAGGAAGTGGTTTCCGTGATTCAGTAGGTGGCATACTTCCTTTTGAGTCACAACTGAATCATGGCTGTGAGAGGCAAAAAACACCTATTTCTTTATCCCTACTTTTTCCATATTCCCAATAGCAAATTTATCACAGTCTGTCATATAATATGTCCTATTTAGTTTAACATGTTTAACCAAACAGAAAAGAAACATAGCAAATCACCTATAATGAGGAAAGAAAGGTGGCAGGAAACATAGCAAATATATGAATCCAGCATCATTGTTTCATCAGAGGGCAATATTCTCTGAAGAGACTGAAAGAAAAGCAATAGTCGGACTTCACTGGGGTCATTAAGGCCCCTGGTTCTCTTGACTCAAATCTGACCCATTTCCAGTGGAAGCAATTAGATCACACTTACATAAATTGTGTTACTTTAAATGGCCCTGTTCTCCTCTTCACTCACTGACCGGGCATGTCTGCTGGAAGGCTGTACTAAGTGCTGGCCCAAGCATGGCCTTAGTTCAGCTGTGGGTGAAATGATTCTGTTCTGAATGTACTGAATGCTGCTGGCAATGCTGTGAATTGTTCTGAGGCTTAAGGAAAAACCTCATAGATATCAACAAGTCATAAAAACTGACATATTTTCTCCTTAGGCTTTTCCTAGTGTGTCTTTTATTCTTCAATATTAAAAGTTCTGGGAATATAAATATATTTATCCATATTTTCATCTAATTAATTGGATTCTGCTTGCTGCTTCCTTTTACTCCAATTTGTACTGATTGGTTTCATGTTTCAGAACAAAGATTCAGAAATTTGTGCTATATGTCCCATATGTATATTACTCTTGAAGACTAATAATCAGACTGATTATCAGAAATATTGAGGACAACAGGAACCTCATCTGCAATGTGGGGGCTGATGGATCCACCCCAGAAGCTGGTGCTTCACCAGAAGGAGGTCCTACCTCCTCCACCACTGTTGCCCCAGCTAAAGAGAAGAAAGTGGAAGCAAAGAAAGAAGAATCTTAGAAGTCTGATGATGACAAGAGCTTTGGTCTTTTTGACTAAATCTCTTTTGTAACATATTTACTAAAAAGGTGAACTCTGAAAAAAAAATCTTATTGACAAGTTAATATTCCACAGCATCTTCTGTGATTTATTTCTATAGTTTAAAAGTACAAGATTCAAAGTCACATAGACCTGTATTTAGATTCTAGCTCAACAAAAATATTGCAGAGTTGTATGTCCTTGGTTAAGTGTCCTAACCTCTCTGAGCCATAATTTCCTCAGTCTATAAAATGGGATTCTAACAAAAAAACAATATTACTATGAGAACTAAATATAGCTTTTACATAGTGCTTAGGACAGCTCTTAGCTCATATTTGGTGTTTAAAATCAGCTAGTGCCCTTTCTCTTTATTTGTAATACCTTCCCATTGGGAGAAAAGAACAGCAATTGGACACAACAACTCCATGGGCATACTAAGTCATGTCCTTCCCAAATACGTCAGTCACATCCAGCTCCTTTAGCACTTTCATCAACAGCACCTTCAGTACACGTGATACCAAATGGTATCCTTAATGGAGTGGTAGAGAAGCCCAGCCAAGAGAGCAGGCTTTAAAGCCAAAGCCAGCTCTTCTGGACAGGACAGTTGTGGCTGATAGATGACAGCCAAATGTGAAGGAAGTCCTCATCTGACATGCTGCAGGGAGTGCCTAGAGGATGGGCAGGGAAAAGAGCCATCAATAGAACTCAGAGCAGCCATGAGGGCCTAGGTCAAATAAGGTGACAGCTGGCAGGCAGGTGGAAATGCTGATACACCGTTAGATTTGAAAAGCCCTTCTAAAATATCTACCTTCTATATCCCTTTGATGCCTCCCACATCCCTTCAATTCCTCCAAGATGGCCATTTATAGAAGATTATGGCTTTTAGAGAAGGGTAGTAGTACTCCCTCCCCCCAAAATTCATGTCCAGAACATCATCTTGTACTGTCCTGTCTTAAAGCCATCGCTTCATATACTGTCATTGCCTGGTTATTTGCCTCTTCCCCTAGACTGTGAGCTGCTAAAGGCGAAGATTTAATCTTATTAATCTTGTAACCAACCCTTACACGTAGCTCAGTGCCTAACTCATAGCAGGTATTCAACCAATGCTTGCTGATATGAAAGAAATACAAAAAGTCAAGTCAGACCATGAGAAAACCTGAAACAATGCCTCTGTGTGGTCTCTGCAGCCAATGTCTCATAGGAGGACTGGCTGGGTAGTCTCATTTTGAGGTAAGAAGGCAGAAGTCAAAATTCTAGTGTGATAATACCGGGAAAAGAAGTCAGAAACTGTTTTGAGAATTGCATTTGTGTGAGCCATCCAAGCCGGACACATGATTTCTGGAGGTCCTGGTGTTGTCGGAGTGCAGTGCTGATTGTGTGTCTGCTGGAGCCTTTTGTTTAAATATTTGCAAAGAGCAGGATGACTCAGCAGCTGGAAGATGGGATTTTCTTGGGCTTTTTCCTTTAAGTGACAAATCACATTGCTCTGGGTGTCTGTGGCAGTCTCTGATATGACATTTCGATAACTCCTTCCTTGCCAGACCAACGGCCTGGGTGCCAATTCACCCATTACAAATTTGGGGACTGACAGAAATTGTTTGACAGACATGATCTCATGCCCAAAGCATGGAGTTCTACTTTAAAATGGACTCTTATCAATGGGTTTCATTTCTGAAATTTAGAGGCTACTTTTAAATTTCTGTTCTATCTTCCTGTCAAGGACTCCTGATCATCTTTAGGATAAAGTCAAAATTCCATATCTTTGCAACTGAGGTTCTGCAGAAACTGATCTATATCTATTTTCCCAGCATAATAGACTCTAACTTTGTTTTGTTTGTTGTTTTCCCTTATGGTTGGCTTGCTACTGTTCGTTGCTTTGTTTTTGTCCCTGGGAGATAAACAGCAGCAGGACAAAGCTTTAAGAAAGAGGCCTGGGAGGAAATCCTATCTAGCCGTTATTTCCTGAGAATTGCAGAAGTTACCATTATTAAAATTTAGCAGCACAACACTTTCATATTGGTCACCAAAGAGCAGTGTTCTCTGGATTTTTTGCTTGACAAATGCTGGTCAGCTTTCAAGAAGGGATCCAAGAATCACTTAGAAACAAGGATCAAGAAGTATACCTGCTGGAACCCATAAATTAAATTTGTAAATTGGACTAGCTACAAGGTGCTATGCCTAAAAAAAACTAAATATAATTTCAAACTTTTATTTTAAAGCACTCTTAGTGTTTAAATGCCTGCAGGTCTGATTTAACTTTGAGATCACAGTTTTTCAGATTAAGGGAGTAACCCATACTACCCACAAACCCACTTACCACTTCTAATGCCATCCTTCCCACTCACTCCAAACAGCTTTCCTGATGAGAATTTTCTAAGCTGCATCAGTACAGTCTTCCCTTATCCATGGTTTTGCTTTCTGTGGTTTCAGTTACCTGCAGTCAACCTTAGTGTAAAAATATTAAATGGAAAATTCCAGAAATAAATAATTCCTAAGTTTTAAATTGCATGGCATCTGAGTAGCATGATGAAATCTCATGCTCTCCAGCTCTGTCCAGCCTGGAACAGGCCCGTTGTCTAGCATCTTCACACCGTATAAAACAGCCTCCAGTTAGTCACTTAGGTTATCAGATCTCTGTTGTGTATCACAGTGCTTGAGTTTAAGTGACCCTCATTCATCAGAAGGTCAATAATAGTCTATAGCTATCTCACGACACCTAAGTTATTCAGTTCACTTCATCTCCTCATGTAGACATCATATCATCTCACATCACAAGAAGAAGGGCAAGTATAGTACAGTAAGACATTATGAGGGAGAGAGACCACATTCATATAACTTTTATTACAGTTGTTATAACTGTTCTCCTCATGTAGACATCATATCATCTCACACATCACAAGAAGAAGGGCAAGTATAGTATAGTAAGACATTATGAGGGAGAGAGACCACATTCATATAACTTTTATTACAGTTGTTATAACTGTTCTCCTTTATTATTGTTAATCTCTTACTGTTACTAATTTATAAGTTAAATTTTATCATAGGTATGTATGTATAGTGTCCAGTGCTATCCACAGTTTCCATTGGGGGTCTTGGAATATATCCCCCTTGGATAAGGGAGGACCACTGTATAGTCACTGGTGAGCAAGGACATTGTTCACACATTTTACATTTACTTAGAGTTTAGGTCAGTGGATCCTGTACCTCAGTAGTGGTGCTTGCCACCATTTACTTGATTTAAATTTGAAAATGGACTTCTTCATGTACCTCCAACCTCTGCAGAGTCCACTCAAGAATTATCATAAATTGTAGCTTTTGTGTTTACCTTCCAGGGTTTTCATTGTTAATATAATTATTATCTGCAATAATAATTTATGTTGGCAGATGGTGGTAATTCTACAAATCTCTTTTGGAGCCAAGAGAGAAATGTTGTTCCATTTGAGATAAAGGTTGGGTAACAAATTAAAGAGAGAAGATATTCAGACCTTGTGTGATTCTAATTCACATGCAAATTTTACTTTTTCTGCTTTGAGACTTACTATAGTTGCGAGTCCTTAGCGAATCCATTTTGGATTGCTTATAATTTTTAACACTATTTAGGAATGAAATGAAATAAAAAGACACCTTGTTTCATGAATTTATTGTAGACATTTTATAAAGTTTAGATAAGCACAGAGCAGAAAGTGAAACAGCTATAATCTCACAATCCAGAAATAACCACGATTAATATTCTGGAGTTCCCCAATTTTTTCCACATGAAAAGAATTATGCTTGCTAACATAAGGAATGTTCAAATCTATAGAGATTTTTATAAAAGCTTATTTGAGTTAAACTGATGACATATGCCAGGGAGCAAGATCTCAAATGCTCCAGAGTGTAACAGTTTTGCTGTTTCTTTAATTCATTTGAAATTAAGGAGGGGATGTAAGGAAGATTAGGTGAGAAGAGGGAGCAAGAAGGGGATTAGATTACAGAATAGTTAAGATTGTGTGCTTTTTTGAAGGTGATCATGTATTAGAAGGCGGGGTCTGAAGAAGGCATTTCAAAGATGTGTTAACCTAGATGCTCAGAAACAATGGACAGGGCTAACTTAAGGCAAAGATAAGCCTTTTACTAAAGAAGTTATATGCCTGTGATGTGACTCCCCACCATGACCTGCCCAGGTGAGAATTTATAATCAGATCACTCTTCAAGGTTACTTTTAAGAGAAACACTTTTTTCGTTTGTCCACGTGCTGAACAAGCTACTTTTTTACCTACTTTTAAAATGTAATAAAAGATAACATGATTACAGCAATTTAATTGCTATAATAATTTATTATTTTATGGCTTTAAATATATTTAACCAAGCCTCCCTATTTTTTTGCAATTACATAAATATTACATAGACACTTTTGTAAATAAATATGTCTGAATCTCCTATTTTGCTCCTATAAGTAGATTTTCTGAAATACAGGTCATAATTTTTCTTTTTTTTTAAATATATGGTAAAATTTTTTCATAGAAAATTTGTATTAATTCATACTCCTACAAGTGGTATAGATTTTTTAGAATAACCATGACAATTGCTGCTGTCAAATACAGAGAGAGAGAGAGAGAGAGAGAGAGAGAGAGAGAGAGAGAGAGAGAGAGAGAGTATTGAATTGTATTGAATAAAAAAATATTTATTGAGCCTACTGCTAAGTGCTAGGCACTATTCTAGGCACAGAAGAGTGAACAAGCTAGGCAAGGACCCTGTCTCAGCTTAAATCTTATTGATGAAATTGAACAATTTATGAATAATATAATTTCAGGCTGTGATATATGTAGCAAAGAAAAGTAAAGCACTATATGTATGCATTTGTGTAACAGTGGGTTGGGGTGAAGTTATCTCTATTTTAGGTAGATAGTTAGGTAAGTCCATTAAAAGGATATAATATCAAAATAGAAATTGTTTCTAAAACTAATACCTGATTATTTCAGAAAACTTTGAGTGTGGACAAGTATAAAGAGAAAAGAGAAAGTTAACCTATGCTCCTAGTAATTCTTACAGTGTTTTTTTTTTTTTCACACATACATATATAAATGTGTACACACTTATATGTCATTAGGATATTATTGAATATACTCTGCTTACTCAGCATACATAGACAGCAGTAGTCAAACGTTTGTATGGCCAGTGGGTCTAGTAGAGGATTCAGTGCTCAGAAACAGGGTTTTATGCTGTAGGCTACTACTTACTAAGTGTTTTGTAATTGTGACAGCCCTTGGTAATTTGTTTTAAAATATTCCCTTTTCCTTTTTCTCCTGAAAGGGTATATATTCAAATTTGTTTTTTAATTAAAGTGGGTAAAATTCAATCTCTTAGGTGGAAATATTTGAAACAGTCTAGAGGTGATTGAAGAAACCATGGAAGGCCACAGGACAAGTTCTAGGAATTACAGTTTTGAGATGAACATTACCAATAGGAAAAACCTTGCTAAAACAACCTTACAGATTCCTGAAGGATTTCCTCCCACCTCTAAAAAAACCATAGTCAATTACCTCTCTGTAAGGCCTCTAAATAGCACCTTTCTGTTCCACAAATCTGTAAAATGAGGAGTCTTCTCTGATGCTTTTTTCTCTTAGTACCCATACCCAACATATCACAAGCCTTGTTGGTTCTACCTTCAAATTAAATCCTGACTCCAACCATTTCCCACTACCTCTGTTGTTACCACCATAATGTATAACACCATCATCTCTCATCTGGAACACTGCAATTGACTCCTTACTAATTAGATTTTATGGATTTTATACTTACCTCCTTCTCCTGCACTGCCTCTCTCTCCCCAATAATCTTTTCCTCACAACAGCCAGGGTAACTTTATCTCTATATCATGATCTTGGGCAGATGACAGATGGCATATACAAACAGGGTGATTTAGAGAGAGTTTAATAAAGGAGTAATTTACACAGGTAAGTACGGTTTTGAGAGAAAAGGAATGGTATAATATCTCAGATCATAAGAGGTTCCTAAAATCCAGAAAGGGGAATACCCAGATCTCACCCAATCCATGCTTTCCTTATAGTCCAATTCCATTCCTTTGTGGCTCCCAAGCCTAGAGGGGCAAATAGAAGGAATCCTCTAAAAATTTAAATCAGATAGTTTCCTTTCCTATTCCAAATCCTCAAATGTGCTCTTAGCTCGATTGTTAGGATATACTTTTTCTCCTCTTCTGGTTTCCATAAGGAGGGACATTCCTAAGCATATCCTGGCTTCTCTGACTCTAGACACTCTATTCCTGGGAATATGGATTGATTTATCTGATTGATAAGTGTGGGATGGAAAACTGGGCATGGCCCTTCACCCTCTTGGAGTGAGCCAGCCCGCAGAAAGTGGGTGCTCTTCTCTGCTCTGCTTTGCTCTGTAAGACTTTCTCAAGACTTCTATAAATCTTCCTCAGGCTGCCTCAGCCCCTGTCAATTGGTGCTAACATCACTTAACAGTCAGTGGTTCTTTCTGCCTAATATTGGGGTTCATTATTAACAAGTCCAGTTGGCTAACTAATCCAAAGCAGTATCTAACAGCTGCACCTCTGTCAGTAACAAAGCTTTTGTGTTAGCTTCCATCCTTCCTTTAAATCAGAATTTCTTCCTTCATTCACTCATCAACTATATTTTGAGAGTCTGTTATTTGCCAAATACATTTCTGCTGCTTAGGATACATTTGAGAGGAGGATAAAAAGAAAATCAGATAAAAACTTCTCATTTTGTTTCATCAGTCATTTAAAACCTGGGTGAGGGAAAGGGGCATAATTTATTGGGGATCTCTTCTGAGGCCTTCAGCTTTATTTAGAGTACAGTTCTGACTAAATAGAAAGCTTCATTATAGCCTGCAAGGCTCTTCCTGATATAATCCCTGCTCCTTCTGTCTTCATCTCTGACCTTACTCCCTTTCCAGGGAGTCTTGACTTCCTGGCTGTTCTTTGAACACATCACACATACTCCTCTTTCCTTGGCACTTTTTGTTCCTTTTACCTGAACTACTCCTCTCCTAGTTGGTCACATGATCTGTTCTCTCACTCTGTCAGGTATCTCTTCAAATGTGTCAATGTAAGAAAAGTTCAAACCTGTAGAGAACTTTTATAAGAGTTTATTTGAGCTAAAATGATAATTTTCAGGGAGAAAGATTTCAAATGCTCCAAAGAATCACAGTTTTGCAGTTTCTTTTATGCATTTGAAATTAAGGAGTAAACTTAAGGAAGATTACATGAAGGTGAGAGAAAGCAAGGAGGGGATGGAATTACAGGAGAGTTAAGATTGTATGCTCTCAAGCTTTAGAAGGAGGGCTCTGAAAAGCGGCATTTCAAAGGTGTGTTAACCTAGATGCACAGAAACAATGGACAGGGCTTGCTTAAGGCAAAGATAAGCCTTTCACTAAAGAAGTTATATTCCTGGGGCATTACTACCCACCACGACCTGCCAGGTTAGAAATTTATGATTTTTTACAGTATCCCTTTTTGTCCACAAATGTCATCATACATGAGGCTTTACCCATCCATCTATATTAAATGGATACCCCGCATCTGTTTCTAGTCCTTCTCTCTTTCCCTTACCCAGTTTTATTTTCTTCACATCACATATTATCACATGTATGCATCACATATTGAGAAAACTGGCTGACATGGAAAAAGCACTTTATGTTGATCAGAGATCATGACAATGAACATGCACTTACATAATGCTTACTGTTTGCCAGGCAAATTTTCTAAGAGCTTTACAACTATTAACTCATTAATATCATGTTGCATCACTTTATATCAACTGTCTAAGGTAGGAACTGTTATCACCTGCTCTAACAGATTAAGAAGCTAAGGAACAGAGAGATTATGTAATTTGTCCAAGGTCACAGAGCTTGTTATGGGTGGAACAGAGATTTAATTGTACCTCAGATGAAATGATATATGGTAGCAGAGCAGGGACTTTGTTTTGTTCATGATCTACCCCCAGGACTTAGAATAATGCCTGGCACTTTGTATATATATATATTAATAAATGAATGAATGGCTTCTTAGAGTTTTGAAGTTTAAAAATTTTAATACATGTCAAGGGCTTAACTCAGTGCCTGGCACATAGAGCTCAAAAAAAAAAAAAAAAAAAAAAAAAGAAGCTGTTTATAGCTGCCCTTGGTTAAACTTGGTTTATAATAATACCCTCTATCTTCTGAGCAGCAATTAGGTATTATAATGGGTTCTCAACTTGGAAAATCTGTTTTCAAGCTATGCTCAAATCTATTATTGCTGTACTCTGAGCAAGACTAATGTCTTCAGTGCTAAAATCAAGTAACAGAATTTTCCCAACTCAGAAAAATCTTAAATGGATGGAATTTTCACTCATGAATTTTTCTTAAAACATCAGATTGCATCTTATCTGCTAGGTACAAGAGCAAGTGAACAAGTAGTAAACATATAAGCAAAAGCCCTACATGGAACCCAGGAAGCAGCCTTGTTTTATTTATACATATAAGATCACAATGCCAACATTGAATACTCTTGAAAAGTAAATTAATGTGTAAATATTCATATATCTATATAGAAATCTATATCTAGATAATAGATACATAGATAAGTCTTGTATTAAATTAGATTTTTTTGAATTAGAATAAAGATATCTATATTTTATTGTGTGACACAAAGAGCTCCTTGACTTCCAGAATATTCTGCTTTCTAAACAAATTAGAGAACCATTGAACTTCAAAAGCAAGAATGAAGAAAAAGTAAAATCCAGGCAAACCAGTGTCAGAGATTTCTCACTGGCTCACTAATCACTTGATGAGGTAACCTGCAAAGACTTTAGCAGAACTGTATTTTCAGTATAAATTTGGTCTGAAGATCCTTTTCCACCCATGTGAAATTCATTCAAGTGTTTAGAGTGCCAAGAAGTGCAGTTCTACAATGTTGCTCAGACACTATAAAGATAACTCATAGATCATTGTTTTTGCTTTTGGTTTTAACAATACAACCATCGAAAAAAATCTTGATTGGTAAAGATTATAAAAGAAAAGCCAAAACATATTTTTTTAGAAGTTATCCAGCAGCCTAGAATTATCTTGCTTAATTATTTTTGCAAAATAATTGTCTCAATGCCCACACTGGATGTTAAGAGAAAGTTTGCAGCTGAAGAGTAAAAATGTGAAAATAACATGTCATTTGAAGGGCCTAATTATGCTTTTGGAAAGGGCACTAAACTGTAGCTATTTTCATTAGTGGGCATTGACTGTGCAAATTCCCACTTCAATTGGGCCTTGCCATTGCCCCCAAACCATGCCCTTCATGTAAATATTAGTGTAATTTCTACCGCAAGCATAAATCAAGGGGATATTAACCAGATCTCCTTGAACAGTTCCACTGAGTTCCTCCTGGTGGTAATGAATCTCGCCCAGCAGTCAGCTGAAACATGTTTACCTTAAAATATTTAAACATTTACTTGGTGCAAAATAAGAGAGCAACAGTGGCATGTTCCATGGCAATTTTCTTAGCAAAAAGAGGAGAAATAGATGTATGCATTTACAGTAATTCCTTCTTACCTTACAGACAGACACATTCCAAATCTCAAAAAGAGTAAGATATAAATCACCCCCTGACAAAAGTTATAGTCATTTCTCAAAAGAACCAAACCAAATTAAACCAAAATAAAACAAAAATAAAAAATCCCTCAAAACTTGGACTGTCCCCTCTCCCTAATTTTCCTTTCCTCTTCAGTGTTGGCATTCTATTTCTCTCTCCGCTGTGTCTTTCATCTTGGAAAATCCCCTTAGATCCTCACTATATTAAATTTAAAAAAAAAGTTTGTCCCATAGGCAGTGTTATTGAAACCAGTCTAGTTTCACCAGTACAAACTAGGCAACCAGTACAGTAATTTGTCCCACAAACAGAACAATTCCCACTCACTCCAAGAACCAGCCAGGCCGCCACAAGCAAATGAAAAAACAGGTTAGCAGGTCTCTAGATCAGCCTGGGACCCTCTCTATGTTCCTGGACTGGTTTCCACATCTGATAGGAATGTTATGTATAATATGCTTCACAAAAGTGTTTATAAATAGATCTGAAGCTGGAGGAATCCTTGCTTAAAATATGGAAAAATAGATAAAATCTTTCAAGCCACCTTTTGTAGTGAGCTTTGTTTTGTGATGACACCCTATGAGCTGCTTTGCACGGGTGTTCAGCCTCATGGAAGATGTGACTCATCTTCTGTTGCATTTTAAACAGTTGGTCATGCTACACAACAAAATAAACAGATATTTCCATAGCTCTACTTCAGTCTACTCTCATATATTGGTAGTTGATACAACAAATAGCCCATCCTGTTGTGACTCAACCTTGCCTAGAATTTAACACAAAAGCAAACCTCAATATATCTGAAGAGCCATGCTTTAATTTCATTTTTGCCTACATTTTCATTCATTAAAAGCTGTGAACACTAAAAAAAAGTGTTATGTAAATTAACCTCTATGTTTCTATACAGAATGTAAAAGTATAGAAGACTGTAGTTACCATTTCTAAAAATAGGGTTAGGAACATTGTTCTTGCAATGTAATTACAAAGCCACCAATGATTGCAGTGAGTTATGGAATTGCATTTGTAGCATGTAATTGGCATTGACAATACAGAAGTTTACAAAATCCAATCGCTATTCTGGTATTTGGACACATCAGGTGGTCATAAAATAACTTCTAGAAAACTTTGAATACAAATTCACATTCTGCAGTTGTATACCCTGAATTATAAGGTATACTGCATAAACTCAAAAGTAGTCTCTATTTTTTAAATATAACAATTGTCTTGGCCAGGATTAGTAAGCCTATTTCATTTTCAAACTTAAAATTGGTTGCTACTACCTTCACTATGTCTCCTCTACTTTATTGCACACAGGTCATAAAACTGTTGCAGTAAAGAACATAGTATAGCGTATATTCTAGCATCCCCAAGTTTATGAATGAAAATAAGGACAGGAAGAAAAACAAGTGGCCAGCATTACTTATGGGTGAAGGATTTTTCTATTTTTCATGTCCTTACTTCCATACTACCACTAAGTCATGCCTATTCTACATTAAAGATTCTCTTTGTTAATCTCCACTAGTCCTAGTTACTATCCTCTCTTACCTGGACTAGTGCAGAATCCCCTGACTGTCTTCCCACCTTTATTCTTGCCTCCCTGTAATCTATTCTGCATGAAGCAGACAAAGAGATATTATAAAAATTTAAATTAGATAATCGGACTTCCTCTCTCAAAATCTCGTAAAGGCATCTCATTCTACTTCAAGCAAAATCTATACCCCTTGGCTTGGCTCATATTGTGCTATATCCTCTAGCTCCTCATGTCTTATCACTCTGTTTCATTCTCTATGTCCCAGCCACCCAATGGCCTTTGCTCTGTCCCTTCAATGTCCCCAAAATTTGCTGCTCCCTCTGCCAGGAACAATTTGTTCCTCTGATTTTTTAAGCCACACTAAATACTAAATGCTAACTAATTGTATTTTCAAACAGCAAAGTTATTGTTTAGTCATTTTCATTTCTTTTGCCACTGGGTAGATATTGCTAGTTTACCAAAATCTGTCTTCTCTTCTGTTTTGGGCATAAAGGAGACTCTACATCTTAGGCCATGTGACCAGTGCTAGCCAGTGAAATGTGATCTTAAGGTGTGTCACTTCTGGGCTGAGGCAGTAGACCCACTGGTTTCTGCATGATCAGTTCCACATCATCATTCAGGTCTTGTTCAAATGACACCAACTCAGGGAGCCCCTTCACCTCCAGCTCAATCACTGTCCACATGACCCTGTTTTTGTTTTCTCCATTACACTATTTACTATTTGAAGTCATTTATGTGTTTATTTATTTAGCATCCTCTCCTGCACTAAAAATATTAAAATATTAAGTTTCATAAGACAGTGATCTTTTTTTTTATCTTTTGCATTATGTTATCTCCTATGCCCAGTAAAGCAGCAGGCATATAGCAGTGCTCAAGAAATATGTGTTAAATACATGAACAAAGTGGAAATAAGAAACATTCAACACAGTCTCACTCTTCAAGACCTCCAATATGGCAAACCTCATTTAATCAATCATTAATCCATTCATCCATCTATTTGCAAATTTATTAAATAGCTTTCACTGAGCACCTAGTATGAGTCAGGCACTGTACATGGAAGTGAGTAAAATGGGATCTTAGCTATTGAGGTGCTCATATCGCGGTGAGACAGTAAGATATGTGAACATATAATTATGATACCATGTAGCACATTGTAAAATAGAGACTGGTACAAAGTACTATGGGAGTGACATGGAGAGAGGAATTAGTTCTGAAATATTGAACTGTTCACATTGTGCTATATCCTCTGGCTCCTCGTGTCCTACCACTCTGTTTTTCATTCACTATGTCCCAGCCATCCATTGGCCTTTGCCCTGTCCTCTCAATGTCCCAACAACTTGCTGGGACATAATATTCTATTATGTTATCTAGTATTTTGATATAGAAGTGCTAAATTGTGAAGCTTATGTTCTGCTATGATTACAACGATCTTTCAAATATCCTCAGAAAAGCATTACCAGTCTAATTTAATAAGATATTAGGAATAATTTGGCAAATTCAAATTAAAGGACACGCCACTTACTTTAGTAGAAGTGCTATTCTATTTGTATCCACAGAGTAGGATTGTCATTATAACTGGGCTGTGCCACTGGATGTTGAAACTCCTGGTTTTACAAATTGCATTTGTGAGCCTGGTTAGTAATTTAATATCTTTGTGTTTTGGTTTTCCCACTGATATTACATAATGTCAGAAAAATCTCTTCTATTAACTTCAAACTAATAATGTTTGAAATAAGGTTTTAAATGTGAAAAACAAAAACAAAAACAAAAACAAGCCAAACAAACTCTTTACGTATCTTGGAAGAATGTTTAAGTTGTCTTAAAATAAATCTTGAATTCTTGAATCCTGCTTTAATATTTAGAGTGCTGTGATCTTGAGAAAATTTATCTCACTAAATCTCAATTTCTTCAGCTATAAATTTGGTAGTTATAAGAATTAAGTAAGTTAATGAATGTGCTTGGCACAACATAAGCTGTCAATACACAGTAGCTACATTTTTTTCTCCATCGTATGTTTTTGGCTCCTTTGTCGAAAATTATTTGTCCATATACATGTGGATTTATTTCTGTTTCATTGGTCTGTGTTTCTTTTTTTCTGTTAATAACATGCTGATTTGATTATCATCACTTTGTAGTATAATTTGAAGTCAGAGTGATACCTCCAGCCTTGTTCTTTTTTTCAGAATTGCTCTGGCTGTTTGGGGTTTTTTGTGATTCCATACAAATCTGATGATTTTTGTTGTTGTTGTTCTAGTTCTTTTAAAAAATGCCACTGGGATTTTGATGGGGATTGTATTAAATTTGTATATTACTTTGGTAATAAGGTCATTTTCACTATGTTGATTCTTCTAATCCATGAAAATGGATATCTTTCCATTTCTTTGTATCTTCTTCAATTTCTTTGAGTAAAGTCTTATAGTTTCCCAATGTTCATAGCAGCATTTTTCATGGTGGCCAAGACATGGAAACAGTGTCCTTCAATAGATGATTGGATAAAGAAGATGTGGTATATATACAATGGAATATTAGCCATAAGAAAAGGTGAAATGTTGTCACTTGCGACAACATGGATGGATCTTGAGATTATGATGCTAAGCAAGATAAGTCAGACAGAAAGAGTTGAGAACCATATGATTTCACTTACATGTGGGATATAAAACTGAAAGCAACAAATAAACATGACAAACAAACAGAGAGTCATGGACACAGAACAGCTTAGTGGTTACCAGAGGGAAGTGGGGGCTAGATAAGGGTAAAGAGAGTCAAATATATGGTGGTGGAAGGAATTTAACTTTGGGTGGTGAACTCAATACAATATACATATGATGTGTTAGTGAATTGTGCCTGTGAAACCTATATAATTTTATTAACCAATGTCACACCAATACATTTAATTAAAAAAGAGAGAGAATAACTCATTAAAGGGCAAGGGTGAAGGCAGAGAAAATGTTTGAG
Source organism: Eidolon dupreanum (assembly GCA_028627145.1). NCBI lineage: Eukaryota > Metazoa > Chordata > Mammalia > Chiroptera > Pteropodidae > Eidolon > Eidolon dupreanum. The sequence continues at coordinate 52,757,797 of CM053501.1, read as the reverse complement.
AGATCAGTGCAGTAATCCAGCGGGGAAGTGACAGTGACTTAGATCAGAATGGTAGTAGTGAAGCTGGTGAGAGGTGGTTGAAGTCTTGGTATATATTTTGAAGGCAGATCCGTGGAATTTTACTGACAAACTTGATGTGGGATGTCAGAGAGAGAGAGAGAGAATTCAAGGATCTATCTCTGGATTGAGAAAATGAAGGACAGCGCTGGCATTAAATGAGAGATCGTCCTGTGTTTTACCTACTGCTGCATCGTATTCAAAAGCCTACTGATCAATGTGAACTTACTCAAATTGAAGTATGAATGCATGTTGGTTAAATGTGTAGTCTGTAGAGGCTGATTGTTTAGGTTCTAATCTTGACTCACCACTTACAAGCTGTGAGAACTTGAGCAAGTTATTTAACCTCTCTGTGCCTCAAATTCTTCTGTGAAATGCACATAATGATAGTATCTATCTCATGGAGTCGATAAGATTTAGTGAATTGACATGTAAAAGCTGTAAAAACAGAACATAGCACATATATGTTAACTAAGAGAATCCTTTAAACACTAAATGTGAGAAAGTTGCTATTCTTTTTCCCATAACCTGTCAGAGTCGGTTTTTCCCATTTCTTTCCACAATGAGTCACTTGGTAACTTTTTGTTAGGAAGTTGCAAACTTTTCTGGGAAATTCAGAATAAAGAGTAAGTGTGATTTCCATTTGCCAATTTGTCAGATGAGTGTTAAAGGAACAAAAGAAATAATGCTTGTGCACGCCAGAGGAAATGTCCACACAATCAAATATTAAAATTAAAAGCAATTATCAGATTTATGCCTCAGTCTTTAATTATGTTAGAAAGAATAAAGAGGGGAAATATTTGAAAAAGGGACCTTAGATATCATCTAACTTAACCCTTCCTTTAGCCATTCACATTGTTATGTAACCCAGATCACAGTGCCCATGAGTCACCTGCTCGGGAATAGCTAGAGCCCTACTATTGACATAAGATTTACTCAAGTCCTTTGTGGGAAACAGCATCTATCTCAATATCTTTAGTAATCTTTGAGGGCTTACATTTCCCTTCATCCTACTCCAGTTTGTTTTTATCTGTTGAGATCTCAGTCTCCACCATTCTCTGATATCTTTTTTCCATCCTGTTCCTAACATTGGACACAGCCTGCTTTACTCCCATTTTAAAAAACATCGCTAACACAAGGTCAAGTTTGCAAAGGTTATACTGGAATTCGTATTAACAATAAAGATTTACAGAGCTGCACTGTACAGGAAACAACCTCAAAATCATTCCCATCACTCTCCTAAAATCTAGTAGTTAGCCTCTGTCATAGAGATTTTCTATGTCTCCTGAAAGTATCGCTTTCAGTTACATTTTTAAAACCCTAGGTTTCTCTCTCTCCTAAGTCAACTCCCATCTTCAAACCTTCTAATTATTTTATTATGTAAAGCAGTTTAATACTTGAGCTAAATTCTTCCCATCTAAACTATGCCTTTCAGTGTTTCTCCTTCCATAACAAGCAGATACATTAAGGTATTTTGATAAACATCAGAGACATTTATTTCAGTCCCCAGCAATTGTGTTAACTATCCTAGAAGGCAAAACCTGGGATTGATCCATTTAATAATATTAATAATATTAATTGAGCTATTTTATCAGGCACTGTGCTGGACCTTGGAGAGACAACAATGAGCAAATTAGGGTAGTGACTCTGTGCTCACAAACTTGTGGTCAATTGCATTGATAGGTATTATTTTTTAAAATTTAAACAGGTGTATAATATATATTATAAAGAGTTTTAAGAGAAAAGTACAGGGGGCTATGAGAGTTTAGAGCAGATTGACTTCATGTAGTGAAAATAGATTAAAGAAAGCTTTCTGAAAGTGAGATTAGATCTGAAAGATAAGAAGGGATAAAGAGGGGCAGGAGGCAAAAGTGAAGGACCTGAAGTACAAGAAATCATGGTGATGTGAGTAACTGAAAGGCAAGTGTGTCTTGGGGAGGAAGAGAGAGAGGAGATAAATCCTGCAGAGTCTCATAGGATGTTGATCTGAATGTACTCTGCAGCAAGAGAAACCATCCATCATTGAAGCCACTCTAGCTGCTTCAGGGGAGAATGGAATAGAGGGAGCAGAAGTAGACATGGGGAGGCAAGTGGGGAGGCTATTGGGGAAACAAGAATTTATGGTGAATAGTCTAGGGTACTGACAGTGCACTTGGCAGAAAGGGTCTGTGTTAAATTGTTTTCTCTCTGTGTGCACTAAATTATGTCCTAAGGGCCTTGCAGCACATTGTATATTTCAAATAAAGAGAAACAAAGATATGTCTATATCAAGGTTTCTCAAACTTGGTACTATGGCCATTTTGGATGGGGCAATTCTTTGTTAATGGGGGTTGTACTGTGCATTGTAAAATATTTAGCAGCTTCCCCACCTCTACTCTCTAGACGCCAGTAGTAACCTCCTCCTATTACCAAATATGACAATCAAAAATGTATCCAGACATTGGCAAATGTCCCCTGGGGTTTGGCAAAGGTAAGAGAGACACAAAATCGCCCCTCTGTGAGAACCACTGGTCTATGTGGACATGGATATTCATTTGTTTGAAATTATCTGAAAAATGTTAAGAATTTCCAGCCTAGCTTTCCTGAAAATAATTGAAAATCAAGACAAAACAAAATGCTTTTGGAAACTTGTTATGATAAAATTTCAGTTTGTATAGATAATAAGGAAAAAGGAAAACAGATATGGAAAAGAGGTTTTGTCCACTATGATATTTCATGTTTCATTATTTCAAACTAAATTTTATACAAGCCTTCTATCACTACAGGAAAAAAAAAATACACCATAAAACCTTTTTTTGCCTAAATTTTCAAGAAGACATTTCTAACGTTTTTCTTCTTTTAACTCTGACACAATCTCACAGAATGACTGAGATATGCTCCTGATTATTTACATAACATTTCCTTTAGAGGAAGCAGGCACATTGCAAACACAGACACAGATAGTAACTTAGAAGAATTTTGGCAGATGATTATTTTTTCCTCTTGAACGTAGGGCCTGGATAGTTTACATTCACATGAAAACTAATTCATTAGAGGTTCCACTTAACACTTTATAATTTAGGACTGGCAAAAAAAATTGTGTTTAATAAATTACTATTAAAAAATCTCTAAATCTGACTAGCTATTGAGATCACATGGTGTGTGTGTGGGGGGAGCCGATGTGGGGGTGGAATCTAGTCCTTAAGTAGTTTTTAAAATAGTTTATAACTTGCTTTAAAGAAGGTAAAATTAAATTAGTATAAGTATATTAATATCATTAGTCTGATTGACAGTGGATCTGTTAGTATTTTTATAGTACATAAGACTCTCCTTTGTCCCTGCTCCCAACTCCCCAAGTTCCAACAATCATGAACTGTCCTTTTGGCAGACTGCTCTCAAAGGATTTATAGAAGGAAAAATTTTCTTGGATTTTGTTCTTTCCCTTCCACAGACATGTTCAACTGAATGGTCTGTGATTCAGTTTCCTACTTTTTATTGGCAGATAACTAAAGTTTAGGAAGATTTATTGTTTTTAATTTAAAGCATTGCATTCTGAAAGTAGACTACAAAGTACAATCTTTGTGGTTTATACAAAGTATAAACCTCTTTCTTAAACTCAGAGCACTTCAGCACCATCGCCCACACCAGGAGCTCCTATATCGTTTCCAACTTTTCTTCCAGGACATTTTTCCCTTTCAAAGAAATGTTTACTTACTTTCCATCAAGGGCTTATAAGAATCTGAGTTTATAGACACTGTGGGATCAAACTAGAATTCTTTGTAGGCACTTTCAGATTTTATAAATTTGGGAGATTCTGATCACTCATTTATATAATTGATCACTGAAGTTAAACACTGAAATGTAATCTAGAGATCATCAGAACATTTTGCATTGTGTTTTGCACATCGACCTAGCAAAAGCATGTGACTTTCTCTAGGGGCTGATAGACTCTGATGGGACATACGTGTCATACCAGACAAAGCATGTGTGTACAATGCTGCTTTCCCTCTAACACATACAATCTGTGTCTCACACAACTGCAATCCCTGTCTACAATTTATACTATCAAGTACTTCCTTCACAGTGATTTATATTAAGAGAAAACTCTATCCTTGCCGTGTCATTCTACATTTCATATGCACTATGTCTTAGGGAAAAAATATGCATGACTTTACTTAGGTGGCAAGTACTGTCTCCAAATTGAAACTTTGGATTAGAGGGAGCCTTAGAAAACTGGTTCATGCTCAGATGCTCACCAAAGAAGAGGCAAAGGATCACAAAGCATAGAAAAGACCTCTCTTCCAGTCCTGTGGAAAGTGTGTGTATATGTGTGTATCTATCTGTGTGTGTAATTTAGCTTTTTGAATTCTGTTTGCTCTTCTCTGAATAATATCATATTCATAGACTTCAAGATGTCTTTGACTTGAAGTTGCACTATTATTTTAGGTATTATTAAGAAAGAAAAAAATGGTGATCGAGTATGACACAATTCTTTTTATCACTTAGAATTATTTATTATTTCTAGTTAAAAGAAAAAAATAGAAGCCACATAATTAATTAAGGTATTCCTAAAATTTATTTGGAGTCCAGCTTTTCAGATTTACTTTCAAATCAGATTTATTAATGCCTGTGGCTGTTGATGCAGCATTTTCAGAAAGACTGCTTTACTATTCTCATTATATAGTTTTGCCCCAAGCTTCTGACACCTATTTATAAGTTTTGATGCTGTGGCTTTTTTCATCCTACCGAAAGGTATCAATGGAAGGTTTTAAATAACAACTGCAATTCAGGTGGTCCTAAAATGACACGGGGTTAGAGTTCTCTAATCTTGCCATCAGAAATGACTAGACTTTTGTGTATGTTGAGTCAATGGCAACTGCATCATGATTCCTGCCTGGCCAGCAAAGATCACACGATACTATCCAATTTCAAAGATGTTCAAATGTGAAATAAATGTGTGTTTCTGAGAATCAAATATTGATTTGATAAACAAAATGTGGTTGTTGTGAGTTTGTAAAATGACAGTAATTTTAAAGAACATGCCTATGTAATACCTTTTTATTCAGTTACTCCTGTGTGTTCATTGGAATAATAAGAGAGGTTACCATAGAGAATATTATGCCTGCTAGCTTTTAGAAGAAAAATGCCAGACACAGAATCCTTAAGGCAGCTCCTGAAGGAATGTTATTTTTAGAGGTCAAAATGGTCATCTTGCCCTGCAACTATCTCTTATATGCCTGCCAGAGTCTCTGAAAGTTTAGGATATTTAAATTCTTTTAGGGAATATGCATATTAAAAACATAGAACTTCCAGAAACAGGGATGTATTAACCTATTACTAGTCAATAATACCTTGGGTTAAGGTTGTTTACCAGAATAATTATGGAATGGATAGCCTAGTTCGAGAGAAACTAAGCTTTGGTGTGTAATAACATAACAACAAAGTAATAAATGTGTACAAAGTGGCAGAGTATGGCACAAAGTAATCATATAAATGCTACACATATTCACAGTATCACAACCTATCTACCCCCAGCAAGTGACCATCTTAACTAACATTAAGGGTCTTGAGATGGACAATGAATTCTGGAAATGTTTTCCATTCCTATCAATTCATTATTGACATATAATTACGAGTTCTTTAAAAATGGGACTACTGTAGCATAGCGGATAAAGAATAGGTGACTTCTTGAGTGTGACTTGGAAATTTCCTGTACCTGTTTTATCCCTCCACTTTGTTCTCTACTAGCTTCTCTCATGGTTGCCAGATGCATGCTGCAGTTTTTGCCATCACATCTAGATATAACAGCATCCAGGGCAAGAAAGATAGATAGGCAATTTCTTTCTTTTGTTTTACTTTAAGGGAAAGGAAACATTGCCCAGATGCCTTGTGGTTCATTGGCCAGAATTGATTTACATGCTCTTCCATAACCCATCACTGGCAAGGTGAGAGAGTTTATTGTGATCACTTTACCAATTACGATTCACTTCCGGGCCACTTTCGAGAGATAGGTACCCTGAGTAAATAGGAATTCTGTCAATAAAAAGGTAGGTGGGAATGGCTATAAACTGGTCCACCTAACAGTTCTGCTATACGATCCTATAAGATTACTAGAAAGCTCAATGATATAACTCCTATCAAGTTACTTAGTAACAATGATGAGAATGACAAACAGTTCTAATACTTACTGTGTGCCATGCATTGTTCTATAGATATACAGCAATCTTCACAAAAACCACATGAGGCGTTTATATTATTGTTATTATCTCAGTTTAACAGATGTGGAAACTGGGCACAGAGAAGCTAAGTCAATTGCCCAAGGTTTCACAACTCCTAGGTGGCTATGCTGAGATTAGAATCCTTCAGTCTGGTCCTGGCGTGCATGTGCTTAATAAGCTCCTGGAAAAAGTGTGTACTCAACTCCTGTTAGCTATTATTATCATCTATTCTGACCTACGTCCCTCAAGCAACATTTACAGATTTTTTTCTTCTTGTTTCGTCCTTTGAAGACATGGAAAGATACATTTAAATAAATATCATAGAAAGAGTTTGAAAATTGGATAGAAGTGTTTTTCAAACTTTATATCATAGCTGATAAGTGGGTCATAAAATCTATTTAATGAGTCATGACCAGCACTTAAAAAAATGAAATATAGTATAATATAATAGGATAGGATAAAACAGTGGAATCAAATAAAAAAGTATCAAGGTGCAGTCCATACATGAACTGTACAATAAGGTAACTTTTGCCTTTGTTTCAATTATATGTTTATTTTGTATATGTGTTCTAGTTTGCCAAGTAAAATGTATTGCTTATTTTAGGTTGTGGTGAAAAAAATTGTAATGACTTACTCTAAAGTCTTGCTTTTACACTGCTGACTCCCATTCAGGCTTTTTTAAGTGGTCTTGCAATAATTCCTTAATTTTTCTTAGTGGAGTTCTAGTCCTCCTGAACATATGCCCTCATATTGCCCCTTCAAATGTTCATTCCTTTGTTCTATTTATTCTATCAGAGACTTTAGTTCTTTGTTCTGAGAGGAGAAATTAATGTAATTTTAGTTTAGTGTATTCAGAGTAAAGTGCCTTAGGCTGTGGTATTGACCAGCACTCACAGAGATACAGTACTGGAGAGTAGGTGCAAATGTCCTTACAGAGCATTTGGGGTATGAATTGGGTCAGACTGACACATAAAAAGTGAGGTCTGAATTTTCTCCTGTGAATAATAAATTTCCTCATTGTAATGGACTTAGTATTTCTTTTTATAAGAAAGATATTTCTGGTTGCAGGTAATTGAAATCCAGACTCAAATTGGCAGTGAAGGAAAACTTACTAGCTCACAGAGCCAAAAAGTGCAGGAGGGGTTCAGGCTTTACATATAATCAGCTCAAAGCTTCAGCTCTACTTCTTACAGTCTCTCAGCTCTGCCCATCTTTCTGTGTCTGCTTCATTTTTAGTTTGGCTTCCTACACAGTAAATAAACAGCTGAAGTAGTTCCACATACAACTTCCTGTGGAGGAGAGAATATCTGTCCTGACAACTTTTTGGAGAGAGCAAGGATGTTTCCCAGAGATCCTCACAAAATTCTTCTTATAATCCTCTGGTCAGCATTGGGTCATGGGCCCATTCTTGAATGCTTTGGTGTGACCAAGGTAACAAGACTAAGCTAACCAGGGTTTGTTCTTTCTTTATTAGCTCATCCATACCTCACTGCTAAAAGGTAGGAGTAGGGAAAACAATTACCATGAAGGAGGTGTAGAAACTGAACTGAGACACCTTTTTTAGAATTTATACAGCCAGGAAGAACCTTCATTAATTATGATCATCCTTTCAGTTGCTACTTCACATATAGAAAAAATACTTTATATGGTAGCCCTTCTTCACAAAGATAACTTTTCTTCACAAAGATAACTTAACCATAAAAAGATAAAGAAAGCAGTACTGGTAACACCAACTTTTCTCAGTACCTGTCAGCCCAGGCTGCCATATCAAAATATGATTGTGTGCCTTAAACAACAGAAATTTATTTTCTCATAGTTCTGGAGGCTGGGAAGTCCAAGATCAGAGTGTCAGTATGATTGGGTTCGGGTTAGAGCTCTCTTCCTGACTTACCGATGGCTATCTTTTTATTATTTCCTCATGTGGTAGAGAGGTGGGGGGGGGGGAGGAGATCACCCTCTTCTTATAAGGCATTGTAAGGCCATAGCCCTATCATATTAGGGCCCCACCCTTATGATCTGTTTACCCTTAATTCCCTTCTGAAGACCTCATCTTCAGATAATTACATTGGCCATTAGGACTTCAACATATGAATTGGAGGAGGGGCACATTCAGTAAACAACAGTGCCCAAATGTTAATCATTGCCAAGTATTTTTTGAGCATCTCTCCTATACTCAAGCCAGACCAGGCACTGATAATTGAGAGTAAGGTGGGGTGGGATGAAATACTCATGGGAGGAAGCAAGCCCAGTAGATCATAAACTAGAACAAATGCTATGCAGTAGAATAAATGTTGAAGAAACTCCAGAGTGGCAGGTATCAATGAGGGTTGGAGTGGTCCAGAAAACTTTATGGAGGAGTTGATGCTTGAGCTGAGATTTTGGAATGGTGGAAGGAAGTAAAATGTGTGTGACAGGGTGAAAACTTAGACTAGGAGGGTAGCAATGGGAACTGAGGGAAAAGGTCAGGTACCAGGGTTCTTATGGAGAAGACTGAGAAAGCTTTAAGACTGACTGACATGAAGAGGGCTTTGTAACTGAGGCATGGAGTAAATAAACAAAGGACGAGTGTGGTTCTTTTAACAGAGATCAGAAATTCCAGAAGGAGGGAAGGTATGAGGATAGGGTTAGGTACAAGGGGAAGGATGAGGAGTTCATTTTAGAAATATCAGTTTTTAGAAACTGGAAAATTTGCTAAGTAAAATATCAGTAATGTCATTAAGAATTAGGGCAATGAGATGAGAAAAGGTAGAATTGGAGATAATGGATATTCGATTATCATTAGATTGATATCTGAAGCTCAGGAAATAAATAATCTCTTTGAGAAAAGATATAGAGAAACATATGGCAAGAAAAGAGCTAATAGCCATTATCATCACCCTGAAGGATCTAGCAATAGCAAATGGCATAATGGTAGAAGACAACTGGAAATTTAATGGATTTAGTTCTGATTTTTTCAGGCTATACACAGCACTTAGTGATATGGAAAATGAATATTTGTTGATTGGCTTGATAATTGAATGAATGAATGTTTGAAGTTTACAATCCAAAATGCCTAGTGTACAACAGAGATGTTTTGAAGTCAAGTGAACTTCTCACTTCCATTTAGTTGAGTATTTTGAACATTATTTATTACTCATATGCAGAAGAGATTATTAGTTAAAATGATTCTCCCATCACATAAAGGAGTTAATAAGCTCAATTTGCAGAGGAGTCATCTGACTGTCAGACTAGTCCAGGTACATTCACTGAGACAATCCCAGTGGGCGAGAAGCCTGGGAGAGCATGGCACTGCACTGCAACCTAGTTTTTTCCTTGGATTCAGGTCCTCTCTCAGTATTCTGCTCTCACTGACTTCTCTCCCAGCAGCTGTGGCTGATAGTCGGGCCTTAGTTGCCTCTGGAAAGACTATCCAGTGGTCTGCCTTTAGATTTTCTGTTTCTCCCTTAGGAGCTGAGGGCTGCTCCCAATCACATCTAGTATATTACACCCTCCAACCTCTTCTCTCCCACCAGCAAAATCTACCACTCCAGTGTTTAGTTTTTGGGGAGGCCTAGTGTAGATGAATGAATTTTATGCTAACTGGGGGCTTTCTGAAGACCAAACCTTGGTTTAGACAAGGGGTTAATTAATATTATATGTAGAGTTATACTAAAATGCCACGGCTTTAAATCCAGACAGTTTTGGATATGAATTACCAGTCTTTAATTTGACAGGTGTGTGATTTAAGACAATTGCTCAATCTTTCCTAAAAACAGTTTCCCAACTAAAAGAAGCAGATGTATTAATTATCTTTGAAAGAAGCTGTAGGATGAATAAGATATTGTACATAAAGAGACCTTGCACAATACCTCTTATGTTGTAGGAGCTTCATAGGATGGTATTTATATAACAGGCCAAAGAAAAATATATGTGTGCCATTTCTCCTCTTCACAAATCATTCTGCATGGGCTTAGGAAAAAGAAGATTAAGGCAGACAGACATATAATATTTCCCCTAATTTAGGAATATATACTACAAGTTCTACCTGTCAGAGCGTGTCAATTTCAGTGATGTTATTTGTAAGCTAGTACTTCAATGTACTGAAAAATAGTACCTTAAAGAAGTAAACAAGTTAATAGATTTTTCTTAAATTGGAGCAATTTTCTTTATTGAATCAAGAAAGTTAACTGTCAAAGAGGCATAGAATGGTGTACATAATACCCTGAGGTAACAAAACTCTATTATGTTGTATTCCATTAAGGCTGAGCCAAGGTTATTTTGAAAGGAAATTTCAGTGTGTAATAAGGAAGGATTGTAGCCAAAACTTTATACTACATTTTTCTCCAGGTTTTTCTGTATAGTATCATCGTAGCATTGTCCCAAATGGAAATATCCCAGGTTCACTTTTTCCTCTTGAAAGAATCTAGTGTTAACACTAGATTGAATATTATCTTTGAAATAAACAATAATAAGGTGAACAGAGAGATTTTCAACTTTCCCTCAAAAGAACGTTTCAACTTGTTTTTATCATCTTCCTCTCTCCATTTATATAAACAGAATCATCAGTGTCTTTACCATAAGTAAGCACACAGGTGACTTTGCAGTTGCTCCTGAGTACTAGCCAAATCTTCTTCAGAAGTTTTACTTTCTTCTGACTTTTATACCAACAAAGATTCAAGTGCTCTTTCTGAGCATTAATATTTGCTGTCAAATTTTATAAACCAAATATTCCTTATTTGCTAGTCATGCCCTAAAAATTTTTAAATCTATATCTTAGCATTATGAGTACATGTTAAAATTGCTCATTGCTAGGTAAAAATACTTATCTTCATACTAGAATTAGGAAGATTCTAGTTACTGTAAGAAATGAAATTATCACTAAACAATCAAACCAATCCCAAATTGCATAGTTCGATTAAGTGGCATTCTAAATGTAGGTCTCACCTGAATTTTATCCCCATTAAATACGAGGTAAACAATTTGGCTAGAAGAAATTGCAGAAGTCATAGGAAAGTTTCACTTTTAATGATGAAGAATGAAGAAACTGAGGTCCATAGTTTACTGATGTGTGCATTGTGATCAGCTAGCTAGAGGAAGACTGAAATCTAGTCTTCTTGATTCCTGACAGTGTACTTCCTAAAACACTGTGGTTACTGAATGTTGCTGTGGCTAGCTTTAAAAAACATGGTGAGCTTTTAGTGTTTTGAAATAAAGTAGTTGCCTACATAGTACTACAAACTATTCTCTAAAGTGAAATTTAATTGTGTAAGTTTTAAGCTACAGTATTAGTTTAAATATTGGGAAATTATAAAATTTACGATAACATAAAATCTTGACGACCAGAGAATGAACACAAAACTATTGTATTTTTACTCTATTATATCAGGAACCCTAAATAGAAAGATATTACTGGAGAGCTCGGAAAGACTTTTGTTTCTTAGATGAGGAAACAGAAAACGGGGTCCCAGAAAATTCAAATGACTTGTTCATATTCATTCAGCCAATTAGTGTTTGTGGACCAGAACTTGGGTTTCATATCTGCCAGACGAGTGTGATCTTGGTATTTCATCGGGCAAAAAAAGGAGGGTTCCTTTGGTTTATATTTTACAGTTCAGGTTGAAAACTGCTCTACAAATGTGAGGAATAACTAACTGTATTTACTCAGAGTGAATTAGCTCTTCCTTATAGGCACTACATTGTTATCATGTATTCGTTTTTAGAGGGAAGGAGGATGTTCTAGGTTTACAAAAGATATGTTGAAGATCTAATTCCCAATATCTCAGAATGTGACCTTATTTAGAAAAGGATCATTGCAGATGTAATTAGTTAATATAAGATCCTACTGGAGTAGGATGGGCCCTTAATTCAATATAACTGTTCTTATAAGAAGAGGAGAGGTTCAGAGAGAATGCCATATGAAGAGGCAGAGCTGTACCAGGAGAAGATGACCATTAGATAAAAGAGGCAGAGATTCTAGTGATGCATTTATAAGCTAAGGAATGCCAAAGATTGCCAGCCACCACCATAAGCAAGAGGCAAAGAAAGATCTTCCTTCCCAGGCTTTATAAGGAGCATGGCCCTCCATGATCTTGGACTTCTAGCCTCCAGAACTGGGAGAGAATAAGTTTTGGTTGTTTTAAGTCTCCTGGTTTGTGGTAATTTGTTTAAGCAGCCATAGGAAACTAATACAGGGGACAATGGAACAAGGGCATTTATTGAGCTTTTCTTCATCAGTTTGCTCAAGGTACTCATAAAAGCTCATCATATGGAGACATTTGTCCACTGCTTCCCACAAAGCATGAACTCCTATGGCTGTTTCCTCGGAAAGGTTTCCTAGAGTTAGTCTCCAAATGGGAGGGAGAGTAGTAAAGAGGAGAAACTATTTTCACTTCTGCTTTTGTAATTTTGGAACTAATAATTTGGAGAGGAATCCATGTGTGACTTTGCTGTTTTGGTTCTGGGTATGCTTTTATAGGTTGCCAGCATACTATTTATTTGCATGATGTATGTGTATCTTAGTTTTCTGTGATTTTCCTATTTTTCTTAACATCTTGAATACTGCTCTTTGAGATTCAGACTTGTCAAGATATCTAGATTATAAAAGTATGCCTAGCACCAGAAGGTGAAAATGTTGATTTCCTTAAAAAAAAAAAAAAAAAAAAAAAAAAAAAAAAGTAAATAAAGCAGAAACTGGCTGCTTATTCTAACATTTTTTAAAAAATTTCTATCTTTATTTCAGCTATTAATTCATTTGACAAAAATAACCTGATAAATACAAATTGCTATATTCAATAAGGATCAGATAGCTTCCCCTTCTTGCAAAAATTCATCTCATCAAAAATAATAACAGTATAATACTTTGATTTTCATTCGTTGTCATATCACTTGTTAGATCCATGAGTCAGCAGATTATCATCTTAGAAAGTTAAAAATTAGGTAACTATATTTTAATCTTCACATCCTTCTGTTCAGTGGGAACATTGTTTTGTGTAACTAGTAAAAAGAACTCTAAATTATACCAAGTGATGTTCTAACTCACTATTTTAGTTTTGTTAATGTTCCCCAAGACCTACCAGTGCCACAGGTACTAGATTGAAAAATGAAGTTGAGAGCTTTTGTAAATCTTGAAGTTAGAAGTAGCAAAAGTCTATTTCCAATAGAATTATCTATGATGTATCGGAAGTTCTTAAAAGTTAAAAACATTCCTTTTCTTGAATCACATTAGGTTATATACTTTTAACACATAAATGCTAGAAACTATTATAATGCAACATTATAGTTTTCTGGCTCTAAATATCATCTTAACATCGTTTGTCTAAGTCGGTATCTGTGAAACTGGTTTGAAGAATATTTTTTCCTTATATGTTTAACTTCGTGTTATTCCATAGTCAAACACAGTGATACTGGTTCTATTTTCATTTGGGTGTGTTTTGGATTTTAAAACTCCTAGTTTTCTTGGATTTGAAGCGACCTTTTCATATTCATATATTTATCAAATCTGTTGGTTATTTTCTTTAAAAAATTTTTTAAGATGGTGACTACATTCCTCAAAATTCAATATAAATTTTCTTATACAGTAACAGTAAGTTTTCACTTAATGTCATTGATAAGTTCTTAGAAACTGACTTTTGGTGAAATGACATATAATAAAGCCAATTTTACCATAGGCTAATTGATATAAACAAGAGTTAAGTTCCCGTGGCATATTTCTAGTCACAAAAACATCACCAAACTTCTAAATAAAGACTCCAAATACTTATAATATTACACATTGAAATAAATGTGAGCTATACATACACTTAAGAAAGATGAATAAAAACAAGTAAGATAATTATTCCAACCCATTTATTCCAGTTCAGGGTGGTGGGTGGCTGGAGCCTATCTCAGCAGCTCAGGGTAAAAAGCAGGACTCAACCCTGGACAGGAAGCCCTTCCATAGCAGGATATGCATGTGCATGCGCGCACGCGAGCACACACACACACACACACAGACTAGAACAGTGTACACACGCCAGTTCACCTCACATGTACATCTTTAAGTTGTGGGAGGAAACCATAGGGCCTGGAGAAAATCCACAGAGACATGGGAAGAGCGTGAAACTCCACATAGACAGTGGCACAGGCCAGGAATCGATTTTTGTCTCATCAACATTTTAATGAAATGATATTATTAAATGATGTTATTTGAGGATCTGCTGTATCAGTAAAATTTATCTCATGAATTGAAAAATTAATCTCCCCTCTGTATTGATTTCAAAATAAAGAAAATATTTCCTTATTTGGTCATGGAAGTTTTGAGAAATGCTGATTGTTGATAGAAACTCAAATTCCAAGGGTATATAATTGGTACCATCTCAGTAGTTATAAAGTTCTAGCTCAAAAATATAAAGCCATAAATATGCTTTGGGATTAAAAATGGCATTATTTTTATTTATTAAGTGTCCCAAATCCTCAACTCAGCTATAGTTTGGGATTCATGAAAACAAAGTTGCCTATTCAGTGTTTTCATCTTACTTTTCTTTGGTGTGCTGCAGAGCTTCTCAAACTTTATGTACAAAACACCTGTGAATCTTGGAAACAAGTATTTTGGGTCAATACTCTGGGATAGATCTTGATACTCTGCTTTTCTAATGAGCTCCCATTATTACTACTGATTTGGACAACACTCAGAATAGCAAGTAGTAACATCTTTTCTCCCTTTTTCTGGATATAGAACTTTCTATTGGGAACCCCATTCTATGCGGCATGAGACATGAAGTGATTTGGAGATCCAGCTGGCATTTCTTCTGAGTCATAAAAGGAGGGGTCATCTTTCCTGGCCCATCTAACATGAAATAAGGCAAATATGAAATATGGTAAATGAACAGATGAGAGACAAGCGTGTGTTCTGAGCATTATTTGGATGTCTAGATCTAAATGTGCTTAATATAGTGTATCCCTGAATTACTAGTTTTTATTTAAGCTAGTCTATTTCTCCTTGGTTACAATCAAAATTCCTAATAAATATGCCAAGCTTGGCCAGATAACTGTCACTCTAAATTTAAGACATGTACTTAAATCTATCTAAGTGTTAGAAGCAATGTGGTTAATTTCAGTGTTATAGTAATTGACTTAGAGCATTCTTTCTTTACCTAAAGATGTCATAATCTCGTTATCTTTAGTGTTGACTTTGGATAGCTACTTTTCCATTCTGTAGATGAAATCGAAATTCACACATCTTGTTCAAGATTTCTGAAGTCACACAACCCAGAACTTAATCTCCCCTTCTGATGTTGTAATCCCTTTTTCATTTCATATTCTATTAGGACGCTGTATAGACGGCCAGCTTTTAGTTAACGAGGATGAGTGTACTTCTATGAAACTGATTATAGACATACTTTTCCAAATCTTTATAACACATTTTTTACGTGCATGTACATTTGAAAATATGGGAGAATCATACAGTAAGGCACATACATGCAACTTGATAGCTCATCCATGTA
The DNA here is from genome assembly GCA_028627145.1 of Eidolon dupreanum. Lineage (NCBI taxonomy): Eukaryota > Metazoa > Chordata > Mammalia > Chiroptera > Pteropodidae > Eidolon > Eidolon dupreanum. The sequence continues at coordinate 52,742,082 of CM053501.1, read as the reverse complement.
GATGTATAAGCACTGAAATAAGATAAATTCTAAATGTGACTACAGAAGTACTTCCATTACAAATCACTATAAAATTCAGATTCTTTTATAGAAAAATTGTTTTCTAATAGTATAATTGAGATAGCTTTTAAATTTATGTGCTCTTGAAATACTAAAATCTTAGACATATCTCAGAGGTAATTGGTATTTAAGTGAAACTACCTGGTTAAGTTTGGTTCATATATGACTGAAGTATTTATCTCTAACTTATAAGTTTTATAAAAGTATTCATAACTTAAGTAAAACAATATTATTAAAATTTCCTTTAAGCCTTCAGTAATTTTCTTTAGTCTAGAAATAATTCTCATCTAGAGTGGTTTAAGAGTTAAATTGTAGCCTTGATAATGTTTGCATGTATGATGAGTTACTAATATGATCAAGACTCAAGTAAATCTCCAAATGATTTTATAAAAAAGAAAAAAAACAAAACACTTTATTTTCCACAAGAGCAATAGGAAAAATCAAATCATTTCCCACATATTGTTTTCTTAAAACAGAGCCTACAAGGACATATTCAGCACCAAATAAAAAAAAAAGAGAGAAATTACAAACAGCCATAGAGTATAACTGTAAAGCAAACATTTAATATTGCACTTTGTTTTGCTAACATTTTAGATTTTTACTTTTCCTAATTGAAAAATCAGGAGTCTATCTTGAATACTGGAATATAATAGTGAACATCACATCTTAAGTTAGGAATTGACCAATATTTAGAAAAGAGTAAAGTAATGCCTCTAAATAAAATAAAGAAATACTTTAATGGGGAAAATAAAACTTTATTTGATAAAGTTTTATATAGCTAAAATTTTATCATTTTGTGACCCAGTGCCAATTACCACAATATTGGTCATTCTTGCTTCATGTGTTATTTATAAGAGTATATGGTGATAAGGATTTCAATGCTATGCGTATCAACAATTGTTCCCTAGTCGGATGTAAGAGAAAAGAAAAGGGATTTTCAGACAACCCCCCCTCCCCCCAAAACGAAACAAAACAAAAATAAAACCACCAAATGCCCTTTATGCCAAATACTCCATTAGCTTTTTTTGAGGGGGACATTCACAAAATGATTTAACAACAATAAAAAAATATTTCACCCCCATTTCCTTATTATCTAATTTTAGTTTGCTACGGGAGCCCAAACCCTTAACCGAATCACCTAAAACGCGATTCATTTTTACACTGGGCTTTCTTCACCCTGTCAGCAATTTTCAAACATGAATTATCTTCCATGTTTTCTTAAAGGCCACTTATGGAAAAGCCTATTTGTTTTGTATGAAGCTTTAAGACAGTATTTAACCAGGTCAAGCACCAAGCCAGAGTTACTATTATTTTCAATCGCTTTATTAACTGTGGGGTTAAACGGCAGGATTGATGTTCACACATATGTTATAACATCAGAGATACTGATTTTTATAAAAAATATCAGAGCTGAATTCCTTCTAAAATACGACAACCAGTACTCTTGGTACCTTGAAAAATGTCATTTTAAGTGTCATCATGAATGCTGGTATATTTATGAGCCAACTGTAAATTACCCTTACTATAAACTATAATTTACCAATGTGATCACGTTCTATCTTATCTCTATATATACTCAAAGTGATTTTTCATGTTTAGCAAAATGTTTAGATAATGGAAAAAATACTTTCATTAAAAAAACTCACCAAAATATAAAACATTTATTATTCCAGCACACATTCTAGTATTTTGAACTTATACATTTTTAGAATAAACTTGGGTTTTCAAGCTCTGTCAAGCTCAAGTAGGTTAGGAAATGTGTACATTGAGTTCTCTAATCATAACCTCAACATAAATGTGTATATATATATTCCTGCTCATTAAAACATTCTACATCAGCAAAAATGATTTCCAACATATGTGTTTTGGAGGTAATTAAGTAACTCTGTATAAAAATAAATGCACTTTCTCTTCCTCTCTAGTGACTGGAAAACTTCCATACTTTTAAAATAATAAAAATAACTAATTTTTAAGAGCAACAGCCCTTAAACTCTTTGCTGGTGCTTGCCATACTGCCTTTCTTTACTCCATTCTTAACTCTTCTAGTTTCTTCTTATACGTAATGATAAAAAGGGAATGTGGGTGGGTTATCACTTTTGTGTATGTCCCTTTTCCAAGTTTCCCTCTCCAAAAAGCCAACCAACTAAACAAAAAAATAACAGTGCAACGAAACACAAATAGCATTCCAACAGTTTGGCAAGTGATGCGTTCACCTGAGATTAAGTGATTTTAGGCAGTCAGTAACAAAATGCTGCTTTGCTGTAATAGTAGAAAGGCAACAAATTCTTAAAAGAAACCAAGAAGGTATACAATCTTGACAAAGTCTCTTATTAGCTTCCTCCTCTTATCTCTTTTTTCCACATATCTGTTGCTTATCTACTACAGTAGGCTGCAAAACATACAGCAAGAAGGATTGGCTTGAAGGCATTTGATGTTTGTAAATAAATCCACAATAGGATCCAAGCTGAAGAGGTGATACATGGTCAGCCTAATAGGACAATTCTGAGCATGTGCATACGCAGGTAAAGTCCAGGCTATATTAAATTAAAAAAAAAAGTCAGTGCGTTTTTTTTTTCATGTTAAAGTTTTTTTTCTTTTGTTCCTTGTGCTGACCACAAACAAGTTTGAAAAGAGTATCTAGAGTCTGGCATAAATGGAAAAAAAAAGCTGTAGTGACATTGAACCGCACAATGTAAGCATTGAGCATGTGCAAATTTTCAAATCAAAAGAAGGAAATCATCCCTCTTTACAACGTGGTGTCTTGACACGTATGCCCGTTAAGAAGACTGCTCTTGGTATGTGCCAGTTTTAAAGAAGAAAAGCTTAGATCTTCAAGCATGTTGGAGCAGTCCTAGCAGGTTGCTGTAGGCTTCTAAAGCACGATCACTGGTTGTTTCATGTATTCGCCATTATTCTGGGCAAAAGCAATTCCACTTCTTCTGAAAACACGTCTCCAAGATACTTCTCTGTCCTCACCTGGGAAGAGATACAGTTCGGAATCCACATCTTGATTTAACCAAGTGTTCCTTCAACGAGAGGGGCAGGTTGGTCTATCATCTGCTGACTGATCAGGATTTGGATCAATCTAGAAAGAAAAGAGAAGAAAAACTACAAAGTTATTTGATAAGGTCTAGTAAAAATGCAGCTAATGACTAAGATTCTGCATACTGAGAAAACTAATCAGAAAGAACATACACAGCTTGTACGGGGAGGAAAGGGTATTAGTATTGCCTATAAAGTGCCTGATATACTAGGTTAACAAAAAATTTATAAGTTTATAAAGGTATGCTGGAATAGTTGGTTCTCTTTCACTAAAGCTAATGGTTAAATTTTATCAGAAAATGACTTTTTACTCAGTATTCAGTAGTACTTAAGACTCAAATATACAATAAAAACATCTTATACCAATAATCTTTTGTAAAGTATCCCTTTCATCCTTTCATAAAAATCTCTTCTGTAGACTTTAGGAAGAATGTAGTCATGTAAACAATGTTCTTGGGTTTTGTGAGGTAAATAACTAATGGGTACAAAACCCTGGAGAAGGCCCAGGAATAACAGTGTGTATCAAGAAATAGCAATGCTGAACCCAACACTCTAGAGGCTTCCTACCTTCTCTATTTCTGGAGTGACTTTTCATATATACATACATTTAAGAAAAGTGAATATATTTTAGTTGCTTCTCAGGTACAAAGAGAATGGGCATAAGAAGGCACACTGTTGGGTTTAATACATTTCTTTTACTGTATGATCTTTTGGATAAGACCCATTTACTTGCATTTGCGTGGGACAATCCAAAGTGCCTCAGACACTTTAGGTGAAACACATTTTTGAAGTAAAAAGCTAAATAACTTCTTTCTTTTAATGACTACCCCCCCCAAAAGAGTAAAAATTTAAAATAGCTTTAATACAATCTAGATTTTCCCCTGTCTCTATGTGGCTAAATGTTAAATCACGACATGAACCAATTTAGGGTTTTGAAAGTTTTGAACTCTCTTAATTATATATCTTTAGTTCATTTTAAAAGGAGGTAGAATTTTATGAAAAACTGCTTAAAAGTGGATAGATTGCCATTCTTTTAAAATGCCCATTGGACAGTCAAGAAGCCTCAGATCCAATCAGAAATGATTGACATAACAAGGAAAACAGAAATGTCTAAGTAAAAAGGTATTAACAAAATCTGTACCAAGTGGGAGAACATTTTTAGCATCTAATGAAATATTTAATGAATAGGGATAGAAAAATTATGTCTAATCAAGAATTTGCAAGAACAGATTCTGAATATACGATAGAAGTGTATCTCGTATAAGCTACATCCAAAGGAAAACTGATTATTCAAGTCATGATGTTGGTGGTGCTACGGGGGAAGAAGGGCAATTTTCTGAAAAGCGAAATAATCCCTTTTATGTCTTATTTGGGAGTAATATTTCATTGTAAAATAGTTGTCTAAACTACAACAACCAAAAGGAAAAATATTGTGATTTACAAAATTATTTGGTGTTATATTGGTATCAAGGCCAACTTTAGAGCCCCCCTCAAAACATGATATATACGTATATTTTGAAGTATCCTGAAATTGAAATTGCTGGATTTCCCACTTCCCAACGACTTGCCTTTGCATATGCTGTTCTTCCTGCCTGAACTATCCTACTTTTTGAGGAGTACTTGGTTTTCCAGATTCTGCTGAACAATTACCTCTTTCAGGAAGCCCCCCTCATGATTTCCAAGGCCCAATAAGCTGCCCCTCAAATGAAATGTGCATTCCTTTCACATTGTTCTGTAATATTTTGCTTCTAAGTTTGTTTTTCTCACCAGAATGTAAGCTTTTCCTAAGACCATGTTTTGGTCACGTAAGAACTTAGTCATCCTTAATATGAAATGAATAAAAATAATCTAACAGTGTAGGAATGTTGTTTAAGATGTTATTGCAAATGTTATCTTCTCGTATGGCTGAGAATGTAAAAATATGCAAAAAGTTAAATTGGAAAAGGATGATAAGTTATAGCTATTTAATCAATGCTTACACAGAATGCCAGTTCTGTTGATGCTTTAAAATATAAATTATTCCTTTAACTGGCATTTTGAAAGCATAAAGTGAGATTATCTTTCTTTCAGTAGATAATTTTAATAATACAGTAAGACAAGTTACCAGTCCTACTTCTGGGTCAAACTTAGTAAATTCTGACAACCCTAATCTAACTTTTAATCTGAGGTTTTAAATTACTTGTTTTTCTATTATTATCATGACATTCAAAACGTAACTGTATTTTCAAAAAGTCTAAACTGCTGTTTTCCGAGAGGCAACCCATTTCATACCTGAGGAGTTGCTGCTTACCTCTGAATAAAGAGGTGGAGGCAAGAACCGAAATTCCTGGATATATGCAAACAGTGGTCCTTGAAGAGCTCTCTCAAAGTCATCACAAGCACTTGCGGGTACAAGATTGTTCCGCCTTTGTTCTTCAGTTACCACTTCTGCATAGCTGGGTGGTGCTGAAGGAAAAAGATACACGCAATTCGAACAACATGTTCTTATGCATGTCAAAATACACAGAATAATAGGTATTAAAAAGAAATATCAAGGCAAAATAATAATTTGTTTTGTACTCAAAACTAGGGGGGATATACATTTTATATTTAACATTAGGGGCACATCTACTCTTTTCATATATGGCCAAGTTTATTTAATCATAAAATATCAGAAGCAAAATTATGTTCTTAAAAATAATAAGAGACTAAACTTAGATATACATTATCAAATTACCTTCAGGTCTTTCAGGTAGGGATAAACCAAGCCAGTTCATATTCATGCTACACTGACTGCTTACGCTTGAGGTTCTGCTACCAAATGGATGTAGAGGAATGGTACCAATGACAAGAGGCAAATTAAGAAATAAATCCACAGCTCCAGGAATATCCACATATACCTAAAAACAATAAAAGGAGATATTAGGTTTAGAATGCTAGGTACTATTTCCTTTTTAAAAATGACCCAATTTTAATGTTATTTGAGGTCTGTAATTTTTTACATACATACACATGATATACAAGAAAAATCTCTCATGTATATTATAGTATATAACATTTATGTAAGGTAAAATTAGTGACAATTCAAACTAAAGTATACATCATATATGAAATATAAAAATCAAATCCTACAAAACGAAATATCTTGACGACTTTAAGACTTAAAAAGAAAACACCCTTAAATTTATACATACCATTAGTGAATATTCCACACGGATTATACTACAGTCAAGAATTGATGGAGAAACAGGTGGAATTTTCAGCAATTTGCCATTCCATGTCTCTGTCTTGCCAGATGATAATGATTCCCCTCGCAAGTTAGCCACAAGCTGTTTAACTTCCTTCATTTTCCCTTTGGCATAGAAGGCCTGTGTTTGGTAAATGGCTGCCTTTGGCACTACCATTCGGGAAGAGCAGTTCTCAATCTCAGCAAATATCTGAATTGATTCACCTAGAGGAAAAAAAATTGTCTACTGTTAAAACAAAACAAAACGAGCAAAAGCCCCCAAACCATTGTAGACTCTTAGGCTAAAGTTTGAAATTTCAATGGACTACATGGATAAAGAGCTGTCCTTAAGAGTGGCAAGCAACTTAAGAGTTATAAAAAGCGAACTACTCATTTACAGTAGCTATTTAAAAAAGGAGATTACCTATATTCTAATTTATGAAAGCAAACTGGGTAAGTACGATTTATGTTATTTTACCAAAGAATGCTGTTATATGTTTGCATTTAGGAGAAATACTATAAATTTAAACAGAAAAGCTAAGTGAAAAAAGATTGTTTTTGGTGGGGATCCACCTTATACATACCTGGGGTATAGCCCTTCCTCTCAATTTTGGCACTTAAGGATATTGGGCCTGAGGTACAGAACCAGCAACAGAGAGTCTTTTCTTTTGTGCCTGCTTGGGGTGACTGTAAGAAATAAATTCAGAGAAAAAGATCAATGTATAAGTTGAGACAGTAATAGAATGTTTTAAAATACAATCCTAAATTCTTGGAAAATTTAAAATTAAAAGCAGTGTTTTTTTTTTGGATAGCCAAATAAATATATATTTTAAATAACCAGTGGCTCCGAATTATATTATTTTTGGTTTTATATTAGTTTCCATTCAATTAAAGAAAAAAGGATACAGAGCTTAATAACATATTCCATAAACATAGTTTTAGCCCACAATATTTATATATACAGTAATTAAAAACCAACCAACCAACCAAAAAACCCTTTACATGTTCCTTTAAACTGCCTTAAGTAAAAAAGCAGGTTGGAAAGCAGTATGGTTATAATCCCAAATGTTAACATCTTTGAGATCGCAAAAATCGATATGTAAAGAAAGGAAAACTGCTCATTTAAAGAATTCTTATTTGCCTAAAGATGTCATCAATTATTTAAACCAATTAAAGTTTTTGAATTCATTTAAATCTCATGAAAAACTACAATTAAAAACGATTTCTTTTAAAAGGGAATTAAGTTTTTTCATGAAAGTGGTAATCTCCCCATCAGTTGACAACTATCCCTATATTGGAATAATGCAAAACAGCACAAATTTTAGATTATGGTATCTTCAAGTTAAGTGATGTTGTCTTATAATAATAATTACTACTACTGTTCCTCTTACACTAAAATTATCCAAGGAACAGATTTATTTTTTGTTAACTGCTGTTAGCTTTTCAGTAAGATACCACATACTAATCTTACTTTTAAAATTTACTTAAAGTTATTACAATTTCAGAAAATATTAGCATATTCATTTTTTTTGTGTGCCCTTGACAGTTTTTAAAAAAATTAATTTGTGGAATTTAAAAATGAAACCACTATTTAAAAATTACAGTTTAGGTGATCATTGTTTAGTATTAATATGCCAAAAACAAAGATTTAAGAATTCAGTCAATTCTTACCAGTAATGAAGGAGTGTTGATATCTATATGCTCAAAGACTGTAAATTCCTTCTTTAATTTTACTGGTAGAAGCCAAGGCCTGTGCAATTCGGCTTTCACCCAATAGCGCACACTGCCATGTCGGCCTTCAAATGAGGTAGCAAGTGGTCTGTGCAGAATATAAAGGTCAATATATTAATCTTATACCTCTTCCTAATAATTATACAGTAAATCAGCATAGAAGTATTAATATATTGCACTGTTTATGTATCAATGAAGTATCAAACATGTAATTTAAAAAATTTCCAAAGGGATAAGTCACTGGGGGGAAAAAAACCTGTTTCCAAATAATAGATAATAGTTAAATATTATAAAAATTTTGCTTAAAAAAGCCAGAATACAATCCATTTAAACAAAGAAGCTACTTTTAATGCTGGTGGCAAAATTATGAAAATTTGGAAATGATTAATTCTTGAAAAGGTCAAGAATTTAATTTTAAAAAGTTAAGAATGATTTAACAATATTTCTACTGAAAAATTCTGGACACTGGTTAAACACTCAGGCCAAATTCCCTACAGTCTCCACTATTCATTTGCTAGGAAGTATTATCTTTTTATAGCAACTAATTAAGAAGACCTAGAAAAGGCCTAGAATAGTCATTACCATTTCAAAAATTTCACATTTCATAAAGTCCACTGACACTCTAAAAAACTGCTTTTACATTTCCCAGTTTACTCATGTTCTAACTTTTTTTTGGCCATGTTTTCTCACTTTACTCTATAGTCTTAAAAGGAGAGGAAACATTTCTGTTGACCGGAATCAATAGAATCAGGACTGTTTTTCAACTTTCTCAGATTTTATTACTTATTAAAGGTTTTATTTTAGAGAGCTGAGTCTCTTTTTCATAATTTCATCAGAAAAATGCTCAATGTTCAGTTATTGACAAGGTGGAGTGCTAGCTTAGTATGAGAAGTAGTGGTGTTTTTACAATTTTTTTTTTTTGCATTTTAGATTCTTACATTAACATGTATAGCACAGAGAACTAAAATGCACATTTATGCTAGTCTATTCTAGAATCTATTTTAAACAACTTTGGTTTACAGATAGAATTTTAAATAAATACATTAAATTATATCCATCCTTTGAAAATATTCAGGCCCAGTATTAGCCTTACTGTATTCAGACTTAAAATATTTCTCTCGGAAAGTAGATCAGGGCATTATATTCAAAATGATGTTCCTAAATAATATGGTAAATATAATACTCTGAAAAATGCCACTTACATAAACTCTAGCCACACATAACAACTCAAGTACTAGAATTAACAAAAATATGTACTTAAGTACAGTTAGCACTTGATAAATTCTTATCTAATAAAGTTTATCCTCCAGAATGAGTACAAGTGCCCCTTTGCATGTCTTAACATCTGGTAAAGGTATTATAAAAAAATATTTTTATAATCTCTTCTAAGAATCTTTTTACATTAAGAATATATGACTTCTGCCTTTCATGTAGATTCTGAGCCATATATTAAGCTATCTCTGATGGATGTTTCCTTTTAAGTCTAGGTCATAGTATCTTTTGTGTGGTGACCTTCTCCATAGTTGTTAGCACAGAAGCTACTGAACTCATATCATAAAAACATCTCTTTTAATGTTATGATATTTCTAATTATGTTTACATGCTTAGTTTACTGGTGTTGTTAACATTAGCAAAAAAGAACACTGAATTTTTATAAACTACGAAAAGGAAGACTTAATACATTTTACCTTTTCTGTTAAGGCTAACTGATGATAAACTAGTATACAGTGCTTAACACATTAAATGAAATACTATTCAAGTTTCTAAAATCTCATAAATCTTGAGACAGAGTACTAAGAATTAGGCTTTGCTTTCTATAATTTTGCTGCACTAAAAAATAGCTTCTTTTTTTAGCATATTGTTTTTCTCTAGCAATGAAAATGGTTTTTTTAAACTAAAAATATTTAAACTTAGAATAATTTTAATTTTAAAGAATGGATGTCTAATGAAAAATGCCTCCTGTTACTTGTAATACTTACGTCTGTGGAAGCTCGAAGCTGAATGCATATTCATGCCTTCCTGAATGAATAGTGTTGAAACCTTCCTCAGAATTATCATCATCTAAAACAAACAAAACAAACTTGTTTTTAAACCTTTACACATTCTTTATGGCAGCATAACTTTAAAGATGCTCATATAATAATTAAGGCCACAAGCTTTGGAGTCAGAGAGATCTGAGTTCTAATTCCAACTTCATCATTTCTTCTGGGTAAAATAAAAATTCCTAGTCTTCAGTTGCTTCATCTGTAAAATGGAGATAATTAATACTTATACCCCATAGGTGGTTTTTAATGGAAAATGACCCAGAACAATAACGCATCTGTATCTAATACAGTAATATACTCAACTAAAGATTCAGATCTCAAATCTTATACTTAGGTGTTATTTTTGCCTCCAATGATTTACTGAAATTTATTAAGACTACATATAAAAAGTGTTCATGTAAACCTTTAAAAATGTCACTGTTCATACAGAAGATGTGAATGTTACAATTAAAAACCATTAGAAAACTTTCAAATAGATGTTGGGAGTTCAAAAAAGGAACAGTGATTTTAATGTCAGTTTTATAGCTAAAAATATCAATTCTTTATTGAATCTAAAACGATGACAATACCCAGTCTGTCCTAGCAACAGATAAAAATTTGCATATATATAAAAGTCTCAGATTTAAAAGGTGCCTGCTTACCACGCAACAACACTGTCCCACATCCATGAAAAATGCAGCCTAACCAGGTTATTCCTAATTGCTTGAAAAAAGGGATGACTTTTCATTTTACAACCAATTTCTTTTGGTCAAATAGATTATTTTTAAATATTTCCAAAATACATAACAAAAACGTGGGGAGTCTAGATTTTTTAAACGTTTGACTACATGATTACATAAATGTCTTATATATGTAGCTTTCTCGGTGTAGAAACCTTTATCATTAACCATGAAAGCAGAAGAAACTAATATTACCATTTAACTTCCCTTCACCAAGTACTGAATAGACTCAAAAACGTGATGTTTCCCTTCCATCGAAGGAGAAAAAAACGCCCGATACGGATACTTTTATTCAAAAACCACAATGATTCGCTTTTATCTCAGCACTATTTTCCTTGTCCCCTTTGCAAATCCTCTGAACCAATGTCAGCACCAAAAACTGGCTGGAGAGGTGGTGGCCATTTAAATTTGCTGCCCTCGAAAGCGCCCAAAGTTTGCCTTCCTCTCCCTTTCTTCCCATCTCGCTCCCTTTTTGTGCCAGCTCAGCAGTCTTATTGAAGCGAGCGGCAGCGGCCGCGCCGTGGTAAACAAGTGCCGGGCTGTCAATCAAGAACTAGACCGGAGCAGGAGAGGACCGGCCTAAACCGGTGCGAGCAGATCCTAGCCGGCCCGCCCGCGCGCCGCCGCTGCCACCGCCCGCGCGCCCCGCTATACATACGGCATACGTCGCCAGCGCTCGCGCCCGCGCAGCCTAGCCTGCTGGACGGGGGGCGGGGCGACCATGCCGCGGCGCTTCCGCTTTACACGCCCCAGCCGGTGACCGGTTCGATCTGGCTCTGGCCACCCTGACACCTTTACAGTTGCGGTGAGGGAAAAAGACGGTGGAGGAATGGGGGAGGGGAGAAAAGCTCCGGGAAACGAGTTGGGGGTGGAGGGGCAGGGAATACTCGCCGAGGTTCCCACCCAGCTGTCGATGTTACTGTCACTTTTTCTTCCTCTCCTGGCCAGCCTTTCCTATCTCTGCCCTTAAGTCAAACTAAGGTAGCCGGTCTGATGACTGTATAGGTGGGGAAATAAGCTTTGTTTCAGCTAAGAGGAAAACTAGCGTTCACAGAAGCCACCTGACATCTCCCACCTCAAAAATAGGAAAATGGGGTCCTGGAAACCCTGCGCACCCAAGTTCCCTTTGAATAGGATTGTCAACTAAAGTTGTGCCTAGGGTCTCCCGGCACCTGTAAGGCCAGCAGGACCGTCTCCCCATCTACTCTGCTGACACCTAAAGTCGTTTCTTTCTGGGGGCCCAGAACAGAGAGAGGTGCAGGGGCGACAGAACGGGACGTGACACGGGCTCTGGCCACCTCCAGAAGACCGGGGAGGGCCGCAAATAGGGGCGGGGGCGACCGCTCCGGAGGGACCTTTACCGGCGCACGCCGGTTCCAAGCCTCGCCCCAGCCTGCGCGACCCAGTCTCCCCACCCGCCCGCGCCCAATCCAATCAGAGCCTGGCATCGCCTTAGCAACAGGCTAACAAACCCGGCTCCGCCTATCGCCGGTCACCCGGGGCGGGGTCTCAGTTACCAGGCTCGTTTGAGAGGTCCCAGTTTTAAGTCATTGAAACTATTCCAGCTTAAGACCTTGTCCATGCTTTGCAGGGGTTAAGGGCCATTTCGTTGGGGGTATGGAGAACATAGTTTTCTTTACAATGAAATCATGGAGCAAACTAATTATGTTTGTCCCTGTATATCGTTATTCTTTACCCCACTGCAAGCCTCAACTCCTTAAAAACCTTTGTTTCTTCTCACCCATTTAAAAAAAGCTGCAATTTCCAGAAAGGTTCAAACACAAACTCCTGTGTCTGCTTTTCAACATATACCAAGACTGTCATTAGATATTTACATTTATCAGCGTTACTGCTTAGAGTAACTAGAAATTATTTTAAGATACAAATTACCTACGTGTAACTGAAAACCTAACTAAAGAATTGATTTCATCTTAATATTTAAAAAATAGTGCATTAATGCTATAACTGAAAGCATCCTTAAATTTCTACACTTGCCTTAGTTCAGTTAGCATTTCCTCAGGCATGTTTTTTAATACTAAAAATGAAGGTAAAAATGTGCTCTAGTCTTTGAAAAGTAGTAAACATTTGAACTAAATACTGTATTTAAAAGGAGAAGTACAAAATTACATAACCAGTTTTAACATTATATTCTTCTTGGGCTAGGAATTAAGTCATCGCCACCACCTGACGCGTGTAACCAATCTGCTGAGAGCTGAATAAGCGCCCCTCCTCACCACCCCCTAGAACTGGTCCGAAACAGGATTGAACCGCTTCTAACAAAGGGTGGAAACTTAGAAAAACAAGCTTAGAGTCTCCTGTATTAACACAATGTAACAATTTAAACAATCGATTGGAAATCTCAGGACCGTTTTCCCTTTGACAACCCTTTATCTCTCTTTTCTAACCAAAAATCAAATCCAGTGTGCCGAATACTTTTCAATTCCATTTGACTGGCATGGGTTTCATTGAATGCACGTTCCAAAGTTAGGCATGATGCCTGGGGGGGGGGTGGGGGGACGGGATTACTGACTCTAAATGGCTTCTAAAATTGATTTGAAATCTATCATAATGATAGATACTGTCCTTTAAAATAGAGAATGCTTGATATAAATTTCTAAAGGAACTGGAAAGAATAGGGAAAACACGTGGGGCGATGATACCATATGTCAAAATAAACCACAGAAACCCTTTATCAAAGAACAATGATCGATTCTTTAAAGTCTTTTGCATGTCAATATTAAAAACGAAATACACCTATTAACCCACTTAAAAACGTTATCCTATTTCTTCACTGAAGCTTAATTTTTAAGATCTAAGGTTGCAGAGTATAAGGAAAAAAAAATCTCATTGGACTGCATTAGCAATTCAGTTGAAAACACAGTAAAATTACTGAGTTGGATTTAAGCAGAATTTATAGGTAAGGTGCATATGGATTCCGAGTGCGTATGACACAGACCAAGCTGGGTATAGAGGTAGTTGAATAAGTGCAGTTTGCAGTCACTTTGCAGATGCCTGCATGCATTACTACTTAACACACGATGACTGTCAAGGAGAATCCAAATCTTGTAACTTTGCTAATCTTTATCAAACTGCTATGCGTTATGCTAGTAGAATTACATTAATTCAGAAAATCTGAAAAAGCACTTTCCCAAAGAAAACAGGTTTAATGATTTCTGAGTAATATAAGAACTTACCTCTTTCGTGTCCAATTAAGATGTCTTTATGGTTGAAATATTCTACTTCTTCAGTGTAATTCTGTGTATAGGCAGTATTGGAGCCGGCATTTCTAGATTCGGTCCAGCGTACTTTCGCATGTCCTCTTGCATGAATTTTAAGAGATTTTACTCTGATTTCCCCAGTAACTTCTAAATTCACCCTTCCTGAGACTGTATCCCCACTAGAATACACAGGGACATTGCTGTCATTAAGACAGTCAAAGCTTATTGTCAAACTCTTCACCTTTCCCAGCACCATGTTTATAACAAAATCTATAAAAAAATAATCTAAGACAAAAAAGTCAAGATCACATATAAAATGTGACCTTCACTTAACACTGATCGATGTCTTTGCCGTGCAAAAACTTGCAGGCAAGATCAGTGATTCTTTACAAATAGTTCATTGAGATTTCTTAAAAAGTCAGGGCAGCAGAGAGGCTGCTGCTTCGCTCTCCAGCTACTCTCAGTGGTCTCCTTACAAAGACGGGTGGCTGTAGGTTGCCAGCTCACTTTAAAACCAGCTTTGTGAAAAACAACCCCAGTGCGCATGCGCACGCCGCGGCTGCTGCCCGCCCTCCCTGCGCGCCCCCTCCCGCACTGGGCTCGCTCCCTCCTTCGCTCGCTCGCGGGTACAGTAGGTGTACAGCTTGGGGAAGAGGACACGGGCTGCTGGGAGGCTAAACCTGACTTCTCTTCATTGTGGGCTCTTATTGGTAGGCAGGCTACCGTAAACCCTCGATGTGCTGTTTGGAGCCCCTTACCAAGCACACTCTATTTAAAGATAATGGCAGAAGCGGGTATTGGGGGACAAGGGTTCGGTGGGGAGTTGTTTGCAAAGCCAAGTAAGGATAAACTGCTGAGTGACCAGCCCGAAGCGTGCATTAGAGGCATTGCAGCGTTTTGACCACTGCCTGACTGGAAGGAGGAAAAAGTGATGTGTGAAGAGAGATGGGGGAAGGGGAGAAACCGGTTGGGCAAGCGTGGTTGCTGAGCATAAGCTAACGAATTTCAAAAAAAAAAAAAAAAAAAAGAATAGTAAAACCAGAGAAGAAATAATGTTCTTAGCAAAAGCATTTTGGGCTTTTTTCTTTTTTCTTTTCTTTTCTTCTTTTCTTTCTTTCTCTTTTTTTTTTTTTGTTTAAAAAAAAAACCCCATGCTTTGCAGGCAGGGTGGAAATGAACTTAGTTGAGGCCAAAAGAACCTTAAAGGAGAATACTATAAAGAGCATGAAAGAGAAGCATGTATAATTTAATAAGTAGGGTTTGCTTTCTCAACTGCATTCTTTTCCATCTCTTAATTAAATAGCGATGAAAAACAACCAAGTTGTTTGCATGATTACACCAGGGGGAAGAAAGGCTTGACCACTTCCTTCAAGGAAGAAAAGTCTTTTTTTAAGACACCACCTACAGCTGGATTTGTAGAGTATGATATGATTATAACTCTTATGTCCAGAGGATTAAGAATAGAATTCGGCCTAAAAAAGGACCACCTTATAAAAGGTAGCATGACATAGTGTTTGAGCTAACAATGTTTACAAGATTGGAAAATCTTTGTTAGAAATTAGTGAAGCACATAAAGAGGGTTTTAAAAGGCACGATTTGGTATATAAGTAGGGCTTAATTCTGTAAAGCTTTAATTTTAATTTTCAGCCTTGGACTGTTAACAATACTCATAATACATCTTAAAGACAGGTACATTTGTCTCTACTATGAATTTTTTAGTAACAAATGAGAAAGCTCATAAAATCACAGGGATTCAAACCATAACAGCATAAAACTTGTCTAGATTTTTGAAATCAACAGAACTGCTTATAAAAGAAATATAGAAAGGAAAACTATGACTCGAGCTGTCTATACATAACCAAACACATTTTGGAAGATTTTTGGCTGTCCATGTCTAAAAAATTTTAGACTCTTGCGCAGTATCTTTGGATAGGTTGACACTATGAGTCACAATAAACTAAACTTATTGGGTTTGCTGTTCTCTTATTTATTTGGAAGAAACGAAATTTTATTTGGATTTAGTTGATAAGGCAATATCTTCAACATTATATGAGGGTATAAATATGCAAACTATTTGGACAGTTTGTGGGCCGGCTATTTATCTCTGGTAGAGTTTAGATGATTATGCTTAAAACTGAATTTGTGTATTTTGGTGGGGAAAATAGTCTCTTTTTTCCCCTCGTTTGACACCTGGTGTAAATTCTAGTTGAAGTACTTCGGTTCCTCTAGCTTTGGTAACAGATACTACTTGGGGTTTTTCGCCACCTAGTGGTAAAAGTTGTGAATTTGCTAAAACGTCAGGTTCGCATCATTAAGGTCAAATGATACTTAGCATTCAAATAACATTGGTCAAGGAACAAATTAAAAAGTATAGTATACAGTAAGGCTTTCATTACTAAATTTGTTTTAAATTATTGAGGGTTAGTTAACAATGGCTGAATTTATTTAAAATTTCTCCAGTTGAAATATAACATTTCTAAAAAAATAAGAATCAGTCGTTTAAATAAACAAGACTTGCATTTAACCAAAAAGAATCCTAAGAGATATACTTGTAGTTTGGAAATTGTTCTAGCACATTCAATGTTTTATTACTATCACTATATTACATTTTATTTGAAGCTTTTAGGATATAATCATTGTCTTTATTATTTTGTTATTTCTCCTTATTTTCTTTTTAGTGCATCTTCCTAAACACTTTTTTAAAACTAACAAGTTGACAAGAATATCTTATCCTCTATCATTTTTACTTCAGATCCTACTCACCTACCCTAATTATCACTTTTTTTCTCTTTGGATTTGTTCACACAACAATTTCTTAAGTGTCTAGAATTAAGTTTACTTCATTTTATTTTCCTCCTATTTATTCAAATTATGAAAACACCTGAAACAACCCAGGTGCCTCTGAATCACTTTATGTTTTTATTTCTAAAGGGAAAAAAAAACAGATAACTAAGTTTTGAATGTTTTCTCTTGTGACTTTTGTAACTTCCCCTTTAAAGATTCCTTGTCTAAATAGCTACCCATTAGACAGCTTGAAATACTGTACTGTAGCTATTCATTATCTTGGGCTTCTGGACTTGCTTCATTGGGTCCTTATGGTATTTTGCGTTCCATTTAAGCTATTCATCTTAACCACTAAGACTCTTTCTTACTGCACCTCTGCCTACGTCTCATATGCCACCTCCTCCTACTCATCTGCTAACTCTCTATACTACTGTCAAGTACATCTTCTGTCCCCTTTGTTAGCTTGTCTCACTGTTGCCAATGTGCAGTTACATGCTGCTTTTTGTGCCCAGAACAACATCCCACTCCTGTGTTATCTGCTTTCCTTTCTTCTAACCCCTCTACCAGATTTAGTTGGCACAACTGAATAAAATTCCAACTAGACAGAATGACTAACTTCTCCTCCCCTTTCTATAGTTTTTTGAGAGCTTAAATAAGATTCTCTTTTTATGGTATTTTTTTTCTTAGATTTTTGATTCAGTCGCTGTTCCACCTTACTATGTAAAGGTTTAAACTCAATCTCAAGAACTTTGTTAAAAGCTAACAAATAGTAATTGCTATCAAGATATATTGAGGCAATAATACGTCAAAATTAAGTCTGGAGGTTTTCACCTGTTACAACAAAATGCCCAATATTGTTATATAAAAAAAGTAAGCCATCTCAACTGAAAGTTTTGGTGTGGGGTTGTAAGAAAAACCATACCAGCAGTCAGAACCTTTTTTTTTTTTTTCCTTTTTTTAAAATGTGAAATCCATGCTTAATTCTTATTTAACACCTGGCAGGTATGAATGCTGTAGAAGTAAGGGAGGTTTTCTGGTTGAATCTTAATTCTGTATTTCAAGAATTTGTAACTCTGACTTAACTCTTTAACATCTTGACAATGCAACAAATTTGGCTTTGATGTGGACACTGGGGGTAAGATTTGCTATAGTATTAACAAAATGAATAAGATTTTTTATATTTGATATATTTGATAGTTAATTATACTGTATGTTGCATTCTTCATACTTACTAGACATTTAAATGTGTTGTAAATTTTGTGAGAAAATTCAGTACCAAATTTGGTTTCTGTTCTCCCTTATGAAGTAGTGTGTTATGTGTTATGTGAATGCCATTTAATCTTTTATTTTTGATTTTTTGATTTAAAATAAAATCATCCACAATTATACTATTCATCTAGAGATATACCACAGTTAACTTTTTAGTACATTTCCATCTAGATGTACAACTAAGAATGAAGAGCCTTGCTAGCTAAACTACGACAGTGCTTCTTATCAAGTAGAATGCTTTGACGACAGATTTGATTAGTGCCTCTAATACTTAGGACCTGCAAAATGAGATGAATTGGTAAAGTTTATTCATCCAGGCTCAGGTGGCATTGGGCCTGCAAGAAGGATCAGAAATGCTAAATTTCTTTTCTGAGCCATTTTATGACCTTTGACCAAGGACAATTTTATGTAATGAGGGCAAAAACATCATAATAACTAATATTTTCTTGATTGATATTCAGTTTTAGTGGCAACATATAATTAAAAGGAACCAATTCTCAATTTTTTATATCATATTGATATTTGGCTGACTGAAATTTGATTTTTTACTTGAGAATGTTACCCTTCCAATCATATACATTTTCTCTGTTGATGAAGAGAAAGTTATTATAAATGATTAAAAAAACCCTAAAGTTATTATTTACTGCTATTACATTTTCAAAACTTTAACTGGAAGCATTTTTAAGGGTCTACTCCTTAAGGTTAGTTTTATTTATTGCTATTAATTATTATCCTAATGTTATCATGACTTAAAAAACATAAGAGAATTATTGCTTCTTACTCTGTGATCAGCTCAGTTTTCTTGTTACTGTTTTTCCTCTTGTTGGGGAATTTTTATTTGCTACCAGATTGAAGAAATATTTACGATGAAGGAAGTGTTTGTTGTGGAAAATCTGTAAGGATGAGGGACAATTCAAGTTTAAAAGTTTACTGAAAACTCATTGCCTCAAGAATTTTAAGTGTTTTAAATGAATTTTTGTTTCAGGGTTAAGAAACAAGTCTGGTAAAAACTAAACCTTAAAATCACACTTTTAATCTATGACCTATAAATCATATTTGGATAATCAGCAATTGGTTTTATAGTTGTTTCTGTAACATAAACATTTTTAGTTCATATATAAATTATTTCAATCAATACATTTTAGTGGAAACATGAGGCAACTGAAAATTTCTGCCCTAAATTGATATAACATTTTTGTAGTTATATGTGAATTTCAAATTATTTTGTTGTCGAGACGCAAATAGAAAGAAATTTAATGCTTTAATATTTTGGACTTTGAAACATATATGAAGAGTTTCATGGGCTGGAGGTACACGTACGCAAAGCAAAATA
Organism: Eidolon dupreanum; assembly: GCA_028627145.1. Lineage (NCBI taxonomy): Eukaryota > Metazoa > Chordata > Mammalia > Chiroptera > Pteropodidae > Eidolon > Eidolon dupreanum. The sequence goes on along the minus strand of CM053501.1, from coordinate 52,722,676 downwards.
TCCAATGTGAGGAACAAATTACATCATGAATAATTTATAAATTAAAATGATATAGTCCATCTTGATCTTTAGAAAGTGGGAATAATGCTTTGGTAAAGCCAAAATAATTTTGTAAAAACAGAATTTGGAAGTAGAGTTGATATCATTTTACCTAATAATTCTGTTGTCCAAAGCATCTTTTACACTCTTAGAAATAAGGTACACTTTATTTCTACCAGTGGGCTACTTGGGGGAAGTCTTTTAACCAGTTTTTCATTTATTATCATCATTATTTGCTGCTACTTGCATCTGTTTTGGCGAAACTTGGTGGAAGCCCTCAGAAAGGTGAATGTATAGGAAGAAAGTGAGCTTAGCCCTTTTCCCTCCCATGAGTGTTTCTGCAAATCAAGACCTTTTAGAAAGGGTCACTTGATAGAAAAGTGGCCAATGGGAGATTTCTGCAGGGAAAGACTGGTTGTAAAATATAATCATGCTCCTAAAGAGGATAATATGAGAAAGAACAAAAGCCATACTGTTTTATTGTTTCTAGCACTAGCTTTTCTCATCTTTATAAACCTCAATGATTTTGTGTTCTAATCACATTGTGTTTTCCTGTTTGTTTCTGCAGTGATGCTCACTCCAAATGAAATGAAATACTGGCCACTGGCTCAGAGACCGTGGTGACCAGTACTTGTAGGAAAAAGTTGTTTAAGTGAACTGAATAAAAATCACCAAACAGAGGTAAGAAAGACCCATCAGAGTTGTGTGAGGGTGAAGGGCAAGAGATCTATCCTCTGGTGGATCTGGGGTCGGAGGAAGATGAGGAGAGTTATAGTGGCCACATAGTCCAGAAACCCCCTGCTGGTCAGGCTCATATTGAAAGAGTGGACATGGTGCAGGCTTGTCTAGTAATGACAGGAAGTCAAGAAGACTTTTGCGGGGGATTAGGAAGTCTGGCTAATAACAGAAAATGGGAGGAGGAGAAGGTCAGGGTTGGTGGGATCAAGTAGTTTTTTTCCTTTTTTAGGTGTATAGGCCATGTATACATTAGCCAAGAAGTCTGGAAACCACCAAGTTGTACACGGAGTGGGATGTGTGTCATGAGAGAAGTAGATTATCATTACAATATCTAGAATACTAGCATATTTTAATATGATTATTATGTTCTAATCATAATTTTTTTTTACTTATTGTCTTACTTGGTCCTCTTAATGGCCCTATGTGGTAAATACTATTAGAGTATATCCATTTTGTAAGCAAGGAAACAAGCTTAGAATGACAAAGTAACTTGCCCAATCTCATGTAGCTAGTAACAGGTGGTGCTAGCTAAACTTGTGCTCTTAATCACTATGCAAGCAAGTCAGTGGGCTTATTTATCAATACCTCCTCCAAGAAAGCTTCTGTACCATCCTCTCCTCCCCTACTTTGGATTATGTGTAACGTTTCTGTGTTCACAGCACCTTTTAAAAACCTTACTCTCTAACAATCTTTTGTGTAGTTTATACATTTATTGTCTCTTCCATAATACTCTAAGCCTCTCAAGGTTTTATCTACATGATCTTGCCTACAGTTCAAGTGTTAATCATTTTTATATTTTCAGCACTCAGCATAGTGCTTGACACATAATACACATTCAATAAAATTTATCAGTGTGATAAATTGATAATGGAATGTGATCCTTAAACAATTTTTTGTTGTAAGATTGTGGAATCTGAAGGGAAGTTTTTCCAGATAACCGCATGAAAACACTTGAGATTGAAGAATTAAAAATAATATTTAAGTTCAAAACATCACTTTATAAATGTATGCTGATTGCCACAAGGTCACCATCATAGTACATTGTTTAATCCCACTCAAAGTAATTAAGGGTTACTAGCCTATGCTAAAGTAAAGTTTCATGGTTGTAAAGTAATAATCATATTAAAAATTCATATATCCCTCTTCAGCATTTTTCTACTTGTATTACATTTTGTACATTATTTACAACTGATGAACAAGGAATCTTCCAGCCTGCTTTTGAGTGCTTAGGAAAAATGCAATTGTGTGCCATAACAGAGAGCAAAATACCTGACTGTAAGCATTTGGCAAGTGAAAATTGCAATATTGTTTATCTATATTTTTAATATAGTTTCATAGCTGACATTTAAGAAAGTATTTGGAACAGATTTGCAAGTAGGTAAGAGAAAGGTTTATTTCAAAGATCTTGAACATACAGTTTTTTATTTGATATATATACAGAGATTATGTATAGGTGATGTCTCTCTTAGAAATTAAAATCACTAAAAACGTTTCTGAAGACAAATACTTATTCATTTGTAGGTTTGGTAAATTTAGCAATCAGATATGTGAAACTTAGGTTACTAAAATATACATATTATTTTAAAATGATTTACATATATTTTAAAAACACTTTTTAAAATTTTAGAAACAGTAAAATAGGTGGGAAATAATTCAATATGTGCTGTGGAGAAGCAAATTTTTATGGGTTTATGAGTGAAAATGAAACATAACATTCTGGATACTTGCAAGATATTAGAAAGCATGAACAATGATGCATGCTATGGATTGAATTTGTTTGTATAAATTTAACTCCTGAAAAGATTAATTAATTTTCCCTTAATAATTAACAGAAAAGCTCTAGGCCTTTTTAGTGTATTATCTTATATACTTTACTAAACAAAGGCAATCTATGATTAAATTGTACAAGTAACAAAGTTAAAACATGATAGTGAAATAGAGAAAGAGTGTGATAGTGAATAAAATGTACAGTAATGTAATATAAAATTTTCACTTCTGGAAGCCAGAATTTTTGGCTTAAAATTTATAAAAGAAAATACTTACACATTTTCCTTCACAATTATGAGATTTGAAGGAGCTTTAAATATATTATATGCAGTGTCCAGTCTGTAAGACCCATTAATTAGTTGAATTATTTTTTAAAATAGGGCTTTTTTCCCTCCAAAACAATGTTTATTATTAATAAACAACATTTAAGCGATAGAAACCATTGTTTTCTACAAATTAATATATTTGGTTCTTATTGTTTTATAATATGTTTAAGTATATTTTCTTACAAATATACTATATTTGGTATATGTAGAATTTGCTGTGGAGGCTTATATGTGTTTATGCACAAGGACAGGGAGGAAAGAAATATTGCCTGAGTAGTGCTAATAGTTTCTGGTATTATCTCATTTTCCAGAAGATAACTTTCTGTAAGAATGTGTGTGTGTGTGTGTGTGTGTGTGTGTGTGTGTGTGTTAAAGTAAATACATATAGTTAAAAAGAACTCTATTGTGGAGAGACTTGCTGTATTTGTGTTAAGAAGCAATCTTTATCTCTACCTGTTTGATAAATAGGGTATATAAAACAAAATGAAAAGATTAGATGTGAAAAGAAGACAATTTTAAGGAGTTCTAGAGGGAAAAATACATTTGACTATATAATTCTTAAACCATAAAATGATGAAGATGATGGACTAAACTTTTTACATGCTTTTTAAAAAATTATTATTATTATTTATGCCTATAGCATCTGGTCTTTCTAGGTGGTCTCCCATCTAAGTATTAACCAGGCTTGACTCTGCTTAGCTTCTGAGATCAGACAGTGGGCTTGTTTAGGGTGGCATGGCCGTAGGCAATGTTACATGCTTTACATCATTTGATCTTAACTGTAACGCAATTATCCTCATTTTACGGATAGGGAAACTGAGGCTTTGAAAGGTTGAGTAATCTGCTCAGGGTCACACGCTAAATTGCAGAGTTTCCTTTACAGAATTTACAGGTTACAAGGGAATATAAACAGTTACAATAGGGATATATATGCCATCGATATGTGTTATCAATAGGATTAGTATAGTACTAGGCAGCATCTTGCAAAGGTAGTAAATTCTGGTGCAGTGCTCAGGCTGAGCCTTCACGGAAGAGTTAAGATTGACTAGAGAGGAGAGAGAAATCAGGCGTGTGCTTAATGATCAATCTAGAGAAGTAAACAGAGGCCAGTTTATCAGGCCTTTAAAGCTAATCAAAACATGTAATTGATTGTCCTAATTGGGACACTTGAGAGTGAATGGGAGGCTAATAATGTTAGTACAACAGAAATAAACAGAAACCATACTGGGCAAACCAAGATGTATAGCAATGTAAGGAGTTTGGACTTTATTCTAGGAGCAATCAAGAACACTGAAGGATTGAGATGAGGAAGAGGAGGGGAAAGAGATGACACTGATGATAAAAATCTATTCAAGAATTTAGATGTGACGTCTGCAGCAGGTTCAAATCTCTCTGCTATAAGACAAACTGGATACTTCATAAAGATTTTTGTCTATTATGCACAGAGAGCCAAAATCTATTACAGAAATTTTCTGAGTGAGCTACCTGCTGGGTCCAGTGAAACACTAGTAGACAAAGAAGCTGAAAAAGGGCAGACTCACATATCCTTTGGATGACTGGAAGAGTGTGACACCAGTATGGCATCAAGCCTTACTATGATTCTAAGGACTTTATCACTAAATAGAAATGATTTCTTTTTTTGATGTGGTGAGGGAGGTTGAAATAAATTTGATCTTTAATTGGGGAATATGTAATGTATTATTCCATAATGACATATGATAATTGCTTTGGTAATCATTCTTTAAGTTTCTGCTCATTTATGGAACTTATGTAATTATCACCTATTATTATTGGATTTATTACTCTAAGGGAAATATTGTCAATAAAAATATCTGCTTAACCTAAAAAAGTTAACCTGAAAAGGTTAATTTAAGGACTGTGATTTTCACATGGAAATTTTTACTTAGGAGATTCTTGAAATTTCTCTTTCCCTAGAGTATTTAAAATGTTTTTATTTATAAAAAGCTACTGTACCCAGAATTTTCTAGGAAAGCAACTTTTTCTGTAGGCTCTTGAACTCAATAGTAAGTATAAAATCATACTGTATAGTATTCATGTGCATAGAACAGTTACTAAATTAATTATGACTGTTTATTAAAATACTAATAAATTAATATCTTCAGACCTATTAACTAAGTTTACTTAAAGCGATTTAATGAGCAGGTGTTAACTGGAAATAGACCTGCATATTTTCTAAAACTATTGAATCACAGGAAAACAAACATCAAAATATTTTTCTGAACCAAATGACCATTTTATTTGGTTATAGTTCCTGCTTTTGGCATAGATCTATTAATATCAGGTATAGAGAATTTGAAAGCTGTGCTGGGAAATTCAGTGGGTAGATTCTCTCAAAGTTAATCTTTAAAAATCTTTAACCTTTTTTTTTTTTTTTTTTCATCTTAGCAGTCAACAAAAACTCTGTCAGCCTGGAATATAAAACATAGATTACATTTTACATAGTTTTTTTTGTACACAGCTCATGTATAAACAGAAAAAGATTTCCTCATGACCTACCTCGATATCTTTATTCAAGGTTTATACCATTCAATTTGTCACTGCCACTGCCACTACTGCACGTTTTTGGTCATAGTGCAGTACAACTAACATAGCCATTCTGATAGGAAAGAGATCTGCAGGTTGCTGAAGAGAGGAAGTTACATCTAATTTACAAGTCAGAGATCAGAATCATACAATAGCTATATGTGGAATTGATTTCATTTCATGGTTTTTAAGCTATTTTATTCATTGAAGCAATACCTACAATTGAAAGACAGGTGTGTTGTAGCATTTAAATGCCCTAAAATCTTTTGAGTCTGGAATGGAAGGGGATGTTCTTAGATGTTTAGATCCTAAATCTTAGGGATTTTGAAATGAAATGCTCTGTCATTCATTTATTGTGCTATAATTGAACTGCCCTGTGGATTTTATTTGGGATTATTGTGATTAATATTTGGAAAAATTTATCATTTTCAAATATAAGATTCTTAAGGAAAAAACACTGAAGGGTTTTTAAGGGCTAAAACATGATATTATTTGTATTTTAGAATAACTCAGGCTGATGTGTAGAAAATAGGTTAGGGGAAATTTGAAGACTAAAATAGGCTGTTGCAGTAATACAGCAGAGTGATAATAGTGGCCAAAATTGTGTACTGTCAGAGAAGTTAGAAATGGATAAGTTCAAGAGATATTTAGGTTGTAGAATCAATAGAAATTGGTACAGAGGGAGACATATTAACTAAATGTATGTTGTAGTGGAGGGAAGGGGAGTCAGGGATGACATTGGATTTCTGGCTTAGGCAACTTGATTAGTGAATGGCTCCACCATTCACTGAGATGAAAAACATGGGGAAGGAGTGAGGATAATGATGAGTTTATATTTCTTCAGTTTTATAGTCATTAAAATCATTTTTGTTTTTTAAATATTTAATTAAATAATTTTAAATATTTGAAATTTATAGAGAATTTACCGACACAGTATGCAGACCTTTTTGTCTCAATACTGCCCTTTAGAGCAAAGGAATACAATTCAGAATCATCTGTTGCATACAGCCATCATGTGTCTTTAGTCTCCTTCAGTTGAGAATAGCAATACAGTCTATTCTGGTCTTTAATGACCTTGACATTTTGAAAATTATAGACCAGTTATTTTATGGAATGTACCTTTGGGCCTTTTCCAACCAGGATTTTTGAAGAGAATTAAGCCCTAACATCCTAAAACATTTGTTGTATGAAAAATTTACTTCTTTCAATACACCTAGAATAGTATTAATTATGTACCATTCTTCAGAGAATTGAGAAATGATCACTGTGTTTTGTGGTTCAGTTGGAAAAGGCTGAATTAGTAAATTTTGACAGGAACACCTGAAAGTTATGCTATTTTCTTCTCATTGAATATTATCAGATGACATATGATTTTGATTTGTCCTATTACTGATGGCCACTTGATTAAAGATGTGTCTGTCAGGATTCTCAAATATTAAGATAGTTTTGTTTTCCTCCCTTGGTAATTAATAAATATTTTGTGGGGAAGTTCTTTGAGACTTTTCTAGTATTCCATTTCTCATCAATCTTTCAACTTATTTATTTATTTGTAATACTATTGATTGTTGTTGGCCTTAATTCATTACTATCATTATTTATCTTCATGTTCAAATTGTCCCCAGTGTAGCTACTGGAAGCACCTTCCATGGTGCTTATGTATTCTCTTGCCATGTCTCTATCAATTTTTGACTATGTTCTTTCTTTCTGGCCCAAAATATTAACAAGTTCATTTTGTACTTTCCCTGCTCAATGATCAATTTAGAGAAGTAAACAGGCCAGTTTATCAGAATCTTATAGCTAATCAGAACATTTAATTGATTGTCCTAATTGGGGTACTTGAGAGTGAATGGGAGGCTAATAATCATGTTGGTACAACAGAAATAAACAGAAACTGTCCTGGGCAAACCAAGATGTATAGCAATGCCCTGGAATCAGTGATTTTTTGCCCTGAGTCTTTTTAATGGAGAATAACATTTAGAAGACAAGATCTGGGCATTAGGTGTGCTCTTTGCTTTTGAAGTGTAATGCTTCAAGCCTTTTTTAGTAGAGAGTACTAGGATATGTATGTATATATGTATGTATGTATGTATGTACACACAGTTGTATATCTGTCATCTGTCTATCAATCATTCAAACCATGAGTTTATATTGATACCATTAGTTCTAATCTTGCACCTCAGGGCTTGTTCTAATTTTCTCTCTTCCCATATGTATATAACCTCCCTTCTTTAACAGTGAGAAACCGGCTCCCATTGGCCTTACTCTGTTTACTTTTTGGATCAATCTCAGTGCACGTAATCAGTCTCATCTTTCCATTGCCATTCCCTCTCCTATGTAGATGCACTCTTCCCCAGAGTGGACCGTGCCACTCATATCAGACTATCCCTTTACATGGATGTACTCTCACCATACTCAGGCTGGCCTCTCCACACTGCACTGACCTTTGTGTGATGCTGTATCAGGTAGGCTCTGACACTCATGCAGCATTCACTTTCCCCTGGCCTCCCAACCTCCCATGCCCCTTCTTCCACAAGCAGGGAAGGTATACAACTATTTCAATTTAATTGTGAATGAAAAGAGAAAGATAGGGCAGAGGCTAAAAGGACACTAGTTCAGGAAAGAATTGTTTTTTGTAAGGTGTCAATTTAGAGGGTGAGGTTAAAGATATGAAAGAGATAGGTAACTGGTAAAACCACTTCTCTGAGAAGGTAGAAAGGGATGGGATGTAGAACACAATTCTGAGGATTAGTTTTGAATATGAAAAAGACCATGTTCCCATTTCAAGAGAAAGTGGGAGGGAAGAATGGGTTCAATACAGATCTGTTGAAGAGTTTCCTGGCGAAAGTGGAATGGATTTTCATCTATGGGTTTTACTTTCTCTATGAAGACATATCTGAGAAGGAGTGATTTAGTTGGAGATTTGAAGAAAGTAGAGAGAGTTCAGAAATCACTGTAGAGAATAAGAAAGTGAAATGAGCGAGAAAACCAGAAAGATTTCTGAGTGATATGGAAGATCTAACTGAGAATAGAAACTGAAAATGAGTTGAGACACAGGCCTGAAAAGTTAATGTTTTCTTCAGCAGTCCCCAGTGCTGGGAATATAGAAGGTAGTCTTAATCAGGCAAATGGTTAAATAGAAATGGCACAAGTAAGTTGAAGATATTGGCTAGAGGTTGAAATGAAGAAATGAATGTTGAATGTTGAAATGTTCTTTAAACTATTGGGAAAGTAAAGGAAGAGAGGAGGAATCTGAATGAGAGACAGTAGATGGATCTTGGCCTACCTCAAGGTCCTTGTGTGGTTTGGTTCCCAATGACCAGAAACCATCTCTGTCTAACCTAAGGGTATGTGTGTAGGGGCAGGAAGGGAAAGCATTATTATAGGTATATTGGGTAGCCCACAGAACTGAAAGTCCGGCTGGATAATCATGCCTCAGAAATACAGGAAGCCTTAGCTTTGGTGGCATAGGTGTTAGGAAGCCTCTTCAGATGACCATGATTGGGATGAATCAGCTCTACCATGATCTATTCTTGTGTTACTGCTCAGGATTCAAATACTGAGGAGAAAAGTTAAACTTTAAGTGGCCTTGCTTGGGTCTTGTGCCCAAACTCTTGGCCAAGAGATTGAGATTATTACCAAGACTGTATGAAATAGGGTAGGGGTAGTTCTACAAAGGAAAACAAGTGTACTGTTGAGGGGAAGAGAATGGATACAACTCTAGCAAAAATGAGATATTCAGTGCTGGTAGATTGCGTTTGTGGGTATTGAATTTATGTAGATCTGATAAAGCAGATTTGATATGGTGAGAAAGATGAATGAAATGCTAATCCTTTTTTTAACTTTTATTCTTCTTAATTACAAAAATAATGTATGTACAAAAATAATTAAAACTATCCCCTCCCCTAAATCTTTAATAAATGTGGAGCAATGACCAAGATATGACAGTAAAGTGGGGAGAAGGAGTAGATTGGATTGAAAAGCATAGTTTAAATGTTTCCTATGGTTCAGATCTGTCATGTACACTGTGGATATGAAAGTGAGTAATGAGCATTTGGTCTCTTGCTCATAAGTACAAAACAGTGCGTTGAAAACTTTAAGGTCTTGTACAGATCCAAGGTCGATTTTACAAAAATGTCACCTTTTGGAATAGGTAAGTATGTATCTTCAACTTATATAATCAAATCAAATCAAATAATTTTTTATTCTTTTAAAAACTTCCATAATTCACACATTTAAAAATTGATTTTTTTGTTATTGTTTTTTTTTCACTGTGTACTCTTTTTGAGATAATGTGTAATCTGTCTCTCCTGAAATTCTCTCCTGAGAATTTCAATGAGTTTATTTGTGTCAAACTGATAATTTGTGCTGGGGAGCAAGATCTCTAATGCTCCCTCACCTTGCTTTAGAAAGTCAACATTTTAGTGTAAACAGTTTCGTTGAGTAGATTCTATTTGGTGGATATTAACACAATAATGTTTCTATTTTTTTCCACTTACAATTCCCAGTACTGCTTTGTAGACTCTCCCAAGATAATTTCTTGGGCACATGCCACAACTTTCTCATCACTTTCAGTTATTAAAAAAAAAAGCAAAACCAAACTAATTTCACTCTAGTGCAAAAATCCAATCTCAAATCTGATTCAAATATAATCCTCTCAATTCCTTCTACTAACATCTAAGTCCTTTGTTGAGGAGGAGGAATATGAGACATGGCAGGGGTTGCTTATTAGAGATGAGAAAGTACCCTTCCCCATAAGATTTGCATGATTCTGTTGCTGCTGGTGGCCACTAACAATATTGTGGTCTCCTCATTACTTTGTGCAGTTTTTAGGGTTGTCTAGTTTTACCACGGTCCACTACGTGATTGTGAGGGCACCATGTCTTCTTTTAGTCCTGCCTTTGGTCTACATCCCAACCACTTAAGAAGCAGCTGTTAGGTATCCCCAGGACTTGGGCTTTCTCCTCTCCCAGCTATTCTTTCATATTAACTCAAGCATAGGAGTCCTCCTCTGTACCCTCTGATAGATTAGGAAGCCTGGAATGGGTTTGAGGCTGCCTTCACTTTCTTCTTAAATTCCCTATAACATGGTCTCTCTTTGTCCCATATTTCTGGGCTTGGCTAATTAGTGCTTCTCCTTCAAAATCTCCAGAAAAGAAGCAGGCACAATTCTTGGTGTTCAAATAGGCTCCCAAATTTAAAAAAATACAAGTAGGTTCTTCCCCAGACTCTCTCACAGGGCTGACTGAACTTTGAGGCAGTCTCCTGGTTGGTCTCTATGTTCCTGACTCTACAAGTATTCAGCTAGGTAGTAGGCTGTCACTGTTTCCTTCTTTCCAACACTCACATTCTGTATTCCATTGAAACTCTGCCTTCACTTGGCTTCTGGTGGGTTAAGGGGTGATATTTTTCTGCCCACCCAGGGCTGAGACATTGATTGGGAATAGCAGAAGTGGTTCCCCTGCCTCTGAATAAGTCCTCAGGGAGGCTTTTGGCTGAAACAGTTGGAGAGGTCTTGAAAAACATGGAATCCTTATGCCTTTCTGTCATCATTTTTCACTGAAAATAATCAATTCTAAGACAACAAGAAAAATCCTATTAACATTCTATTATCATAGCATAAAACTAAACTAAATGATATCCTTCATTCTTATTTGATACTGTAGTCTACAATGAAAAGAGAAAACACAAACTATTACCCACAGGATTTGGCAAACTGATCTTTTCAGTGTCTAAAATTTTAAGTTAGGGATGTTTAAAGCAGCTTTGATTTTAAAAAATCATCAGATATACTATTAATGAATAATATTGTAGTTGTTTTTTCTGACTTCCTGTTGTAATATGGCAGGTATAAGGTGACTGTCAGAGTGAGGGAGAGGAATTAGGCCTATTATTAAATCATCGCTCAGTCAAGAATATAGCTCAATAACAGTGTTTAACTTTTTATTAGAAAGGCTTTGAATGTAATAAGCAGGATTGGCATTGATTTAAAAAAATAAACAGATTTTCCTTTAAGACTTTTGAAAGACATTTTTTAAACTTAAGCAGATGTTAAAATGTACTTGTTAATCTTATGCTTCATAGTCCCCTTAACAGAGGTTTGAATAAAGAAGTATTTTAGGTTCTGGCTTAAATATGAAGATGATTTTAAGCATTCCCAATGGCTAACAAATATGATTATTATTCCTACGGTGGTACTATCTTCAGACTTACTCAGCTGAATTCTTTCTGAGTGACATTTCTGCTATACATATCTTTCTCGTTAAGAACTCAATAATGGAATAGGTTAATTAGAGATAGGTAATCTTACCTTGTATTAATCATCCTCTGTCAGAATAAATTAACCTTTTTAGCTCCTATTTTCTGGAATTCCCAACCTTTGTAGACCCTGTTCTTGAGGCATTAGATACCCTCATAAAATTTAAAACTCATTTGAATTTGAAAGTACCCATTATTAATAGAGTTATTAAACTTAATTATCACAGATTTACTCTGAGATCATTGAAGATAAGCCTAATTCAGGGACATCACAACTTGTTTCTTCCTGGCTGTGTGATCTGGAGAAGTTCACTTATTATCTCTGAGTCTTCATTTCTCTGACTTATAGAATAAGAATAACTGTCCATCTCAAATTATGGAAATTAATGGGATAACACCTACAGTGGATTCTGAAATTCACTGCTGAAGTTTTCAGGATTGTTAGTATTATTTTGAGGTATGTTCACTTTTACCTGATATTAAATGATTCCTGATATTAAATGATTCCTGATATCACTGAGCCCTTTTCCCTGGTTTCTCTGTATCCTTAGCAGGGATAAAAAAAAATGACAAAAAGTATGAGATGGTATTTTGACCATTCAAGGCTTCCATACCTCTTTGGTACATGTGTGGGGCCCAAGGGAGCAGATGTGTCAGTCAGCCCATCAAAGAATAGAATTCATTGGGCCAGCCATATTGGAGATTCATGACACCACATGACAAACTGAAAAACTAGCATGCATTGAGATGAATCTATTAATAATATAAATATAAGTTCATCTGCTTTTGAAAGGCAAAATAATGCAGTAAATGTCATCAGAGGTAATTTGGGAAACAGTCAAACATTTGGCTTTAATTAGAAAGGCAAGAAAATACATGAGAACTAAGTTCCTTTTGGTCAGCGTTTGTTTATCCTTCTCATCTTGAGTTTGAGCCAAACATTTTCAGTTTTGACTAGTTCTTCAGTGTTTATCCAAATTTGGGCAGAGCCTTTGGCCTATTTAGAGATAGATGTAGCTTAGTTCAGTGTTAGATAAGAGGGATGGTGGCCCATGCATGTTAGGACCTAGCAAAATGAAGAGCAGGAGACGGTCACGGAGTGCATACTGCTGTGTCACGTGGACAGAGGGGCACCACTAGTGAGTGAATAATGGGTACTTAATGAAGTGGAGGAAATCCCATTTATCAGAGTTTCTCTTGAGCAAAGTAGGTAGTTATTTAAAAAAAATACTTCACTAAACTACTTAAGAGTAGTCGTCAGACCTCACTCCCCACATTCTTCTCTCTTGCATCAATAAGGGAGAATTGCCTTTCACAAAGGGTGCCCTTGTTTTGGTCACTTCCCTAAAAAGTTGGTAAGTAGGTTTGGAGGTAGAATTTAGGAGAAAGCCAAATTTTGAGGTATTTATGAGTAGAATAGAATGTGAGATTCTTGGGAATACTGGGAAAAGTGAGGAGCCAGCTTTCTGGAACCTTTGGAGAGAGGAAAGGCAAGTAGCCACTTGGTTAAGGAAAGACTTTGAAAAAATGTCTAATGAAGGATTTTTAAAGTTATTTTTTTGAATAGGTGATAGAGACACATATTTCAACAGAAATATAGAAACATGGACTGTTAAGTCTCCTTAATATCCAGGTCCCTCAGTACTCCCTCTCTCCCAAACAAGTAACCACTGTTATTGTTTTCTTATGTATCTTTTTGAATTTCTTTATGCACACATAAGCAAATATATGAGTATTGATTTTTATTTTACTCATCTTCTTTTTTTACACTGAATTTAACATAGTATGTACATTGTTTTATACTTAATTTTTTTTCACTATACTCTATATTTTGGATATATTTCCTATCACTATGTAGCAAGGTTTCTACTTATTTTTCATTGTCCCATTGTAGTTTATCAATGTAGCATGATTAATTTAATCTATCATGGGTGTTGGGTTGCTTCTGATTGTTTGCATTTACAACAGTTTTATAATGAGTAAATTTCTACAGAGCTTGTTTTACATTAGTGCATGCATACCCACAGGATAAATTTGCAGTAGTGGTCTTGTTAGACAAGACATGCAGTTGTAAGTTTGATGAACACTGCTACATTTCCCTCCTAAGGAGTGTACTCATTTATACTCCCAATAGAGAGGGGAGAGGGAGAGAGCAAGAGGAAAAGGGAAATAGAAAAAGGGAGAGAGAAAAAGATGGAGAGAGAGAGAAAGAAAGAGGGGGAGAGGGAAGATGGTGGGGGGGAGAGAGAGAGAGAGAGAGCACGCGAGAGTGTGAGCGCGTGTGCGAGCAAGTGAGTGCACACCTACGCACCTACCACATGGTCTCTGCTCACCTTGTTCTCTCTTCTGGTTCATCTGTTCTTTGCCCAAACTCATATTCCCATGTGTCTTCCTCAAATATGGCACCCCATTTGAGACCCAACTGGTGTGATGAGAAAGTGTGGTGCCTTTGGAGCCAGACCACTTTTGTTGAGTATGGGCTCTGTTACTTTTCTATCTGTGAGACCTTGGTCATGTGATTTAACCTCTCTGTATTCCAGTTACCTCGTTGGTAAAATGTAGATAAATATGATACCTACCTCGTAGGGTTGTTGTGAAGAATAAATGAATTAATGTAATTAATATTTCTAAGGTATTTAAGAAGTATCATAAATGTCAGTAGATACTACTCCACTGTCACACTTAGGACATCACGAATCATCCCTTTGTCCTGTTCTCCACACCTGTTAGTCACTTAGTAGCCGTCTCAGTTATCAGATCAACTCTCACAGTATTGAAGTGCTTATGTTAACTATATTTTATTTAAAATGGTCCCAAAGCACAAGAGTATTGATGCTAACAATTTGGATATGCCAAAAAGAAGCCATACAGTGCTTTCTTTAAGTGAAAAGGTGAAAGTTCTTGACGTGGTAAGGAAAGAAAAAAATCATATGTTGATGTTGCTGAGTTCTACGGGAAGAATAAATCTTCTGTTGGTGATATCGTGAAGAAGGAAAAAGAAATTAATGCTAGTTTTGCTGTTATACCTCAGACTGCAAAAGTTACGGCCATAGTGTATGATGATAAGTGCTAAGTTAAGATGGAAAAGGCATTAAATTTATGGGTGGAAGACATGAACAGAAAATGGGTTCAGACTTACAGAAGCATGCTGTCTCAGCTTTGAGCCTATATGAAGACTTCTGCAAGTGATCCCTGAAACAAGTGACAGCAAGCCATTTACTGCAAGTAATGGTTGGTTACATAGAATCAAGAATAGGTTTGTACTGAAAAAAAAAATTACTGGAAAGGCTGCTGCCATATTTCTGGCAGTGATGAAGGTGATTAGGGTTAGTAATATACTAGATATCAGGCACCCAATGTGAGTCTTGGAATGTATCCCCGTGGATAAGGGGGGACTACTACTGTAATGCTTTCTCCAGAGTTACACAGGTTCAAATAACTAATCATTTAGTGCTTAAGTAGTATTGTTTTCATATGACTATATGATTGAATGGGTCACAGAAAAGTAAAAACACAACTGAGAATAGTGTTACATAAACATGATTAGCTTGCTGCATTCCCCTGGGACCAAGTCTACCAGATGAAGGTTTCAGTGATAGCTTCTCCACCAGTAGAGGATGTTGAAATACTCTTCTTTCTCATTGCTGAGTTATAGCTTTATTTCTATAATATTTTTTTCAAGATCTCTGGAACATTTTGATGTGTTAGATATTGAATGACTATCATTAAAAAAAATCAGACTTCCAGAGTTGGGGTTGGGAGGATAGACTTGTTTGTAAGGTTTCTTTTTCATCTTTCCTCTATAATGCTTCTCCTTCCTTTTCCTCTGTCTGTATCCAAATCTAGGTCTCTATATCTTTCTGTGATCCTGCAGATCATTTTGGAAGTTTTCTAGGTTCCTTCTTCCACCTTCACTCCCCAATTTTAGTTAGCCTTCTGCTTAAAGATGTACAGTAGTTATTCGTTGACAACCAGTTTGAAATATCTCAGCTTTGTTTTGAAGATGATCTGACCTTATCATTAATCTAGACTCTCTAATTTAGACTCTCCATTTTCAGGCCAGTTACTCATAAAAGCTGGCTTGTGACAGAGTTTTCATTGGCCCACAGTAAAATGGTAAAAATATGGATAGTATGTTTAGAGTTGTATAAAGCAGGAGTCCCCAGCCACTGTGCTGTGGACCGACTGGTACCAGCCCATGGCCTGTTAGGAACCAAGCTGCACAGCAGGAGGTGAGCGGTAGGTGAGGGAGGCTTCATCTGTATTTGCAGCCACTGTTCAGCACTAGCTTCACTGCCTGAGCTCCACCTCAGATCATCAGACATTAGATTCTCATAGGAGCACTGGTCCCTGGTGCCAAAAAGTTTGGGGACTGCTGGTATAAGATTATTCAAATTAAACAATTTGAGGTTATTTTTTCTTCTTTTTGTGATAAAAGGTTTTTCTTTATAAAATGATAGTGGTAATTGATGACAGAATTTTAAAAAAGATCTTTGAGTTAAGTATAAGTTGATGACTTTAATGGTTGCCTTCTTCCCGTCTGCTTATCCCTCCTACTCCTCTCCACCATAGAAACACACAGACAGACACATACACATATATATATTCTCTTTGAAAAATTTTGAAGGTCAGTGAAAATTAATGATCTTATTTGTTTTAACATAATTCGTACTCAACAATCTTGTTTATTTCTACTTCTCTGTTTTTTCCCATAGTCATTCCTGTTGTCTCGAATGTTCTGTAACTTCAGTACAAATTCTACACTTTCTGTAATGCCAAGATCATCTCCAGTCCTTCAGTTAGTCTTCTTTATTTACTACTTTGTGTCTCCTGCCTTTGTACTTATGAGAATATTTATCAAAACTTCTGTCATTGGTTGCCATATGAATTTTGTTTTTCAATTAAGTCTTTTCTCTCGAACCAGTTTTAATACCCGTAAAAGAAGAACTTTTTGCATTTTTTAAAAAAATACAAAGATTTGATAAGGGCATAAACATTTGTATAAAATGTTTTATATTAAAGTAGTCCTGAATCTGCATTATGTATGGATATAATGATTTAATATTTATGAATTACATTGACTCTACTTTTCAGGCCTCCTGGTGTTAGGTGTATCCAGGTTTTAGGCAGTGAGATGTGCATGAAAGTGAAGTGTTATTTCCAGATAGGAGCTTTCGAGCAAGTATAGGTTTATTACCTCTCTTTCTCTGTGTGGTAGGAACCAGGAGTATTCCAGTTGGTAATTGATCCTGGAGTGAGTATTGATGTGAAAGAGAGCTCCAAATATCCTGTACTGGACTGGTAGTGTGAGCAAGAAATAAGCCTCTGTTTCTTAATTCACTGAGATTTTGAAGTTTGTAGATAAAAACAGCATTAATTTAATCTGTTGATTTTGATAAAAACTTCAATTTAAAAAAAGATGAAATTTCTAATTTTCTTTATTGTTAATTTCTAATTTAACTCATTTGAAATGTCGGATATCTATAATTTTAATGTGTCCTCTTTCTTATATTTAAAAATAAAGATTAGAATGTTGAAACCTGAATAATTTCAATGAGGTCAACAATGAAGACTCAAGCTCTCATAGTATTATCCAGCTACATGTAGAAGACATTTTAAAATACACAATGGATCACTGAAAAAGTGGCAAATTTAAAACTAAAATACATATATAGGTTAAATTCCTTTGAAAAGAAGCAGATATGCAATTGTGAAGAATGGAATTTCCATGTCTCATTAGTACCTCTAAAATATTTCTACTTCCTATTACAAATCTTAATGATCCTGAAAAAGCTGGTTTGAATCAGTTTCTACCATGCTACTTTGGATTTAAAATAAGTAGGAGTAATTTTATTTAATCTTTTTTCTTCATTCATGGCCTAACATTTAATGAACAAATTCTTCACTGAGCATTTGTGGTAAAGATCTGGTAGTGAAAAATGTCTTTTCTCCTGGATAGATTAAAATGTGAACAGCAAAGCAAGAGTCTGGTAGGAACCTGTAGTAAATAATTTCTCATGATTTTTCAGTATGGGTGTTCATATAATCACAAAAGTCAATAAGCAATTGACTAACTTCATAACTTTTGAATACTGTTTTCTTCGGCACAAAAATTTTTGTGAGTGTGGCGCCATCTGGTGGTAAAATGCCAACTTTTCAGAATCCCTTTTGTGACTTCAAGAAATACTGCGAATTACTTTATACTTTCTAATACATATCATTAAGTAAACAATAAACATTTCAAATGCTAATATCAAGAACTTGTGTACATAAAACAAAGACATGTTTTTGTACAGTATAAGCTGCCTATAGTTATATGACATGTGACAGTTTCAATCTTGTGTGAGTTTTTATATTTGTAATTGATTTATTTTTGAGATCCTCACACATATAAAACTGCCACCTTTTTCTTATTATAAAAGAAGAACCTTTACAAAAAGTGATTAGACTTGTGGATGTTCAGTAAAATATGTATGTATTTTTATCATTTCTTTAAAAGATTCAGCTAGTGGGGTGTGTGTGTGTGTGTGTGTGTGTGTGTGTGTGTGTGTGTGTGTGTATGTGGGTTTAATATCAGAAATTATTTTTAAAATGCAAGAAAGAGAAGGTGAAGGGAGCTGGAAATAACATTTTAATTGTCTGCATTGTATTTAGCATTGTGCTGGATGCTTTCAGTAGATAGTCTCATTTACTCCCCACAGCCACTCTTCATATCAGGAAGTGTCTGTTTTACTTCTCAAGAAATATGTCTGAGAGGTTAAGGACATACATATGAATGTTTCGGGAGAAAGCCAAGTTTCTTTTAATAGAATGACTACAATTGCTCATTATAGTTTATTAAGCTATGCCAGAAAAACTGAACAGATTTTTTCAGTCTTTTTTTTTCCCCCTTTTGAAATAATTGATTTTATCATTGTTAATTAGATTAGGTGTATATCTGATTTAATTCCACTTTAGGATGATGAAAAGCACAGGGTTGTTTGTGGTCTTTCCTACTACACTTTTGTTTATCGCTCAATCCTTCGTAACCAAAGGAAGCATTAAGTGTACCGTAGGCACATAATGGGTTTTTACAGAGTCAGGGGAGGAGGGAGGAAGGCAGGACGGGAGAGGTGATAATCTGCTGATTGGCACATAAAAGATACGGTAAGAAATCTCAAAGTTTCACATATGGTGTTCGCGTGTTGTGGAAGCGCGGTGTTAGAAAGTTAACATTTATTGGAATTTGCTATATTTCATGTACTGTTAAGCACACTGTACCTGTAATTTTGTTAGTCCTAAAACCAACCAAGTGAGCTATTTACTATTGTTTTTCATTTTTACAGATGAGAAAATTGTGCTTAGCATGGTTAAGTAGTTTACCCAAGATCACACAGCTCACAAGTGGCATAGTCAAGATTTAAATCTATATCTATCAGACTTATAAAACATATTTTAGTGGGTTGTTTACTCATTCATTTAGCAAACATTAATCAAATGATGTATCATTCTTCTCAGATGACTAATTTCTTCTCATATCTTATAATATCACATATAGGATAAATACTCTCCCAAAGTATTTTGTCATTCAAAACCTCTCTTCTGAACTCTAGACTCATATATCCAGATGCCTGTTTGATATTCCCATTTGGTGGTCTGTACCCACTTAGACTTAATATATATAAATAAAATTTTGGATTTTAGCTCCAAATTTGTCTTTTCTTGGTTTTCTATTTTTCTCTGCAAATTACACAACTATCCATATAGATAATAAAATCAGAAAACTGGCAGTCAGCCTCAACTCTTTTTTTTTAACTTTTAACTTCTAGCCTCATGTTTTATAAGACTTTATAAAATTTGTCTCCTGCCTTCATCACTACCATCATTTCTGTCTTGCTTCTTATATGGTAGTCATGCAGTCATCCTGGCAATTTGGAGAACAGATCAAGCTCTTTCTTACAAAAGTATTTTGTACTTGCTATCATCTTCCTGGAATGTTTCCTCTGTCTTTTCTCTCAAGCATCAGCTTGAATGAAACCTCTTCAGAGAAATCTGGTCCTGACACAGAATAATTAAAAAAAATAATAAAACATTTCTAAGTAGGTCCCTTATTATTCTCTTTATCATAGCACTCTAGTAATTTTCTTCCTAGTACTTGCAACAGCCTACAATTATTTTATTTCTTTGTTTACTTGTTAAATGTCTGTCTCCATAGACTGTAAGTTCTATTAGTCATTAAGTTTGTCTTTCTGGTTCTTTTCTGCAAACCTGTGACCTAGCACCGGGCTTGATACCTAGAAAGTATTTTATAGATATTAACTGAATCAACAAATAAATAATTTTTAGCACAATCTATTGAAGCCTATCTGTGCATTCAGAATGCTTGCCCTAGGGTGCATAATTATGTCCATTTATAAACAGGAACATTTTCATGTCTACCAAAATTTTGTCTTCAGCCTCTTCTATTTTCTCTCACAACTTCCCAAGGATTAGAGACTCCTAAATCTAACCCTTTAGCTCAGAGCTTTGTTTTAATCTTAGGCTATTTCTGTGAATATTCTAGATGCAATGCCAGTAACTTAAACACACTTTCTTCAAAGCTAAACTTTTTTTCTCCCCGAACTTATTTTCCTCCTATATACTATGTCAAGATCAACATCAACGTAATTCACATAGTCTAGCAAGCTAGCAATTTGAGTTCTCACTGCCTACCACTCTGTTCATTCCACATCTAATCGGTGAAGTCCAGCCAAGATATGTCTCAGTCCGATTCCTCATCTCACCCTTGCTGCCTGTGCTTTTAACTCATGTCACACTCTGTCTCAGAGATCTTTCATCTCTTTATTGTATGCAGGATACATTCTAAACCCCTTCCCATAGCATGCCATGTCATGCCATGCCATTAGTATACTTTAAGAATTAGTTCAAATATTACCTGTGTGAAGCTTGTTAGTCACTCTCTCCTCTGGGATCCCACACTACATTGAGCACACATTTAACTGAGCACTTATGTTGAATTATTATGATCTGTTCAATAAATTTTGGACTTCTAAAAGACAAGGTCTATCTCCATCATCTAGCAAGGTGCTTTTTGCATAGTTAGAGTTGGTGTTCAGTGACTATTTTTTCTTTTTTTAAAAAATTTATTTATTTTAATTAGTATCAAGTATACAGTACATTGGTTAGATATCTATATAGTTCATAAAATGATTCCCCAATTGCTCCCTCCCTCCCTTGACCCTCCACCTAGCTAACATATAAATGCTAACTACATTCCCTATGCCATGCACCCCATCTCTGTGACCATCCATCAGCTCCTAATTTGTACTTCTTTAACCCTTTTTTCCATTCTCCCAGCTCCCCAACCCCTCTCCCCTCTGTCCGTCACTAAATTGTCCACTATGTTTGTGAGTCTGTTTTTGATTAATTTGTGCTTTTTATTTTTTAGATTCTGTATATAAGTGAAATCATATAGTGTTTTTATTTCTTTGTCTGACTTAAATACTTTCTAGTTCCATCAAAGCAATATCTTTTTCCATCCTCTTCCTTTCAGTCTCTGTGTGTCTTTTAATCTGAAGTGAGTCTCTTGTAGGCAGCATGTAGGGGTCTTGTTTTAATTCTTTTCTATTTGAGGTACTTATTGATAGAAATGTAATTGTTACCATTCTTTATTCCTGTTTTTGATATATGTTTTTTCTTCTTAAAGAAGTCTCCAACATTTCCTGTAATACTGGCTTGGTGGTGATACATTCCTTTAGCTTATTTTTGTCTGGGAAGCTCTTTATCTGTCTTTTCACTGTAAATGATAACTTTGCTGGATAAAGTATTCTTGGTTGTAGGTCCTGAGTCTTCATCACATCAAATATTTTGTGTCAAGCCCTTCTGTCCTGCAACGTTTCTTTTGAGATATCAGCTGCCAGTTTTATGGGTGTTCCCTTGCTTTTCCCTTGCTGCTTTTAAGACTTGTTTCTTTGTAGTTAACCTTTGGCCTTTTAATTATGATGTGTCTTAGTGTCGGCCTCTTTGGATCTCTGGTTTTTGGGATTCTCTGAGGTTCTAGAGTTGTATGTCCATTTCCTTCACCAGGTTAGGGAAGTTTTCCATCATTATTTCTTTAAACAGCTGTTCAACATCTTGATTTTCTTCTGTTACGCTGATCAGATGAATATTTGGAGCCTTAATAATGTCCCATATTCTCCTTAAATAATTTTTTATAGTCTTGGAATATTTTCTCTTGCCATTCTGATTGAGTGTCCTTGGTTCTCCTGTCCTCTAGATAGGTCATTTGATCCTCTTTTTATTCGCTTTGTTTATTCCATTTAATATACTTCTCATCTCAGATAATGTGTTCTTCATTTCAGGCTGGTTCTCTTTTATAATTTCCATTTCCATTTTTATGTTTTTTATCTTTTTGTTGAAATTCTCACTGAATTTATCTACACTTCCCAAAAGTTCATTGAGCATCTTTATAACCAGTGTTTTGAACTCTATATCTGTTTGATTACTTGATTCCATTATTTCTGGATCTCTATTCTGTTCTCATATGGTTTCTGCTTCTTTGTCTTCCCATTTTGGCTGCCTTTCCATGTCTGTTTCTATGTACTAAGCAAAGCTTCTAAGTCACCCGGTCTTATTAGTGTGGATTTGTGAAGTAGGTGTCCAGTGGCACGGACTTGAGAGGGGTTCAGTTGTAGGCCAAATTTTGCCCAAGTCCGTGCCCCTCTGAGGCCATCTGTTAAGATTCAGCAAGCTATCCACAGATGCTCTGCTTATATTTGCCTCAAAAGGTCACACCAGAAACTGAGGCCATCTGCCTTCAGTGTGAGTCTAGGCGCTACTCAGCAAGGAGCACCTGACTCGCTGAGGATATACCTGGAGATGGCTTGGGTGGGGCCGCTAGTTGGGGGAGGTGGAGTTTCAGGGCAGGGTGGTTTCTTGGATTTCTCCCTGGTTGTATGGCTAGTTCATCTAGATCCCAGATGAATTTTCCTTGCTATTTGCTCCTTGTTTCTATCACAACTTTGATTGGTTGCCAGAGGGATGAACAGAGCCTCTATTATCTACGCCATTTTTTTCCTTCCTCTCAGTGACTATTTTCAAAATGAATGATGATCAGAAAGGTCAGGTGGGTCTCTCAAGGTAGCCCATGTTTTACATTTAGAAGGTTTGTGCTTAGGTTCTCTGACTCTTTTGCCTGCTGTCACATTAGCAAAAAGGGGTACTTTGTGGAGGATATTTTCTAGCCTTCTATAATCACTTTTCTTCCCTCCATCCTATAAATCAATTTTAAATAAATTTATAATATAAAGGAAAATAATGTTCTTGTTATGCAAACATAAACCAAGACTAGCCCTACCTTCCAGTTCACTTAGGTCCCTTCTATAAAATGACATTCTATACTTGCTGATTTAGATTACATTATGTAGACTTAACACAGTTAATATAAATATGCAGATTAACACAATGCAGTTAAGATTGATGAAAAACTGTGATACAGTAATTCATGTATTTTTTTTAGCAGTCATCAGATATAAGATTACTTTGACTTAAGAGAATGGATTAATAAGATGGACTCTATTTTAAACAAATCTGAGATAATTTGTATCACTTGCATTTTTATGTATGTGTTCACTTGATTTAGTAACTCATTAATAACTTCAGCATAGAACAGTTGACTGAAATGGAAAGAAACTGTTTTTAAAAAACTAGAGTGTTTTTGTGTTAGATTTGTTATTAAATATTATCACATGATATTCTTGCAAATTGAATGTTATCACCCATGAGATTTTATAAATGTTTGGTAAATATCTTCATAGTCTAAAACAGAGATTGGCAAACTATGGCCAGGGGGCCAAATACAGCATACCACCTGTTTTTGTATGGTTGCAAAATAAGAATAGTTTTTGCATTTTTAAGTGGTTAGAAAAAAAACAAAAGACGAATGACATTTTAGAACGCATAAAAATGATATGAAATTGAAATTTCAGTGTCCATAAATAAAGTTTTATAGAGAACCACATGCTCATTTGTTTATGTATTGTCTATGGCTGCTTTTGTGGTACAACTGTACAGTTGAGCAGCTGCAGTAGAGATTGTAATGGCCCACAAACCCTAAAATATTTACTCTCTGGACCTTTACAGGCAATGTGTGCCTACCCCTGGTTTAAAATATTATGGCAGAGATCCTTCAGGTCTCACCCCTGGAGTGCAAAGGTCTTGCTACTATCTGAGGACTTTCTCTGCTCCGAGCACCCTTGCCTGTGTTCTCAGCAGGTCAGAAGCGTCCATGAATCAACACCTTTAGGGAACATCCCTCCACCAATGACAGTAGATAAAATACCCCACCTCTTTTGTTCCACGTTTGGGCATACCTACACCAACTGTCCTAGTCCTCCTTGGGTATCAAGTCTGGTTGCCCACATGCTACCTGCTTTGATAAATTTCCCTCCACCGACTTCTTACTCCACCATGGTGTTTCCTGGGATCCCCTCCCAGATCAACTACTTGTACTAGAATCTTTGTCACAGAATATGCTTCTGGGGGAAACCCAAACTAAGACAAATGTGAATTATTCATGTACATATATTATTTAGGGTGTCATTTTGATGTATAACCTACCTAGGTGTGATGAAAAATTTATAACCAAACATTTGGGCCACTTTTTTTCTTGCTACTAAAAGAAAGACAGGTTTTATTAATTGATAGTTTTATTCTGTATGACATTTATCAGCCACATTTATCCTCAAAGATGCAGTTTGATAATTTTCTCATATTTTTGAACATAAATGCCTATTCCAGGAGAGTGATTCTTGAAGTACTGAATTAATCTTTCATATTGCAAAATCTTTCTTTTATCTTTTGTAAAATTTATATTTCTTCTTTTGTGCTAATAAAACTTTTTTGCTACCTCTTTAGAAAACTTCTGCTGAAATTTTATTTTGTATCAATAATAGATGGAAGCAACCTCACTATAAGGGATAGTCATGATAATTTTTTCCATGTGATAATTAGCTATAGGTTCAGAATGTTTAAGAAGAAATAATTCCTAATATGGAAAATGTCCATATATTTTCATTGTATGCCTCTCATAATTTTTCCCTGGTGGTTAATTAAAATCAGTAAATAGTGTTAGACCTAAACCTTTGCTATTTATCTTTTGTTCAACCTGTTAACTTGAATAGATCCTTAATATTACTATTTAAGTTATATCACGTTTTTTTCATTTGCTTGATGAACATAATACTTAATACCCTTAAATTGTTACAAAGAGATTAAATTGAAAAAACCAGAGGAATAAAATATTTGATTTGTTTTGACAACATGAATGTTTTCTTGTTTAAACAAATGGACTGCCTCAGACTCCTTTGAGATTTCCTTGTTTTTACGTGTATGTGTGTGTGTGTGTGTGTGTGTGTGTGTGTGTGTGTGTGTATGTGTGTGTATGTGTGAATGCAGCATATGGCTGAAGGATTTTGGAGACAAATGATTAAATGAAAAAAGATTGAGTTATTGTGTTTACTACCATTTCTGTAGAAAAAGATACTCATATATGTATATGTTAAGGATATATTTAGAATAATACACAGGAAACTAGTAGTGGTGCTTTTCTTTGAGGGGGGAAATGGGAGACTATTCATTATACACTCTTTTGTACTGTTTGTGTTTTTTTTGGATCATTTATATGATTAGCTTAAAAGGAAGTTAAAAAGAAATAAAAGAAAGGAGGAAGAAATGAAGGAGACTACTGGCACTAGAGGGACCCAGGTTCGAATAACAGTTAAGCCACTTACTAACCATATGATTGTATTCACATTACTTAATCTTTCTGTTCTCATCTATAAAGTGTAGATAATAGTGTTTATTTTATGTGATCGTAATAAAATATAATTACAATACATGTATAAAAGTACTTAGCATACTGCCTTGCACATAATAAACCTCTAATACATTGTTATGTGACTATGTACAGTTATTACTATTTAAAGTAATCTTTTGCCCTGTCTTCTACAGATGGTAGGCTCTTTATCCATTCACTTGATCTATATATTTCGAGCATTCTGTTATGGACAGGCACAATATTTGGTAACAGAAGTCACATTACATCACTTCTGGTTGTAGATTATTTATATCCCTCCCACTTGCAAAGTATCTGCACCCCCTTCCAAGGTCCTACAAAATGTCATTTTATATACAGTGTCAGCTCAGAATTCAGGAGTTCTTCATCTAAATCACATGCAGATGTGACTGAGGCTTTTCATGTGTGGTTGCTTGGGTATAGCTCCTCAAGTTCAGATCTAGTTGCTCTGAAGACCTGTGCATTAAAGAGACTGATTGTCTGTCCCTCTTTCTCATGGTCAGTCCTCCCCACCCCTCTCCCACACCTAACCAGGTAGGAAAGCGGTAGGATCAGCACAGTAGACATTCCCATTAAAAAGATGGAGAACAGAAGACTTATAACATTTAGTGATTATGCAAGGTAGAAAAGGTCCCCCAAAATGTCCACATCCTAGTTCTTAAGGTTGAGATGGGGAGATTATTTTAGATTGTCAGGTGAGCCCAATCTACTTACCTGAGTTCTTAAAATTGGGAGAGAAGGAAGAAGAGTGAATCAGAGAGAGGCTGCTGCTGGTTTTGAAGATAGTGAAAGAGGTCCTGAACCAAAGAATGTGATGACCTGTAAAAGCTGGAGATGACCCCCCCCCCCATTTATAGTTGGCAAGAACATAGGGAATTTGTGTCTGTAATCTCATGGTCCTGAATTCTGCTAATAACCAGAGAGATCTGAAACATTCTCTCTTAGAGCCTCCAGAAAACCCTGACAAACTGTCGTTTTATTTTGTTGAAGCTTGTGCAGGGTTTCTGATCTAGAGAACTTTAAGATCATAAATTTGTGCTGTTCTAATCCACTAAATTTGTGGTAATTTTTTTTATGGCAGCAATAGGAAATAACTACCCTGACCAATAGCAATTCTGAAATCCGGCTGGGCATAGGTTGCCAGTTCCCTGCACTCTTGTCACCACCCTCTGGGATCTTTGGTTCTGCCCAGTGTATCCTTACTTTTCTATGGTCCATGTGGTAGTTGGGCAGACTAAATCTGCTTTCTACCCTCTGTAGAACATTCATGGCACAATAGGCTCTTCTTCCTTGTCCCCTTTAATCTAAGAGAATGGTGCTGCTTTCGTTAGTACAATTTTCTTAAAAGTTTTGTGGGCTTTCTATAAATCTTGTTGCGGTTTACTCTGTTAGATAAAAGCCACACAAATCTATTCAAGACTGGTTACTCTCTGGCTTGGCTGACAGTTGCAGTGCTGCAAGACAAAGCCCATATTAGACATGAAGCTGTTTGCCTAGTGGAGAGGGTCAATTTTTTTCTGAAGTCTTGACAAAAGTCTTTTAGCCAAATCCTTGAAATAGTCTTTACTTTGAATCTTCTTACTTTGATGACTTCTTGCCCTCTGGAGAGGCTGCAAATGTCTGGTACTTTGTACAACTTTTCCCATTGAATTAAATCATAACAAATATTCTTAAATGTGTTCTTGTCTGTTCTTCCTGCTAGCTGATTACGAATACACTGTAAAGCAATTGTTCTCAATTGTTAACACACATCAGAATCACCTGGGACCTTTAAAAATACCTTGGGTCTTACATGCAGAAATTTTAATTCATTTGTTTGGGGTGTGGTCTGGACAATAGGAGTTTTAAAAGCTCCCAGGCGATTCTAATATACATCCAAGATTGAGAACAACTGCCTTTAAATAACGTTTTACTATTGTTTCTAATCTGAGTGATTTTTTTTCTCTCTTTAATTTTAAAAAAATTTCTCAATTATAGATGACATTCAATATTATTTCAATTTTAGGTATACAGCATAGTGGTTAGACACTTATATAACTTACAAAGTGATCCCCCTGATAAGTCTGCACCCACTTGATGCCATATATGGTTATTACAATATTCCCTAAACTGCACTTTACATCCTGTTACTAGTTTATAACTGCCAGTTTATACTTCTTAATCCCTTCACCTTTTTCATCCAGCCCCCCAAATACCTTCTCATCTGGCAAGCATCAGTTTGTTCTTTGTATCTATGAGTTTGTTTCTGTTTTGTTTGTTTGTTTAGTTTTTTAGGTTCCATATATGAGTGAAATCATATGGTGTTTGTCTTTGTCTAGTTTCACTTAGCATAATACCCTCTAGATCCTTCCATGTTGTCATGATGGCAAGATTTCATCCCTTTTTATGGCTAATATTCCACTGTATATATGTACCACATCTTCTTTATCCATTTCTTTTGACTACAGCATTTAATCCATTGATGTTGAAAGTTATTACTGATAGGTGTATAGTTATTGTCATTTTATTGTTTTCTGATTGTTTTTGTGTTCTATGTTCCTTTTATATTCTCTTACACTCTTCTCATGTATGTTGATGGCTTTCTGTAGTGTTCTGTTTGGATTCCTTTCTCTTTATTTATTGTGTATTTCATGTAGACTTTTGGTTTGTGTTTACCATATGCTTCATATGTACCAAGCTATGTTTATAACCATATATTTTAAGTTGATGGTTGCTTATGTTTGAACACATTCTAAAGTCACAACCATTTTTACTCACCCCCTCCAAGTTTATGTTTTTGTCCTGATATTTTATTCCTTTTGTACGTGTGTATTTGTGTATATCCCTTAATTTACTGTTGTAACTATACATGATCTTTCTACTTTCACCTTTTAATCTTTGTACTAGTGTTAGTGTTGGTTGATCCGCTGCTTTTATTATGTGTTTGCCTTTCTTAGTGAGAATTGGTTACAGAGAAATGTTATAAGAAGAAAAAGACTGCTGATGTGTGTTCTATGTTTAATACGTGACCTCACAATCAAAATACTGTCCCTGTGTGGAAATTACTTCTTGCAGTGGCTATAGGATTTGAAGGTGCAAGACCAGGAAGCATATTGTGACATGAACATGTTCTTGGCACTCAAATGCAGGCAGCAGAGAGAAACAAGGTTTGAAATGTACAGAACCAGAAACTAGTCATGTATGAAAGAAACTTCATTGAGAGACTTTGTCACATTTGAAAAAAATCCTAAAAATTTACTTGACATTGTATATCAGGCATTGTGAAATTAAAAGAAACTTTTAGAATCTATCAATAATAAAAGCCAAAAATCTGCCAACCATGTTAAATGAAATTTGAATTACTTTTCTATTTTCTCTTTAGAAGGTGTGACCTAATTATTGTCATTTGAAAGAGGTAGTCAAAGAGTATAGGGGTGAAAAATGTAGAAAACTGTTAAAAAGCCTGTCAGATATGTAAGCTTTTCAAAATGAACAAATGTTATTTCTTTTCTCATTCTAAATAAATATTCACTTTGTGACAACTTTCAAAGATTTATAAGTTTGCATGCCATACAAACGTGAATCTGCCCCTGCCATTCTCATTGAAGCAATTCACTTTACTGTACAGTTTTCCTTATCTCATTCCAGATCATAACTTACTTCTTAGACCATCTCATTCCCTTACTCTTGTCTTTAAATCTGTGACTCTAGTGATGCCTGGATCATGTTAGAGCTAAATGTCTGGCTCTATACTACTTAATGCTTGGGTTTTTCATCCCTAACACATGTTAATGGCTATTCATATGCTAACTTACCATGGCAGCTGTATGTATTTTAAGAGAGCTTATCTAGTGAGATCAGACTTTAAACTTCTCTTGTGATTATTAGTGTGGGAATTTGGGACAGTGTTAACTGTTACATAAAAGAAAAAAGCACTGTGGAGGCTTTTGGCACCTTGTAAGTCATAACCATTTTCTCTTCCTGTGTTTGTCTCTATTTGGGGCCTAATTTGTTGAGCTGGGATTGACTGATCCGGAACATTGAAATGGAAATATTCAGAAACTGAAAGAGGGGGAGAGGGATGTTAATGTGTTATTGGCACTCGAACGTTGTATGTAGGTGGTGGCGAAACACAGTGGAGGGGGAGAGAAAGGGGAGGGCAATGGAGAGTAGGAATATAGAGAGGGAGAGGGAAGGAGAGATTTTGATTTGTAGATTTGTAGTTAGGCGAAATAAGTAGGCATTAGCTCTGAGGCTGGAAATGGGGACGTCTACAAACTTACTTAGGCATAGGACATGATGGTGGACTTTCCTGCTGATTTCATTAGTTAACCTACCTCATGAGGAGATTTACCTCATTGGAATGTAGAAGGTCATTCCTAATATATATACTAATTAAGGTAGCAAGCTGGCAGTGTGAGTGATGCCATTTTCATGAATGGTCAAATTAGTGTAGATTGTGGCTTATAAAGCTTTTGAAAAATATCATAGTAATTCTTTGGGTAAAGAAAAGCAGAAACCTCAAGTAAAAATCTCCTGGGTGTTAGAAAAAAGTTCATGAAATTTAATTTCTTTTCTTTCTTTCTTTCTTTCTTTCAACTTTTTAAAAAATTATAGTTACAAGCATACAGTACATTGGTTAGACATTTATATACTTTATAAAATGATCCCCTTAGTTGCTCCTTCTCTCCTCTGGTTTTCCACCTAGCCAATATATTAATGTTAACTGCATTCCCTGTGCCATGCTCCCCATCCCTGTCACCATCCATCAGCTATTGATTTGTACTTCTTAACCCTTCATCCCATTCTCCCAGTCCTCCAACCCACCCTGTCTATCACCAAATTGTCCTCTATATTTGTGAGTCTGTTTTTGATTATTTTGTCCTTTTTGTCCCTTAGATTCCACATATAAGTGAAATCATATGGTATTTATCTTTCTGTCTTATTTCACTCAGCATAATAACTTCTAGGTCCATCCATATCATTGCAAATGGTAGGATTTCAAATTTTTTTAATGGCTGAGTAATAGTCCATTGTCTATATGAACCATAAATTCTTGATCCAGTTGTCTACTGATGGGCGTTTAGGTTGCTTCCATATCTTGTCTCTTATAAATTGTGCTGCCGTGAACATAGGGGTACATAGATCTTTACTAATTGTTGTTTTGGTTTTCTTTGAATAAATACTCAAAAATGCAACTCCTGGGTCAAAAGGTATATCCACTTTTAATTTTTTGAGAAACCTCCATACTGTTTTCAATAGCAGCTGTACCAATTAGAAATCCCACCAACAATGTATTAGAGTTCCCTTTGCTCTGTATTCTCACCAACACTGTTGTTCTTTAATTTATTGATGATAACCATTCTGACAGGTGTGAGGTGATATCTCATTGTGGTTTTAATTTGCATTTCTCTGATGATTAGTGACCTTGAGCATCTTTTCATATGTCTATTGCCATCTGCATTTCCTCTTTGGGGAAGTATCTGTTCAGGTCTTCTGCTCATTTTTTAATTGGATTATTTATTTTTTTGTTGTTGAGTTGTATGAGTTCTTTATATATTTTGGATATTAACTTTTTATCAGAGGTGTCATTAGTGAATATCTTCTCCCAATCAGTCGGTTGTCTTTTGGTTTTGTTGATGGTTTCCTTTGCTGTACAAAAGCTTTTTAGTTTGATGTAGTCTCATTTGTTTATTTTTTTCTTTTGTTTCCCTTGCCCAGGGAGATATATCTGAAAAGAAATTACTGTTAGCAATATCAGAGAGTTTACTGCCTATGTTTCCTTCAAGAAGTTTTATGGTTTCGGGTCTTACATTTAAATCTTTAATCCATTTTGAGTCTGTTCTTGTATACAGCGTAAGAAGGTGGTCCAGTTTCTTTTTTTTTTTTTTTTTGCATGTATCTGTCCAATTTTCCCAACACCATTTGTTGAAGAGACTATCTTTACCCCATTGTATATTCTTACCTTCTTTGCCGTATATTAAGTGAGCATATAGGTGTGGATTTATTTCTGGGCTCTCTATTCTGTACCATTGATCAATGTATCTGTTTTTATACCAGTACCATGCTATTTTGATTATTGTAGGCTTGTAGTATAGTTTGATATCAGGTACTGTGATACCTCCAACTTTGTTCTTCTTTCTCAAGATTACTATGGCTCTTTGGGATCTTTTAGGTTCCATTTAAATTTTAGGATTATTTGTTCTAACTTTCTGAAAAATGCCATTGGTATTTTGGTAGGGATTGCATTGAATCTATAGATTGCTTTGGGTAGTGTGGCCATTTTAATGATGTTGATACTTCCTACCCATGAGCATGGTATATGCTTCCATTTGTATGTATCTTCAGTTTCTTTTTATAATTTTCTGAGAACAGGTCTTTTACCTACTTGGTTAATTTGATTCCTAGGTATTTTATAGTTTTCGATGCAGTTGTAAATGGGATTGTTTTCTTAATTTCTCTTTCCAAAAGTTCATTATTGGTGTATAAAAATACCACCGACTTCTGCATATTTATTTTGTAACCTGCTATTTTTCTGAATTCATTGATCAGTTCTAACAGTTTTTTGGTGGAATCTTTAGGGTTCTCTATATATAGTATCATGCCAGTGGCAAATAATGAGAGTTTTACTTCTTCTTTTCCAATTTGGATACCTTTTATTTCTCTTTCTTGTCATTGCTGTGGCTAAGACTTCCAACACAGTGTTGAAAAGGAGTGGTGAAAGTGGTCATCCTTGTTTTGTTCCTGACCGTAAGGAAGATACTTTTAGCCTTTCCCCATTTAGTATGATGTTAGCTATAGGTTTGTCATATATGGCTTGTATTATGTTGAAGTATGTTCCCTCTATTTCCACATTGCTGAGAGATTTTTTTCCTAAATGGATGCTGGATTTTGTTGAACGCTTTTTCTACATCTAGTGATATGATCATATGGTTTTTATCTTTCGATTTGTTAATGTGGTGTATCACATTAATTGATTTAGGGATATTGAACCAACCTTTCATCCCAGGAATAAATCCAACTTGATCATGGTGTATGATATTTTTAATGTATTGCTGAATTCAGTTTGCTGATATTTTGTTGAGGAATTTTGCATCAAAATTCATAAGAGATATTGGCCTATGATTTCTTTTCTTGTAATGTCTTTATCTGGTTTTGGAATCAAGGTAATGGTGGCCTTATAAAAGGAGTTAGGGGGCCTTCCCTCTTCTTGAATTTTTTGGAATAGTTTGAGAAGAATAGGTGTTAATTCTTCTTTGAATGTTTGGTAAAATTTGTTGGTGAAGCCATCTGGTCCAGGACTTTTGTTTTTTGGGAGGTTTTTGGTTACTGATTCTATTTCATTGGTGGTAATCAGTTAGTTCAGATTTTCTGTTTCTTCTTGACTCAGTCTTGGAAAATTTTATGTTTCTAGGAATGTGTCCATTTCTTCCAGATTGTCCAATTCGTTGGCATATAATTGCTCGTGATATTTTCTTATGATCCTTTGCATTTCTATGGAGTCTGTCGTTATTTCTTCTCTTTCATTTCTGATTTTATGTATTTGAGTTCTCTC
This sequence comes from Eidolon dupreanum, assembly GCA_028627145.1. NCBI lineage: Eukaryota > Metazoa > Chordata > Mammalia > Chiroptera > Pteropodidae > Eidolon > Eidolon dupreanum. The sequence goes on along the minus strand of CM053501.1, from coordinate 52,689,639 downwards.
TCTTTTTTCCTTGGTGTGTTTGATTAAGGGTCTGTCATTTTGTTTATCCTTTTAAAGAATCAGCTTTTGGTTTCATTAATCTTTTGTATTGTTTTTCTAGACTCTATTTTGTTTATTTATTTCCACTCTGATCTTTATTATTTCCTTCCTTCTATTCACTTTGGGCTTTGTTTGCTATTCTTTTAAGTTCTTTTAAGTGTAAGGTTAGATTGTTTATTTGAGCTTTTTCTTGTTTCTTGAGATAGGCATGTATTGCTATGAATTTCCCTCTTAGGACTGCTTTTGCTATGTCCCATAAATTTTGAGTCATTCTGTTTTCATTTTCATTTGTCTCTGGGTATTTTTTAATTTTTTTCTTTGATCTCATTGATAACCCATTCATTGTTTAGTAGCGTGTTATTTAGCTTCCATATGTTTGTCTATTTTCCAGTTTTTTTCCTTGTAGTTGATTTCTAGTTTCATACCATTATAATTAGAGAAGACAGTTGATTTGATTTCAGTCTTCTTAAATTTATTGAGATTTGTTTTGTGTCCTAACATGTGGTCTCTCCTGGGAAATGTACCATGTGCACTTGAGAAGAATGTATATTTTGTTGCTTTGGGGTAAAATGCTCTGAAAATATCCATCTGTTCTAGTGTGTCTTTTAGGCCCATTGTTTCTTTGTTGATTCTTTACCTGAAAGAGCTGTTCATTGGTGTCAATGGGGTGTTAAAGTCTCCTACTGTAAGTGTATTACTGTTGATCTCTCCTTTTACGTGAGCCAGTAATTGCTTTATGTGTATAGATGCTCCTATATTGGGAGCTTATATGTTTACTAGGGTTATATCCTCTTGATTTATTGCTCCCTTTATCATTATGTAATGCCCTTCTTTGTCTCTTATTATATAGCCTTTGTTTTAAAGTCTGTTTTATCTAAGTTTCGCTACCCCAGCTTTTTTTTTTTTCATTTCCATTTGCGTGAAATATCTTTTTTCATCCCTTTACTTTCAGTCTGTGAGTGTCATTTGATCTGGAGTGCTGGTGAACAAAGGCTCAAAGTACACATTCTCATTGATGTTAACACTGAATTGGCGAAATAGACATTATTAAAATAATGCCATCAGTGAATGCATAATTACAAATGTAGATAAGTGAAGGAAAAGATCACAGTCCTTTAGAGTTTATCATACACACTCCTGATCTAGACTGGAGATCATGAAAAGTTTTCTTGAGAATGTGATATGTTAATAGATCTGAATGTGTTACTAGATCAAGACAGTGTGGGCCTCTGGAGCATGCAAGTGGAACCTTCCAGAGGAAGCTGCAGATGCTGAGGCTCTCAGGCAGGAGGTAAGATGGCTACTCTAAAGAGCATGGAGAGTAAGGTAGAGTCTCACTGCTAGTCAAGGTACGTGAACTTAGAGGTAGGCAGGTGGCCAAATCATACCACATCAAGTACTTGTAAGGCTTTGCCTCTTCTGGTTCTAGATAATACTGGAGAGTCTTTACTCACCCACATAAAGCAAGAAAATGAAACAGAGGACAATGTACATAAAGGAGTATGCTTTGTCTTCTTGTGGAGCAGGACTCATGAAGGCAAGGTAATGGGCCTAGAAGTCCTTGCTTGTTGCCTGGAAGATATTCCTGGACCACTTGCCTTACTTCAAGAGGTTTCTAGTAATATGTTGGGACCTACTAATATGCACTAGAGCACTGTGAGGCTGACTTCTGCTCATTGTCAGGCCCCAAACTGTTACAGAATTCTTCTAGACCTCATGTCTATAAACTGCAGAGTATGAAACACCTTGTGTTTGGTGTCCTTGAGTGACTGGTAGCTCAATGAGCACAACAAAATTAGCAAGTAGATACAATCTCTTCTCTCTGCAGGCTTCACGGACCCAGAATTCAAGGAACCTTGGTAATGTTGGTGTGCAGCATTAATTTATAGATAAGGACAGGTTAATTCAACACAAAGAGACAGTTGCAAAAATAGTGAGTGGATGAGCCAAGACTAATACTTATGTTTTCTGACCTCCAACCTTCTTGATGAATATTCTGACACACAAATTTTTAAAACAAATTGACAAAAATTATTGTTTAAATGGCTTAATTTGATAACATTGGTGGATGCATTCTTATTTGATAGTTATACAAGAAATGCACAGTTGAATTTTTTCTATTGCGTGTGCATTTTCTGTAAATTAATTTAAAAATCAGTAACATTTCTGTTAATTCTTTTTACTTCTTATAATTTTACATTTGACTAATCTTTTATAACAGCCAAATGTGTGGACATGAGTTTGTGCTGAGAGGAAAACTTTGATGAATGTATGAATTCAGGAGGACCATAAGGCATTCAAAAATAAGTTAATATTCTGAAGTGCATTAATTCTTTTGACTACCCTGACCAGTTATGATCCTCAGAGACATATACCCCAATTTCGAATCCAATTAAAATTCACTAGTAAATTAACCCGTGTACGTTCAGATCTTGATATAAAATGACATAGTCTCAAGACACCAATTAATTAATCAAACATGCAAAAATATGTCAAGAAAATTATTAATCTATCTATTCTGATGTTATATCTCAAAGGTTTTTAAACCCCTTACATATTTTAAGTATCATATACATCAGTTCGTCTTTATTTTATTTAAAAGGTAACATTGAAAACATATTTCACCATATGCTTATTTTAGATGCAGTGAAAAAATGTTCTTTTGAAAGCATATGGTGATATAATTAGGTGCCTGAATGAATACAGCATGGTTAGAAAGAGAACTGTATGAACTAAATAGAACCCATTTACTGCTCTAGTGTCCCCTCCCTTCACCCCTACCCTCCCATCCCCAATATCAGTATCTTCTCTGTATTACCATTGTTTTAATGAAGAAGAATCTTAAGCACTTGAGGATGAGAAACATCTGTTGTTACCTATCATAGCTATGGCAGATAAAATTCCAGGACTGCTTCCCCTTCCTTTTCACTGTTTAAATCTTTGTGACTCATGTTCCCAGCCTCTCAAAGAGGAGTTTTGGCATCATTCCAGCATCACTGACATTTACATAATGTTCTGTAACCAAAGCCTGCTTTTATCTATGGCTTAGCTACCTTCCTTCATGCCACCTCATTGATTATCTTCTGTTAATGGTGAGAGGCCTTGAATTTTTCTTTCTTCAACAAAAGTGTTTGTTTTAAAATGTTTCTTCCTGTCTTAATGTACTTAATCTCTGAAGGAAAGAAAATATTTGAAAATAGATTCTATATGGTACAATAAGAGCATTGGTTATTTCTTAGGAGAAATTTAAATTTAGAAATTCATGCATTGAAATCTGGAAAATAAAACGTCATAGTTTCAAATGTGTTTGGGCGTGATCTTGTATAGTGCTTTTTCTAACTCATTAGAATGTATAAACATTTTTCAGTATATTAAGGCTAATAGGATTTGTTATGTTTTAAACAAGTTGAATAATGAACCTTTTGTTTTATGAACCAGTTCCTTATATTCCATTGATAATCAGAGTCTGGATTCTTTTTTTTTTTTTAATTTTAATTTTTTCTTTAAAGTACCTGGCTAGAATGAATAATCTGTATTTATCTTAGGCATATGTTGTTTTCCACCAAATTCATTGCTAACTGATAATGATAATTTTCACTAATTTAAGTGCTATTTTTGTATCATTTATAGTGTGTTTCTTGGTTTTGGTTAGCAAGTAAAACTGTCAGCAAACAAATGTGGATTGTATAGCAATATACACGGAAGAAAGATGCTATTGAGAGTGATAACTCATGATCATTCAATGGATTATTCTCCTTGCTTCTGTGATATTTTGTCTCCAACACCTGTGATTGGTCATGGGCTCTGGAGGTGGACTCCATGCTAGGTGCGGGGTTCTCCATTGTGGTCTGGGCTGCATCTTGGTGGGTGACATGTATGGGACGGGTGGGGAGATGCGTGGGGACGTGGGATTGGGGGAAGGCACTGATGCTGCTGGCCTCTTCAGCTTCAGCCTGGAGCCTACTCTGGAGGACATGTAAGCTATCCTTGCCCAGCCTTGGCTGGGGAGATCTCCCTATTTCTCCCTGTTGGTAAATATTGAAGACATGAAATATCTCTAGCTTTCCCAGCACAGTTACTTTCTAATCATCTTGTTTTTGTTTTCACTCATATCAGGGGAATAGTACCTCTTGAGGTGAAATGCTGTAGTGAGCCAAATCCTATTCCCTAGTGCAGTGGTGTGTAAACTTCAGCATATATCAGAATCATTTGGAGGCTTGTTAAAATACAGATTGTTGGACCTCATTCCCAGAATTTTTGATTTAGTAGATCAGGAATGGGGCTGCAACATTTGCATATCAAATGAGTTCCCAGGTCAAGAAGATGTATTGGTCTGGGAACTGCATTTTGAGAATGACTCCCATAGTGCAACTCGAGTACCTATCCTATATGGTCAGTCATCTATGTGTCCCAGGGGAGACAGTGAAATGTTCTACTGCTTATTGCGCTTAGCCCCAACCAGCTCCTGGTCACCCAAGTCCTTTCTCTCTTTTAGATGCTTCTACTGCAAACTATGTCATTAAAGGTTTTCTTTATTCTCCCCATAAGGCCTTTTTGTTAAAAAGAGTAACTCTTCTCTTTACTGTGCACAGACAGGTATCCAGGTCCTTTTCTCTTTGTGGGGTTTCAACTAATCATTTTGGAAAAAAGACTTAAACAAGATATATACACTTGTTAAGAAAGTTCCAAAGTTTGCAAATTCTCCCAGCAGTGATCTCTGATCCATATTTCCAAACTTCCTTTAAAATGGTAGCTGGAATCCTCAGTGGGCTTTCTCTTGGCTTTTATTCCCAAGGATGGAGCTCAGCAAAGGTAAAATTCTTTTCTGATCTAGCTATGTGGTTTCTTTCATTCATGAGACCTTATCAAAGAAGAGTGAAAAGTATAAATCTATGTCTCTGCCTTGCTTGAAAATTATTATCCATTTGGTATTTTCTTTCTGTAAGGTAATCAACTGTTTAGTTCTTTGAAATGGTATAGTGGGTAGGAAGTATGACTTTAGAGCCAGACAGATTCGAATCTTGATTTTGTATCTTATTAGCTGTGTCATCTTACACATGTCAAAGAAACAGGGTGAGCCTCATTTTACAATCGTTGCCAGCTATTATAAAGGAAGTTTGGGAATATGGATCAGAGTAATATTAATAAAAATACTAAGCACCTAAAATGTTAGGAGTACTAAATGACTTTCTTGTAAATGGACTCCTGGTAAAATTGCAGAATCTTAGATTTGGATGAGACCTCGGAGGAACCTTCTCTCTATCATTGCTTCAGTTGTTATTTCTTGAGCACTTAGTATATATGCAGGTCACTGTGCACTCTCTGATCTGTAGTCTTTGATATAGCACACTTGATTCTTTGAATAAACACCTATGGGGCAGACTAGTCACTACTCTAGACTGATTCCCATTCTACTTTCATATTACTTTAATGTTTAGATTTTCGTTCCATAATTTAGTAAAATCTGCATCTCTATTAACTTCTACTCACCGAATCATTATATATTAGTCTACAAAGGCAATACAAAGCTCATGTTGTCAGTATGTGACAGATATTATGAGATAACTTCCTTTAAGAACTTTAAAATAAAATTTATTCTTTGAGAATTAAATTTTAAGAACAAAGAGGACATTTCAGATATGTACATAGCCACGTTCAGCATGTGACTAGTTCCAGGATTGCAAAGCTAAACTCTATCCAAGGGGTTGCAAACTCAGAAGCTCTGGAGGACTAGACAGTTAAAAACAGTTCGAAGCCTATAAAAGATAAAGTTTTTAGAGCCATCAATGAGGGCTATTATTTTGCTGAGTGTTTTATCTAAGTCATACTGACAGCAAGAATATACTCTCAGGTAAACTAGATTTATTCTCTGTCTATGGAAGAAAATTAATACTTGATGTTGTTATGGGTTGAATTGTATCCCCCAAAAGATGTTCAAGTCTTTATCTCCAGTATCTGACCTTATCTGGAAGTAGGGTCTTTGTGGATATGATTTAGTTTAGATGAGGTCATATTGGATTGGGGTGGGCCCTAATCAAGTGACTAGTTGTTTTTTTTTTTTTTTTTTTTACAAGAAGAGGGAAATTAAGATATAAACAGGCACAGGAGAATTCCATATGACTATGGAGGCAGAAATTGGAGTGATTCATCTATAAGCTAAGGGACATCAAGAATTACAATGACCAGAACCCAGAAAGAGGCAAGGAAGGATCCTTTCCTAGAACTTTCAGAGAGAGCATGGTCCTGCTGATACCTTAATTTCAGACTTTTAGGCTCCAGATCTGTGAGACAATAAATTTCTGTTGTTTTAAGCCATACAAGGTTGTGGTAATTTGTCATGGAAACTCTAGGAAACTAATACAGTTGGCACTGGGGGTGGTGTGTTTGCCTTTAGATAATTAAGTAGGAAATATGTTGCAGTTATTATTCATAGAAAGATTGATATGGTATCTTGGCATTATTCTCTTCCTTGTGCTTGTGTGGATCAAAAGCCATCTCTCTCCTTTTTGGGGAAGGCAGAAACTAGAGCAGAGAAAAATAAACATTAAAATCAGATTGAGACTTTAGGCATCAAAGTTCACTAGACACAAGAAAGGACAATGGTATGGGACTTATCTCATTTGTCGCTCTCTGTACAGCAGCTCACAACATGGCAACATTTTTCTTACAAGCCAGCAAGGGAGGGATTCTCCTAGCAAAATGGCACTGCATTCTTAAGTAATACAATCACATACATGGAATTATGAGCATCCTATCACCTTTACTATAGTCTATTAGTTAGAATTAAGTCCTGCCCACATTCAAAGGGAGGGGATTATACAAGGGTGTGAATAGCAGGAAGAAGGGATCATGGGGCCACCTTAGAGTCACTGTGCCCAAACCATATATGTCTGCTCAGTTAGAGTCAACATTTCCTAGATTTCCTTGTAGATAGGGATGGCTGTAAGTTTTGGCTAATGGGAAAACAGTAGAAGTAATGGGTGGAAATTTTGGAATCTTTTTAATATGGCAGTTTCTTGCCATTCATTCTGCTGTGTTTCTCCCTTCCTGCAAGTGATGGTGTGGATATGATGCTAGTGAGTGGTGCTGACCCTGCAGATGAAGATTACCCTAGGAGGTGATAGAGGAGCAACAGGAAAAACCTGCATCCCTGACATCCCTAGAGCAGAATCACTTTGCCAGCCCTGAAATACTCACTTCTGGGCTGTTACATGAGAGTGAAATAATCTTGTTCCTCTAATTATATTTTGGAGCCTCTTTGTTACAGTAACTTAACTTATACCTAATTCACAGTGGTTAATTCTATAGATAATCTCAGCATGGTGGGCCAGACATATAGCACTTCCTGAATGATGGCAACCTCTCATAGACCAACCCGAACTGGAGGATAGGATGCACAGACAAAGGTTAAAATACATTCACTACAACAGACTTCACACAATTTTTTATAAATGACGAAAGACATCATCTTAAAAGCAAACTTTTATATAAAAGAAAGATATCTTAAAAGCACACTTATGGGAAAAAAATTGGATTCTAATGTTAACTTAATCTTCTTGGCATTGTTAAGGGTTAAAAAATAATGATTTTAATAGCTAAATGTTCTAGTTATCTATTGCTATGTAACAAATTGTATACATATTAGTGGCTTAAAACAACAGGAATAATTTTTGTTTTCTCTCATGATTCCAGGATTTAATGGGCTCAACTAGGTGTTTCTTACTTAGGGTCTCCATTCAGTGGTAGTGACATAGTGTCTGAGGCTGGATCATCTGCAAATTTACTCCCTCACTTCTCTGGACATCGATGCTGGCTCTTGGCTATGACATCAGCTGAAGCTATTGACCAGAACACCTTCAGGTGGTTCTCAATGAGGTCTTTTCTCTTTCTCAAGATGTGACTGATTCCCAAACGGAGTGTCCAAGGAGTCCAAGTAGAAACTGTATTGCCATTTATAATCAATCCTCTGAAGTCTCATCACTACTACCATAATCAGAGGCTTGCACAGATTCAAGGAGGAGGGGATAAATACCCTCTCAGTGTGACCCTCTCAAGGTCACATTGCAAGAAGAGCATCTGGAATGAGAGGGCTGGTTGTGGTCATGTCAGAAAGTACTATCAGTCACAGTCCAACCTTTGGCTATAACGATTAAAATCCCTCCTATGTGCAAATTACTTCTCTTTCCACTAAGTTTCATTATATCATGGCATTTTCTCAAAGTCCAGGATCTTGTCATTGAAATCAGGCTCATGTACAGGTAAGGTTTTTTTTGAATGTGGTTCCTTGAGTACATCTTGAGTCCCCTGCCTCTCAATTTGAAGGCCTGTGAACTAAGGAGACAGTCTGTCTTCCTCTACACCCCAGCGTCCAACTGTGGGATAGTTCCCTAAGGGTAAAATAAGAGGAACAGAGAGGAGACTGATTTATAGCATGTTCTCAGAGCCTGAATTAGGACTTAGTCCACCTGGCAGGTGGTTAACCATTGCTGTTGGCTCTACTCTCTGGGTTCTTGGTTCTGTCCTCAGTCATCTTTTTTTTTTTTTTTTTTCCAAGAAATACTGAACTTGCAATTGAGTAGCATTCTCAGCCTGCTTTCTGCCTGTAAAATAGTAGTAGTAGGGGTTCTGTCTTCTTCTTATTTAGTATTTATCTATCTTTTTTACTTCAAGTTGTAGGTGGTTCCACCAGATTAATTCTCTTAAAAACATTGTATGTGTGTTTGTTTGAATGTATCATTTTATAATCCTGTTTCTTCAAGCTAAGCCCTACTCTACCTTGGGCTCAGTGTGACAGTGCCGTGGGACTACATTCTTAAAATTCTTAAAGGTTTAATTATTTAAGTGAGAGGATCCACAAGTTATGCTCTAAAGATCCTTAAAAAGCTTTTCGCTTGATCTAAAGATTTTATGAGATACCACATTAAATCTTTCTAAAATCTCAAAGAATTTTACCATCATGCCCTCAGTTTCATTTTTAGACTTTATTTTCCTCATAGTGCATTGGTATTCATCTCTGCCCAGAAGCTACTTTTAATTTTAGAATCACTTGCTATCTAGAGAGGCTGAGAGTATGAAATAGTTTTATTTTCAAACAGGGCAAGTCTTGACTCTTCTATATTTAACAGTTCATTCTTTAGCTTATCTCTTTCTTTTTGCATTTTATCATAGACAGTGAGAAGAAGCCAGGTGGCAATTTCAGTATTTGCCTGAAAAGCTCCCTGGCTAAAACTTCCAGTTCATTAGGTACGTTTCCTGTTTTTCATTATCACAGGTGAGTGTTGCCAAACTTTGCATTTCTTCATAACAAGTACACCCTTTCCTCTTTCTTTCAATAACATTTATTTTACTTTGCTTGAGCCATGGCTGACAGCCTCCCTGAAGGCCCTCGAGGCTTCCACTAATGCTTTCATGGAGGTTCTTTAGGTTTTTACTAACATGGTCCCAAGGACAATGCTACATGTCAGGATTTTGTTACAGGTGCCAGAATCTTTCTTATCTAATTTGTGAAAAAAATCACTCCAAGTCATAATAGCTTAAAACAACCATAATATGTTCGTTATTATCTCTTACAGATCTAGGGTAGACTGGGCTCAGTTAGTTCTCACTTGAGATCAGTCTCGTGGTGGCAGTCAGATGGTGATTGGGGCTAGGACCTCAGCTTAGGCTGTTTTTGTGGCTGTGCTGGAAAAAACAATCTGACACAATAGCTTAAATAACAATCTGTTAGAATAGTTTAAATTTTAAGTCCTATACAGAAACTCCCAATGGCTAATTACAGAAGAAAAAAAGAAATTACTGAAAATATATTTTATAAATTATAGTACATAATGTCAGGAAAACCAGACTCAGAATGGGTATCAAAAGTCAGTGGAAGGTAGTAACAAGGTTGCACTAGATAAAATATGAAAGAGGAGAAGGACATAATTATCAGAGGAGTAGAATCTACCTTGACTCTTAACCTTGAAAAATGGATGTGATAGGGGCATGTGCCTACTTTGGGGAGAACTTGATGTGTATTAGTAACTTCATGATTTCCTGCATTTACACTTTGATCTTGCTGTTCTTTTCACTGTAATAACCACCCTATTACCTCTACTGTTAAAACCTACTCATCCTTTAAGAGTCAGCTCAAATGCTGATATTCCATAATGCTTTGCTATGTTTGCCAATTAGAATCAATTTCTCTCTCCTCTCTTCTATTCTCTTATGAAACTTACTGTACAATGTTTAACATTAAAGTATGTGTTAACCCTCCTGATTAACCTAACCATGTATAAGGTCCTTGAGGGCAAAGGCCTTGGCTTAGTTTTCTTTATATTCCTAAAGTATCTCAGAGCAACAGGTACTTAGACATATTTGTTGAATGAATAAGGTTGGGTGCCAAGTTAGAAACTCTACAAATAACTTAGTGATAAGTTCTACATGAATATTTCATTTTCGTTGCTTGAAAAACCCATACAGGTCAATCTCTTGCCTTAATGTGTCATTAATTAAGAGCTTTCAGGAAATTAGGCATATGCAGAAGGTTTTTTTAAATTTAAAAAATACTTTAGTTTGAGATTAATGATTGATATTACCTCAGAATATTGAATAAGATTAAACAGCAAAATCTCCCCAAATAGTTAGTTTTCTTGATCTATAATTTTAACCAATAACTTAAAGTGACTTTTGTTTTCATTATCAGGTAAGAGTTTTCAATGGATTATAAATAGCTTTGCTGTTAGATCAAGTACATTTTTTTTCTTTTGTTAAATGTGGATGTGTTTGTAATTTTTAGATTAATTAAATTACTATTTTCACTTTTATGCTGCTCTTTTAATGCTCTGCCAAGACAGAGAAATGAATATGTAGAAAATTAGATTTTAATCAAATAAAAGTATATGTACAATGGAACCTCAAAGATCCTTACTTCTGATATTTAAGACCTTGTATAGCCTCCTGCCATATTGTGCCGGGTTTGGTTTGTATGACCCATAGAATATGGTATAAGCGACTTTGAAGTCTAAGTCATAAGAAACAGTGCCTCTACTTCCTTGCTCTCTTGGCTTAGTCACTCTGGGGGAATTCAGGTGTCATGTCATGAGAACATTTAGGGAGGTTTCTAGAGAGTTCCACATTAAAAGGACTTATAGCTCTTGCCTAAAGAGTCAGTGACAACTTGTCCATCATATGAGTAAACCATCTTGGAAGTGATAGTTAAATCTTAAGATGACTATAGCTCTGGCACCTAAATTGGGACCTCATGAGAAATTTTGAGCCATAACTGCTCAGCAAGCCACTCCTAATTTTCTAACCCACAGAAACATCAAGATAATAAATTATTATTGTCATTTTAAGCCATTAAAATTTGGGGGTAATTTGTTGCACAGCAATAGATAACTAGTAGAAAGAGATGTTTTTTGAACTTACATACAATATGCAGATATAAAGCAAATAACTGAGATGAGAATGAAGGTAAAGATTTCTTAAATTAGATAACCATTAAGCTCAAAGCTCATAGTGCAGATATTTTTCCAGTAAGTAGTATAGTTGTCAGGAACTAAGTAGAAAATGTGTTGGACATTGATTTGGCAAGGAAATTATTGTTTTTTACTATATGATGACTTGAAGATGGGTACCATACTGTACATATGTTCAACTGTGACAGCTAAAGTTATTTTTCCGTTAGAGACTTTGCAACAGGCTCTACCAACATATATTAAATATGTAAGCTCTATTGATAAAAAGATATGTCAATTTATAAATAAAAATATTTCAGTAAATGTATCATTTTATTATTTTTGGAAGTTCAGCATCATAGCAAATGATGCATGGGTTTTATGACATTGCTCTCCATATGGGGAGCTGAGTCTGCACAGGCATAGTAATGCGTGTATCACCACATATTCACTAATGAAGCAAGGTAAAGAAGTAGAAAAGCTTTTCATTCCCTCAACAGGCAGCTGTTGTGTGATGCCAGATGTAAAACCATTGATGTTCTTGCCAAGTTCTCAGGATCATGTCATGATTTATTTAAACTCAGACAATCAAGAATACATGATTTTTCTAAAATAGTCAAGTTCAAGACTGAGTAGTAGGTGAATAGAAATATATCTTTTAAAATAAACCATTGGCTGTGTATTAAATATAAAATTATTATTTGCATCTTTCATTTTTCTCTGTAGGTTGTTGTGGTTTTCCTCTGAAGAGTTAATGACTACATTCTAATCCCTCAACTCCTACAGAATTACTTTATAATGAGGCACATAAATTCACTAGAGCTGTAATTGAAAAAAGTCTATGTTCTTTTGAAACAAATGTTACAGATGCCTATCCAAAATAGGTAGTAAATAGCATGTCTTCTTTTAATAGTCTCAAGTATTTCCTTTGATAGTTTATAATTTATGATATTGGAACTGATTGTAATAGAGACCAAGCTGTAAAATTTCTTCCAGAAGGTCATCACCGCTATCCACAGTTTTAGGATATGAAGCATTACAAGGCTTGGAGATTTTTTCTCTTTAGAGGAAACTTTTTACCTGGCAATAGGAGCTACATGGGGCATTCTGGGTGACTTGTCACCATCAGGGGCAGTTTTGATCTAGAACTACTGAGAAAGGGAACTAACTTTTGTTGAGCTTCTGCCATGTGCCAGCATTCTGGTACCTTATTTGATTCTTAACCTTGTGTTTCAGTAGCACAACTTTCCCTTCTCACTACAGATCTATAGTGGACTTTTCTTTTTTAAATTGTGTCAAAATCTACATAGCATAAAATTTACCATTTTAACCATTTTTAAAGGGTTAAAATGACCATCACCACTATCCATCTACAGAACTCCACAGCAGGCATTTTAAATCATGCAACAGTTTTCATGAATCGAGGACTCATTCATCTGTTAAGGAAAAATCACTCAGGAAAGGAACAATGATAAAAAGTTATATTAATATATTTTATTTTTTTAACCTGATAGCCATTCAATAAATATTTTGGTACCTACTAGAAAAAAGATATGCTAGGCAGACTGAGACAAAAATCTCACTCTCCAGTATAGACTGGAATTCTACATTCTTGTCTTGATTCCTTTAGGAGACACATTCATTTAACAAGTCTAGAATATCTTCTGCATGCCACGAACCAGATATTTGGTACGTAGTTGAATATAGCTGCAGCTCTCTTGGAACTACATTCGGATCATTATCAATATGGCCCTTATCTGTTCCTCTTCAGCTTATGGGAAGAGAGTTGGAAGGGCAATCCTAAAATCTATGCAGAAATATTAAGAGCAGCCTTTTACTGATTATTTATACAATACACTTTATATCATTAGAAGACCTATGACTTCTCTCGATGTACCAGTTTCAATACATAAGCCAAATTCTAATAATTATATATTTCCTTTGTAGAATTCTCAAAAAGTGTGGATTTGGAAGATAATTCTTTTCTTTCCCCTGTTAGCCATTATGGCCATTTATTGAAACTACCAATATGTAATGTAGCTGGTGGAAAATATCAGCTTGGATCATAGCTATAGTTATGTTCTTTGGCTCAACAAATCCAAAAAGTTATTGAAACAGTTATTTGATTTAGGAGAGTTTCAACTCAAGTGTAGATTGGCTTGATGGTTAATATGATTAAGAATAAAAAAGAGGGGAGACTGAAATTCCTACATAGCCCCTTTAGCTGTTTTTAAAAAAACTCTTATTTATTCATGTGCCAGTGCTAAGACTTTTACATGTATTATATCATCTATTTTTATTACCCAACCCTGTAAAGTTGATAAAATTATTGGCTCACTTTTTTAGATGAAGTAGTTAACTGTTGCTAGTGAGTTTAAGCAACTTGCTGGGGTGACCCAGCTATCACTAGAATCCAGACTTTTTTTCTTTTTGTACAGGTTACAAAGATACATTTATTATAGATAATGTATGAAATAAAGTATTGAGAATAAAAAAAAAAAACAACGATAATCCCCAAAGCCAGGAATAAGCATGATTAACATTTTGGTGAATGTTTTTCTAGTGTTTATTTTCCATGATTATATGTCTTGTAAAATGTTATCATAGTGTATATCGTATTTTGTAATCTACTTCTTAAAATCTTGTGTAGATTTCTACAGCATTCTTTTTAATGATTATATATTATTCTGATTTATTAATAAATTATAATATATTTAGCCAGTGTTTTACTTTTGGACATTTAGCATATAGTTAGTTTGCTTTTAAAAATGATGTGACTAAAGCTTTATACACAATTTTTTTATATCCATGATTATTATGTGTTTTCCTAGAAGTAGAGGTTAATATTTCAATATTTTAAAGGTAACATATTATTTTTTCATAGTAGTAATAAAATGTAAATTGCTGAAATTTATAATTGATATAATTCACACTGTCTTTAAAGTCTGCAGAAAAAATAGTTTTCTATGAATTCATGGATTTCTAAGGAAAAATTTCATTTTTCTCTGTTTACTTAATCTCCTTGGATGGACAGTGTCTTCCCTAGAAACTAGTGAGAAGGCTGAAGAAGATTTACTCCATAGCAGGTGTTCCAAGCTGCAGATGAACTTGACACAGGTGGAAAAGCAAGATGAGGCCAGAGTGCAAACAGACAAAGTAAAGACTTCATTCTATTATAAATTAGGGAAAATCATTTTTTTTCTTTCTACAATCTACTGTTGTACATTCTTAAAGTACAATTTTTTGATTTTTTTTTGGAAACAACATAATTTCTGTAGCAAACCAAAACCCTACCTGTCTTTAAGGAAATAGTTGATTCTTTGTATTTTTAATTAATTAATTTATTTTTATTTATTATGGTGACATTGATTAACAAAATCCAATAAATTTCAGGTGTACAATTCAACAGAAAGTCATATATACATTGCATTGTGTGTTCACCTCCCATAGGTAGATTTCTTTCTGCACCACATATTTTACCCCTTTTATCCCATCTACCTCCCCCCTTCCCCACCCTCTAGTAACCACTAGTCTACTGTTAATGTCCATGAGTCTCTATTTGTTTGTCATGTTTGTTTGTTGCTTTTAAATTTATATCCCACATATAGGTGACATGTGGTTTTTAACTTTTCTGTCTGGCTTTTTTCGCTTGGCATGATTATCTCAAGATACATCCAGGCCGTTGCAAATGGCAGTATTTCATCTCTTCTTATAGCTGAGTAATATTCCATTGTATATATGTACCATAGCTTCTTTATCCAATCATCTATCATAGGACACTTTGGTTATTTCCATGTCCTGGCCACTGAGAATAAAGCTGCTATAAACATTGGTGTGCATATAACTTTTCGGATAAATGTTTTCAAGTCCTTAAAATTAATATTCAGTAGAAGGAATGCTGGATCATATGGTAGACCAATTCTTAGTTTTTTGAGAACCTTCCATACTGTTTTCTTTAGTAGTTATACAAATTTGCAGTCCCACCAGCAGTATATGAGAGTTCCTTTTTCTCTGCATGCTCTCCAACACTTGTTACTTCTTGTCCTGTTGTAATAGCCATTCTAAAAGGTGTGAGATGGTATCTCAGTGTGGTTTTGATTTGTATTTCCTTAATAGCTAGTGAGGTTGAGCATCTTCTCATGTTTGTTGGTCATTTGTATGTCTTCTTGGGAGAACTGTCTTTTCAGGTCCTTTGCTCATTTTTTAATTGGATTGTTTTCTTGTTGTTATTGAGTTGTATGAGTTCATTGTATATTTTGGATATTAGGCCCTTATCAGAGGCATTGCAATTATATTTTTCCATTCAGATGATTGTCTCTTTGCCTTATTGATGGTTTCTTTTGCTGTCAGCAGCTTTTTAGTTTGGTATAGAACCATTCATTTATTTATTTTTTTTACTTCCCTTGGCTTTCAAGTCAAATTCAAAAATTTTTCTTTAAGTCCAAGGTCCATGAGTTTAGTTTCTATGTTTCCTTCTATGCAATTTATTGTTTCAGGTTTTATATTCAGATCCTTAATCCTATTTTGAGTTAATTTTGGTGTGTGGTGATAGACAACAGTCTAGTTTCATTCTTTGCAGGTGACTTTCAAGTTTTCCCAGCATGCATTTTTTGATAGTGCATTATCATATGTATTTGAGGACTAGTTTTTGTTTAGAATGCAAATGATTTTCAGTAGACACCACCAACTGAAATATTATCCTGCTTGGTTTATTTGACCTAATAAGTGATTCTTAAAATATAAAATTTAACTCCAAGTTTATTATTGTTATTGAACATGAACTTATTATTACTATTATTGAGTATCATTTGTTTTTCTAGGCTGAGATGTGCAGTTTTTAAAATTTTTTTAAAAAAATGATAGCTTGGTGTAGGATCTCAGTATCTCAGACTATAAATTGCTTAGGCAACATCTTTTCCCATGGAAACTAATAGAGTTTAAAAAGTGCTTAAAATACATATTTTTGATTCTCTGACCAGATATTTTGAATCAGAATATCTGAACAAGCATCACAGGTGATTCTGTGACATTCTAAAGCTTGCAAAACACTGTTTTGAAAGCAATATATCTGCAACAGTCATTTTGTTTTTGTATTTATTCACATAAAATAATTCTTGAACACTCAATATATTAGGGGCACCATGCCAGGTACTTAGGGTCATAAGAAGACAAATAAAACAATGTCCTTCTTTGCAAGGACAGAGAGCATAGTAGGGAAAGTTGGATCTTTGAATAAAAATAACAGCTACAAGATGAAGCAAATATGTTTTGCTATAAAATGAAGTCAATTGAAGGCTCTACCAGAGAGCAGGAAAACTTCTGGTGGGGAATCTGCGTGAAGGTGAAGTGAAACTTAAAGGAGTGGCAGATATCTGAGCTGGTGGCAAAATATGGGTGTATGTGTGTGTGTGTGGGGGAGGAGGGTTGGAGTGTGCTGGGGGTGGGGAGATTGCATTACAGGGAAAAGAAATGACAGAGTTAGGGCAGTAGAGTGAGCTGGGGAGTGGGATTATAGCCAGCATGGCTGGTGCCCAAAAAGATAGGAGAAGGTAAAACTGAAGGCAGTTTGGGGTGTATTTGAAAGTAGCTTGGTATATTTTTGTACAGCAGACAAGAGGAACCTATAGACTATTTCTGATAAGAATAGTGACCTAATCAAAGCAGAGCTCAAACTCAAAGCAGAAGCTACTTGCCAGATGGACTGTTCGGAAGAGTCAAGGGGCTGTATAGTCAAGGAGCCAAGTATGAGGTCAAAACCAAATTAGAGATGAAGCAATGGGAAAAGAAAGCAGCAGAAGGTTGTAAAAAAGTGCTGAAGAAAAAACAGATTTGATTTGATGTTTAATTAGATATGATGAGGGTGGGTGAGGAATGAGGCAAGATGACTCATGTTTAGAGCCTGAGAGAACAAGTGTATCCTTAACAAACAAGGAAGTCAGCAGAAACTGGTTCTTTAGGAAGTTTAATTTTAGAAATTTTGAGTTTGAGGTGCTGTCAGAGTATCTAAATTTAATCCCTTTGTTGGATCTTTTATTGCTGAGGATAAAAAGTCCATTCTATTACCAGAGAGTCCTGCTCTAAACTAATCGCCTACCTAAATTTCTCCAGTAAGATTCGGGAGACTGGAGAATCTGCAAGACAAATAAATTTTTCCTTGTTAATATTATTACTTCTCACACTAGAATGTTTGTAACTCATAATGGTTCTTTTCGCTAGATCTTACCAAAGATGCCTTCCATGCTACCACCCAATACAATTATATAGTTACATAAATGGAATTGGAACTCTGGGAGAAAACAGGGTTAGAGAGAGAGATGGATTGATTGATTTGGGAGTTATTTGCATGGGAGTAAGTGGGAAAGCAAGAAGACATTAGATTTTCTGTGTATATGCTTTAGCAAGTTCTGATTGGTGGCTGGCTATGTCTTTTAAGATCACAGTGTACTAGGGCACAGTGAGTCATTCTGTGCTGTTTTCTTCTTCAGTCCTACTCTGCATTTGTCTCTAATCAACTTCCTCTTATCTCTAACCATTTTGCCAGTGTTTCTGTCTAAGCATTTCTCCTGTCTCCACTAAGATCAGAGAAAAGAGAAATAGGCTGGAATTACCATCTCATCAACAAGCGTTTGTGGAGTTACTTGTATGTGCTTAGCATCATTCTAGGTGTTTCTATCATATTATATGAGTGATTGAAATTAGATAAAAAAGATTTACTTTAATAGGGCAATAGTTAAAAGTTAGGATGAATTATTGAGAGAGGTCATATATTCTAAACATAGAAGAAATGGTTAGGTTGGGTGCTGCCTGATAATTGATAGTAGAACACAGGGTCTTATATGTTCTTGGTATAATATAAATATATTTTTAATTATATTTCTTGTTGACGTATGGGTCATGTATTTTTTCCCACTTTTTTCCACATCTGTATAAGCAGAGCCCTTATAATTGAGCTCGTGTTTCTTTTAACATAAGACTACTTTTATATCTGCTATATTTTCCATACTGGCTTGTATGTTGGCCAATGAAAGAGGAAATTCCATTCTTTTCCTTAAATCTGTTTTCTTTGAAGTTATTGTGGAAATAAAGTATATATTGGAATCAGTTCTGAATCATGTTCTTTAAGTGAAAGTGATAAATAATTTTCTTCTTATATATAGCAGATATTATGCAAATGCATAACATTTTTGTATGCATTAAATAGAGAAAATAGTGTTCTAATTCAACACAAGGTGTCTATTTTGCATAACTACAACATTTGCAATTTAGGGAATAGTGGTAGGTTAAGGTTCAAGCAGGAGGTCAGTGAAAGAGTAATATCATTTTCCTTTTCTCTACATATTTCTGTGAACAGACCAGAAGCCGACTT
The DNA here is from genome assembly GCA_028627145.1 of Eidolon dupreanum. NCBI lineage: Eukaryota > Metazoa > Chordata > Mammalia > Chiroptera > Pteropodidae > Eidolon > Eidolon dupreanum. The sequence continues at coordinate 52,670,796 of CM053501.1, read as the reverse complement.
CTACAGGATGTTTGGATGCAGGTGAGGCTTATTTGAAACAAATTTACTTTACAGTGCCACAGTCTTAACCTCTTTCTTTCCCCTGGAGCTCCAGCCCGTGAGTGCAGAGTTCTTACCTGTTTCCTCCCTAGTACTATTGGAAACTCCTACCCTAACCTTGGCGCTGCTGTTTCCCTTGGTAGCTTTGATGAAAGTAGCAGAAGGACCTGATGTGTGCTTGACATGGGGGATATATTTTCGGGAAGTGTTTTTCCTCTTAATCATCTCTGTTCTAACTACGAATCTTTCTAGGTGGAGCTTTACTCTAATTATAGTAAAAGCTAAACAATGTGGACTTCAGTCTAGGAACTTTTTGGTTCCAAATTTTTTGAGTTAGAGATAGTTGTTCACATAATTTTCTTGCTTATTGGTACTTTTCATCTGCTTTTTGGTACACATCTAGTTAGTTAACTGATTAATCATCTGATTTCTACTGGCAGTATAATGGACAAGTAACATCTCTAAGCTTATTTTCCAATTTAAAAATGAGCATAACCACACTTTAATTCTAGGTTTGTTCTGAGAATTAAACAAACAAGGTCATGCATAATGCTAAGAACACATATTTTATAAAAGAATCAGTTCAGTTTGCCACCAATAGTGTGATTCTGAATTTCAGAGTTTCGGGAATAGCCCACAAAATTTTATATTAACTTACTATAATAGTAACACTTTTTGTGTTTTTTTTACAGCATAATGGCTAGACATTTATTTAACTTATAAAGTGTTCCCCCTGATAAGTCTAGCACCCTCCCACACCATACAAAATTATTACAATATTATTGACTATATTCCCTATGTTGCACTTTACATCCCTGTCAATTTGTACCTCTTGATCCCTTGACCTTTTTGACCCATCCCGCCAACCCTCCTCCCACCTGACTACCATCAGTTTGCTCTCTATATCTGTGAGTTTGTTTCTGTTTGTTAATTTATTATGTTTTTTAGATTCCACATATAAATGAAATGGTATTTGTCTTTTTCTCTCTGACTTATTTCACTTAGCATAATACTCTCTAGGTCTATCCATGTGTTGCATATGGTAATATTTTGTTCTTTTTTATGGCCTAGTAATATTCCATTGTATTTATGCACCACTTCTTTATCCAGTTGTCTGTTGGTGAACACTTAGGTTGCTTCCATATCTTAGCTATTGTAAATAATGCTGCAAAGAACACAGGGATACATATATCTTTTCAAATTAGTGTTTGGGATTTCTTTGGATAAATAGCCAGAACTGGGGTTGCTGGGTCATATGGTAGTTCTATTTTTAATTTTTTGAGAAACTTCCATACTGTTTTCCATAGTGGCTACACCACTTTACAGTTCCATGAACAGTGCATGAGGGTTCCCTTTTCTCTACATCTTCACCAACACTTATTTGTTGATTTTTTTCATGATAGCCAGTCTGACAGGTATGAGGTGATATCTCATTGTAGTTTTAATTTGCATCTTCTTATATGTCTATTGGCTATGTGTCCTCTTTTGAGAAATGTCTATTCAGGTCCTCTGCCCATTTTTTAATCAGAGTGTCTTTTTGGTGTTAAGTTGTATGAGTTCCTTATATATTTTGGATATTAATCCTTTATGGGATATATTATTGGCAAATATTGTCTCCTATTTAATAAGTTGTCTTTTTGTTTTGTTGATGATTTCCTTTGCTGAATGGCAACCACTTTTTGAGTGCTCATTATATGTGAGGCTCTGTCTTAAGCACTTAATATTAACCTTTTTAATTATCATTATAGCACCAAGTGGCAAGTTTCATGATCTCTATTTTATAAAGCTTAGATAGAAGTAACTTGCCTAGTGACAGCCTGTTGAAGTCTGTTTGATACCAAGGTCTATACTTCTAACTACACTAATACCACCTCCCTGTGACCAGCTTCTAAATTCTGGTGCCATATTTTGAAAGTACAATACACAAACTTGAGCACTTATTCTTCAGTGATGATTTTGAGATTGACTGTGAGATGACAAATGTTACAATTGGAGTGGAAAAGGATTATGGACTTGGAACTCTGTAATGGGGTATACTATGGATCAGGGCATCTAAGAGCAGCTTTTCTTCCTTTCTAGAACATTGGCTAAGAACTCGGGCTTTGGAATCATATTTCTTGGGTTGTATTCCTTCTCTACCACTTAGTAGCTTTGTGATCTAGGGCTAGCTCACCTTTCTGAGCATCAGTTTCCTCATCACAAAATGGGTATAATATTGCACCATTTTATGAGTTAATATGTGTAGATTTTTTAATATAGTGGTTGACCCTTGGTAAGCTATTATACATTGTTAGTATTTCTTTCACTTTATATCTCTCTTCAGGCTGTCTCCATGTGTGCATAGTTGCACTCTTGCTAAGGGATGCATAGATTTATTTAAAGATGTCATGATGCCTGTCACTAGGATCATAGCCTGCTTTTGCAGTTTTTAATAAAGGGAAAAGTTGACTGTTACTCATAAATTTCTTCCATCTTCAGAAACAATATTGCTCAATAATTCATGGGGTTAATAATCTTTTAAGTATTTAATTCGACTTTAAATTTGTGAAATTGAAACCTGTTAAAACATCAATGCTAACAAAAGCCAAATATACTGAGTGACCCAACTGGCCTTGTCTTTGGTCATAATTTCAGATTAGAAGTAAAAGAGAAATTAAAATATGTAGCTATGTACAATCTTTTTTATTTTTGTGTGTGTATTGTGAATGAGGTAGATGGTTAGACATCTTAGCCTTTTTGCCAAGCTCAAAGAAGAGTTAATAAAGTAAAGTTATGTAAAGTACATCAAACTCCTCAAGAGAGAAGTGTTATATTAATACCTGCCTCACAGTGATGTTACACTCAGACTTAATGATAGAAAGTTTGCAAATTGCCTTGGTACTCCCAGTAACATCCTGATGAAGCATCATTTTGTTTTATTGCAGGGAGCTCTAAGTTACACAGAATGCAAGTTAAGGGTGAAATAATATCCCAGTCGTTATTTTACAATCAAAAGTACGTAAAATAAAGAAAAAACATTTTCTTCAGTCGTGAATGATAGTGTTGATCATTTATATATTTTCTCTATTACTTTTGGGAGAGGAAGAGAATTATAATGCATAATTTAATTGAGTACCCATCATTAAAGTATATAGTGGCAGAAGGAGCGATTGTAATACAGAGACCTTTAAGGACACTAGTATTCAAATATTTAAAAATTAAATTCCAGTTTTAAAGGAGTCAAATCCTTTTTTATATGATTACTATTAAGTTTGGCATTTTTGAGACATGTCTTAAATCAATACCTGTAATACTTACAAACATCAGTAGGGAGAATAGTATTGTAAACACATATTCTAGCTGTAGGGTACATTTTAAATGTCTAAACACTAATCAATATAGAGAAATTAAGTATTGACTAAAATAGGTTTATAATAAGTAATTATTGGTTTGCTCTTTTAGAAATTAGACATTTTCACTTTGGGAATAAAGAGTAAATTTACTGTCATGAAATTAAAGTGTCTTTGACCTTTCTGTACAGCTTTCCTCTCTCTATGAAATGATTAGGTTTAAATATGATTGCACAGCTGTATTATGTTGCAAGCGTCAATTTTTAATTATTATAAGGTCAATGTTAGAACAAATGTGATTAGTACAGCACCTCAGTGCATTTATTTACTTTCCACTCAAAAACCACCTTGTGTTTACCAAAACCAACCTGAAGCTCTCTATGCTGATATGATTAATTAGATTTATGCCAGATCTTTTTTTTTTCTTTCAGTATTCTTCTTATGTATGTTATTTTATTGATTCTTTCAGTTTTTAAAAATACAAATTGCCTTATTTATCTCTTCCCTTCATATAGGGACATTTATTTTTCTGCATTCATGTATATATGTCTCTGTGTGCATAATCATGGATATCAATGACTTTACAATTCACCTGCCTTTATATAACATGATATCTTAGTCAGCTTGGGCTGCTATAACAGATACCATAGACAGGGTGGTTTGAACAACAAACATTCATTTTTCACAGTTCCAAAGGCTGAGAGCCCAAGATCAAGGTACCGGCAGATTCAGTGTCTGGTGACAGACCTCTTTCTGCTTTACAAATGGCTATCTTCTGGTTATGTCCTCACATGAACTTTCCTTAGTGCATGAACATGAAGACACACAGAGAAAGTTCTTCCTCTTCTTTTAAGATATTAATTCTATTGTGAGGGTGTCCCCCTCATAACCTCATCTAAACCTAATTACCTCCCACAGGCCCCAGCTCCAAATATCAGGATTAATTAATTTATGTGAAGCCTATCTAAAGAGAAAAGGAGTTTCACCAAGAGTAAGCTGATTCTAAGTGGTTTTGTGAGACACTTATTCTCCTACTCTAGCTCCGTCACTGCGTTAGCCCTTACTACCTACATACCAAAATATTTATGAATAACATACCATAAACATGGCTAGAGAAATTCCTTTACTTTTAAGCAGGACATTATAAAGGCAAGCATGAAATGTGTTATACATGAAAGTTTTAGAAAGATCATGAATATATGATTTAATAGAACATTAAAAGTCATGGAAATATTGTTGATCAAGGTTCAAATCACTTTATTCTTCCTACTATGGAACTTGGTTAAAAGCTTTTGAACCAGAAAATGTCACTGTTTTTAGAGATCACACATCTGATATTTAACATTTATTAATATTTAAGATTGAAATTAACATTGGAAAGTAATAAAAAACAAAGGGGAGAGAAGGTGATAGTGGGATGTTGGAGGTAGATATTTTTAGGTGGTAAGACAAGGCCTCCTGAAGCTTGTGACATGTGAATAGAGGCCTGGATGAACTATGGAACTAGCCATGTAACTATTTGGCAGAAGAACATTCTAGGCAGAGTGAATATCCTACTAACTCATCTCCCAAGGCCCACTCCAAAACCTTCCCCTTAGTCCAGGGCGCTCCTCATACACCCAAATACCTTCCATTTTTCCAGGCTCAGGGAAGTTATCCTTTTGCCTCAAATAGAGCCATTTGCCATCCATCCACCCTAGTCTTCTCTCCAGATTCTATGACTTCTCTAAGCAGAAGCATTTCCATATGGAGCCCTATTATTTTTATACTTCAGCAAGAGAGTTTCCAGACCTCTGGGATGCCAAGATTCATTTCCTCTCTGGTAGGTGGAAGGAGACAGCATCTCTCATTCTTTTGTGTTTCCAAAGAAGCAAGAAAATACTCAAATAGTTATTGTTATAGATTATCTTGCCACATTATGCCACATTATGATAAAATGTTTTGAAGTCTCATTGACTACAGTGTCTACTAAAGGCATAAAACCAAATACCAGCACTAATTAATTTATATGATTCAATCAATGACTCAATCAGTCAATCTATTCAGGTCTTCAAAAACACCTGGAGTAGGTTTTCTATGGTAAGTAGCTTTAGGTTAGAAGGTTGTGCATGGTCAACTTATGTAACTGTCTTTATTTTTATTTTTAATTTTCTTTGAAAGCAGATTTATTTATTTATAAATTTATTATTATTTTTTTGGTGACATTGATTAATGAAATCCAGTAGATTTCAGGTGTACAATTTAACAGAATAGTAAGATATATATGTGTGTGTGTGTGTGTGTGTGTGTGTGTGTGTATTTACATTGTGTGTTCACCTCCCATAGTTTAGATTTCTTTCTGTCACCACATATTTGACCCCTTTTACCCCATCTACCCTCTCTCCTCCCTCCTCCCCTCTAGTAACCACCAGTCTATTGTCCATGCCCATGAGTCTCTGTTTGTCCTGTTTGTTTGTTGCTTTTGGTTTATATCCCACAACTTTTTCTGTCTGGCTTATTTCGCTTACCGTGATTATCTCAAGGTCCATGTGTGTTGTCACAAATGGCTGTATTTCATCTCTTCTTATTCCATTGTGCATATGTACCACAGCTTCTTTATCCAATCATCTATTATAGGACAATTCTGTTGCTTCCACATCCTGGACACTGTGATTAGCGCTGCTGTGAATATTGGTGAGCAAATATTGGATATGAGTTTTCAAGTCTTTGGGGGTAAATACCCAATAGAGGGATTGCTGGGTCATATGGTAGATCAATTCTTAGTTTTTTGAGGAACCTCCATACTGTTTTCCATAGTGGCTGTACCAATTTGCAGCCCTACCAGCAGTGTATGTAACTGTCTTTAGCTGTGAGTGATAAAAAGCCCTGGCAAAAGTGACAAAATGCACAGTAGTATCAAACCATTCAGTTTTTCTGAGCCTCTGCCTCTCATCTGCTCCTATCAGAAATGACTATTGTGAAGACTCAAACTAGTGAGAGTGAAGTTGCTTTATAGTTATTATGTAAGACGATATTAGATAAGAATAGATAAGAATATTTAGAATTAGAAATAAGTTTAATCTTGAATCTTGGTTCTGCTGCTTACTAGTTATGGCTAAGTTTCTTTGAATTTTGACATCTTCATTTGAAAATTCATTCAAAAATATTTTGGTAGCTTACGTAACTAGACACTATGCTAACTATTAGAAAATTATAACAATGATAAAAATACTCATGAACTCAAAAGTTTTTCTTGAGGAGTAACTTATCTACAGCATCCAGTATGTTGTTTGCTGAATAGTGGGTAGAAGTAATTATTATTAACATGTTAGTTCATACCTTTCCTTGAATTCTAGACTTTTGTATCCCACTTCCTATATTTTATCTCTGCTTGGATATAGTATAGATATTTCAAATATACCATGCCAAAGAAAACAAACTCTCAATCTTTTTTTGCCATCTTCCTTACCTCAGTAAGTAGTAAAGTCATACTTAATTTCTTAGGCCTAAAATCTCTTAATCATCCTTCTCTCCCTGTTTCTTCTTATATGCTGCATCGAGTTTAGCTGACACACTCACTGAAGATCTTATAAATAAAGAAACAGAGGCTTAGAGAGTTTAAGTAATGTGTACAGGATTCCACATATAGTAAAATAAGTAGAGACATCAGGATTCCAGCTCAAGTCTTCTGATTTCAAGTCCAGTGCTCTTTCCGTTTCACTATTATACATTTTATTTTACTATTTTGAGGTATCGGGGCATGAGTAAGGATTTTTCTTTATCATCTTGGTTAATTAAATGAACTAGTGCTTATTGATTTAACACTCATGTAATAATTATCACCTCTAACAAATACCAAAGTATGTAAATGTAGCCAGAAAATTATAAAGTACCAGTCAAAGAAAACTATTTGTTTCTGGAAATCCCATCTCAATGGGAGGATAAAACGAGATTTATATCATCAAATAAATGGAACACTGATGGAAAGCAAATTTCATAAGAGCTACACTTTGAGGTACTAGCCTAGAAAACTGATGGTATCCTTCAGAGTTTGTTAAAAGCCATAACATAAGCAACAGAGGGAATTGAAAGTCTCTTCAAATATCTACTCTGTCTAGTTGTGAGGAAATCTCCTAGGCAGTAGGAATTACAATTATTTTTTCCAAACAAAATGAACACTCTTCTCTGTTGCCAAATACAGCAGGTAAAGGGTTAGATGAAGAGAAAAAAGCAAGGGAGAATCTATTTATACTGATTTAAAGAATGCTGAGTGTAACAGTTATTAATTGCAGTAAAAAGGAACTAATTAGACTTGCATTTTATGTTGAAAGCAGCAACCTTCACTGTGATTTCTCCAACACATTTTAAAATGAAAATATAGGGACCTAAGAAAGTGATTTGATTAAAACTCTTCACTTTTAATGTTGGTAATTATCACACTAATATTTTACTGCAATCTCTTTGAATATTAGTTATGTATTTAATTTTCTGATGCCTGTTATTGACACAGCTAACTCCTAGGAGTTGATATGGTAATATACTCATCATAGTATTCACTGATACCTGAATTAAACATTGATGGAAAAGTTGCTTTTTACAGTCATGGAAATGTTAAATTGTTAAGTGTAAAACACTTCTTTTTAATTTAAGTGTTCAGAGTAATTACGTTACACATTAGGAGATTCTGATTCATGCATTTTGGAGTAGGTTACCTCTTATTAGAGTCATAAAATAGGTGTCTGTTTTTCTAATTAAGTATTTTAACATAAACCTTGAATGTAATAAGGTAGTATTAAAAGATTATAGAAAGGTAACTCATAAGGTTGGCCTTATGAGGATGATGAACCTGCCAAAGAAGCTAGTACAATTTTCAAGTCTTCTAAAATTATGGTATAAAGAAAGAGAGGTGGTTATGTTCCTATTGCCCTCTTGGTGGGAATACATACGGACTGTCGTCTTTATCCATCAGAGCTGTAGCTTTGGTGGAGGGGGAGAAGAACCAGCATTGGGAGAGGATTTGAAACCATGCTAATGAAGCCAGTTCTGAAAGTCATGGGAATATTTAGTCTAGACAAATATGTATTAGCTCTTTTTAATTTTTTTTTTCCCCAGAGAAAGAAGCATTGGTAAGCTGATGTGCTTGCTGTATTGGTTAGTAAATATTTAGAATTTCACCACTGCCTCTGTCTACAACATAATATTTTCCTCAAATGTGTTGGAAGCCATTATAATGACTGAGTTTTTTTTTTTAACAAAGGATATATTTTCCATAAAGGGCAGTAGGGATTGTGAATAATATATATAATATATATTTCTAGATATATATCCAGAAAATATTTTGAAAAATATATATTTCTGAAAAATGTATTATGCATATATATTCCAAAAAGTACACTCATATTTTTATATTACTTCTTACATAAGTTGATAGTTATATAAGGAATCATGTATAAAATCTCAGTTGCCTGATGCTGTATTTTCAATTTATTTGAGGAATTTTTGATGTCTATGATGGCCTGACACCCTGGGAAGCTGTCTAGCTTACCCGCCCCTTCATTAAACTTTGGTTGGATGGCATGTTTATTGGAAAGATACATAATAAAATCAAGTAGAGTTTAATGTCCGGGATATAAAACTTTTAAGTTCATCCCAACTCTAAAATACTCTAATAGGAAAGTCAAAAGATAATTTGGCATTCAAGGATATACAAAAACAGTTTGATTGAAACTATTCGGCTAACCAATTGATCTGTTTTTGTATTCGTTTTGAAATTAGGATACAGTGATTATAGCTACAGCCCAATCACCAGAAAGAACAGTCAGTAAAATTCACACTGTTCTCCTTCCTGTTGTACTGCCTCTTAAAAGATTAGCATTCTTGATTATAGAATAACCAAATAAAATAACCAAATAAAATGATTGCATTTTTGACTTTTCAGAATAAAATTAAAAAAATATATAAAGTTGGTATCTAGAGTGGAGAACCAATACTTTTCTTTCATTACTAATGTTACTTATGATCTCTGATTAAGACAGAAGCAGTTTGCTGAAGAGGCAGTTTGTGTGAAGTGTATCCAGAGGGTGGTTTATACATTTGCAGATTGCGTTTTTCTGTCCTTGCCGCTAGTCACATTGTATTTTAAACCATTTAACCATGAAAGCTATACACACATATACATATGCATATATGTATATTAATCAGTAACTCCTTATAAAATGTTTCAGTCAAATTCAAGGGATAAGTAGTATGCACATTGTTTTTTTTTTTTTTTTTCTCTTTTGTCTCTTAGTGACTATGGATTTGCTGTGGTTCACTTCTACTTTTTGCCAGCCTGATGTAACTGTTTTACAAGGGGGCTACCCTGTGATCTTGACTTTGTTAATGTAGGAATCTCACTAGCTCAGCTCCGTAAAATAATTCTGTTTGAAAACTTAGTCATAGTCCATGCTAATTATCCAGGAGCTAAAAATCAAGTTTGAGATTTAGGCTTATTTGCTCTTTACTACCATTCAGTAGGGAAATAATGAAATATTAGAGATAAACTTACAGAGAAGGAAATTACATCTTTATGCAGAAAACTATAAAATCTACTGAAGTCCATTAATCAATCTGAAAGATAATATGCTCTTGGTTGGGAAGATTCAATAACACAAAATGTCAATAATGGCAAACCAATACATACATTTGATGTAATTCTAACTGGAATCTCAATATTTTTAAATATATTGGATAAAATGATACTGACTTTTTGAATACAAAAGAATAAACCATAAAGGTAGCCAAAAAGGTTAGGAAATGATGAATAGTGAGAATAAATTTGTCTCAATATATATTAAAACATTAATCCATTACTAATAAACACTATGCTATTAGATAGTACCAGATATTGGAAAAGTAAAATAGAGAGCTCAAGCCAGTATATGAGAGATTTAATATATGGCAATTTTGGAGGAGGATACATGTTTCATTTCATAAATAGTGTTAATACAACTGGGTATTCATTTTGAAGAAAGTAAAAATGTGCTCTTAATTTCTTTTATCATATACAAGGTACAAATTCCAACATGAGTAGGGGTTTATATAATATGAATTTATTGAAATAAGTTATTAACTATCTTTTATTAGTTGATTTGGAGAGATCTTCAAAAAATAAAGATAAACCATGAGAAACTATACCAACCACACTTCTCTCCCCACCATAAAGTGAAAGCCACAGAAAACTTTATTCAAGGTTTCCTATACTGGTTAACTTGATGGAAATGTGGTAACTTACAGAATGGTAAAGGGAAGTCAAGGAAAACAAACACATTATGAAAGAAAGAAAGAAAGAAAGAAAGAAAGAAAGAAAGAAAGAAAGAAAGAAAAGAAAGAAGTTGTTTTCAATGAAAAATACCTTGAAAGATGTAGAAATGCGTGTTATGTACATGCATTATGTTGCAGTGCTGTGAAATTTCTAATAATTTTTGCTCTCATTATGCTTTTCTGTATGAATTAAATTTCATTTAAAAGAACACTTATATAAATAGAATAACAACTGATGAAGTTACTCTGACTGGAGGGCAGTCAGGCCTGAGGGGTAAGAAGAGGGTAAGGGAAGGATTTTACATGTGCACAAGAAGATTGTAGGTTACTACATAATGTAAGAACCGTTAATCGTTTTGTCTTCATAACAATTATTGACATGTTAATAAAACTCACAATTTGATATAGAATATGAAGCTTTTACTTGTTTTCTTTTAATTTTTGCAGTGTTTGTAGAAAAAGAGGGATAAGCTTATAAGAAAGGGAAGAACATCATTTTTGCTACTTCTGTAAATGTAGTGGTTTTGTACTGCGTCAGCTAAGCTTTGTCTGTTTCTCACTGTACTTTTCCTTGTATGGTTCTGGGTTAGAGTTGCCACAACAGAAATGTGAATAAGATATGGGGGTAAAAGTGAAACAGCATACACTCGGATAATATGTACCTAATGAACTTAGGAATCTGGTGAGTTGATTTACACACTGCCAAGTAGTTTTTTTAGTGCTAGTGCTAAAATAAAATGAGAAGAGAGATATGGACTCAAGAAGCAACTGTTTTGCATAAAATTTAGAGAAATTTAAGGAACAGTTTCAAGAAAAATTAGAGGAAATATAAAGAAGTTAGGATTTTCTGTGTTAAAAAAAAAGTTTCTCTTTTTCAGTCTCCTAAAAAAATTCTCCTAGTCAATGATGACATCAGAATAAAGATCAAATTCAGGATGGTAAAGATCTCAAGAGTCTGCCTGTAAGACCTTTTGTTGTAACCTGAAAAAATGTAAAAGTATGCTTAATAGGACTTTTAAGAATATTTTAGTATGCCCTTTCTGCTAAAAATAGAGGCCCTGAAGACTCTTGACTAGACAAAAAAATACTTCCAAGTATCTTAAGGGCATTGTCCCACAGAACATTAATGCTTAGGCCAAGTATTTTTTTTTTTTTGGAAGAAATTGGGATGTGACTTAAGTTGAATGGAATGGATTACAATTAGACACACTGGAAGCCCACAAGTTTTAAAAGGAATTATAGAAACTTGGAATGAAAGGGATACGAAGGTATAAAATGATAAGAAGTTTTTGTTTCCCTAACCTGCAGAAGGCAAGCTGAAAAAAAACTAATTACAAGGATGGGGAAAGAGGGTTAACTCAGAGAGCAGAACTAAGATCCCAGAAGTAGCAGCCAAAAGTGCCAATGAATCATTCTTAGGAAACAGGACTGTGCCATAACAAATAATTGGTGACATATGTTTGAATGGATTTCAGAACTGTTGCAGACCTGCTGTGTGCTTTTATTTTGTCTCTGTGAAGAGGAATATATCTTTCAGTTATTTTATGCCTTCTCACTATTGTGTGATGCAGATGTGACAGATAATTTGTCTCTTCAGTTAATAGGAACTATACTTGAAGAACTAAACCTGAGCTTATTAAATATCCATCCACCAGTCCAGTGGCCTGCCTCTCTCAGCTCTCCTTGCCCTCCTGTATGGGACCAGTTAGCCAACCAACAATTTATATGTCAAGCTTCAATCCATGGGTCAAATTCAGGCTCAGTACTGGTGCCAAATTTGAATCTGCATTAACCTGATGAACACCACTCATCCCACCCTGGTGACTGCTGGAGACACTGCATCACTCAACTCAAGTACTGTCCAAGGTTCTTTCAGCAGCCAAGTTTTACAGGCAGCTGGCAGTAGGTGGCAGGCCTTGGGGTGCCCTGTGTCAATTGCTGAGCTGCCCCAGGCCAGCTGCTGGTGGCAGTTGGCTTTGGTTCAGCGTAGCCTAGCCCACATGCTTCCAGATCCAGCACAGGCAGTTACCAACTGCAGATCACTTAGTAACTCCTACCAGGTAACCCCAGGCCAGTCACAGGCAGCAGCTGACCTCAGTACCAGAGCGCCTCCCAAGAGGCCCCAGAACCAACACAGCCAGTAGCTGGCTTCAGACCACATCAGAGCACCAACTTATAGCCACACAAGTGACACACCCAGAAGGTGGTTTTGGCAAGCACCAGAGCCTGTTGGGATGAATCCCGCTCTGTGGGGTCAGCCCCCACACAGTAACTTATATGTTATAGTCATTGCTGACCCTCACAGCTAGTCATCCTGAGGGTCAGTCTCACCCACTGACAGGCCAATAGCAATCAAAGCTCAACTACTACAAGAGGACACAAAACCAACACAAGGGACACACTTGGAACATCTGGCTCAGGTGATGAGGGAGACTGCCCTACAAGATACCTATTCCATAAAATTACCTGACAAGACTGAGAGACATAGAAGATCTACCTAATACATAGAAACAAGCACAGAGAGGCAGCCAACATGAAGAGAAAAGAAATATATCCCAAATAAACTCACATTCCTTGGTTAGGCCAAATAAACAGGAGAAAACAGGACATGACAGGAGAAAACTCCAAAGAAATAACTAAACGAATAGAGGCGAGCAATCTACCAGATTCAGAATTCAAAACACTAGTTATAAAGATGTTCAGAGAACTTAGTGAAAACTTCAGCAGAGATAGTAAGCATAATAAAGGACATAAAAACCATAAAAAAGAAATAAAGAGTACAATAACCGAAATAAATACACTAGACAGAATCAACAGCAGATTAGATGAAGCAGAGAATCAAATCAGCAACTCCGATTATAAGGTGGCAGAAAAACACCCACGGAAACAGCGAAAAGAAAAAAGAAAAAAAAATGACAAAAGTTTAAGGAACCTCCGGGACAATGTCAAGTGTAACAACAAACATTTGTATTGTAGGGGCACCAGAAGGAAAAGAGAGGAAGCATAGAATCGAGAAACTATTTGAAGAAATAATGATGGAAAACTTTCCGAACCTGATGAAAGAAGTAGACATACAAGTCTAGGAAACGCAGAGTCCCAAACAAGATAAACCCAAACAGGCCAACACCAAGACACATCATAATTAATATAATAAAAGTTAAAGAAAAAAGAGAATCTTAAAAACAGCAAGAGAAAGGCAGCTAGTTACCTACAAGGGAGCTCTCATAAGACTGTTAACTGATTTCTTAACAGAAATTTTGCAGGCCAGAGGGATTGGTACAAAATATTCAAAGTGATGAAAAACAAGGACCTACAACCAAGACTATTCAATCCAGCAAGGCTATCAATTAAATTGAAGGTGAGATAAGAAAGAGCTAAAAGCTAAAAGATTCATTATCACCAAACTGTATTGCAAGAAGTGTTAAATGGACTTCTTTAACAAGAAGAAGGGTTGGGAGATAATAAATATGAACAATAAAATGGCATTAACTATGTACCTATCAATATCACTTTAAATGTAAATGAATTAAATGCTCTAATCAAAATAGATATGATAGCCAAATAAGAAAACAAGACCCATACATATGCTGTCTATAAGAGACCCACTTCAGATCGAGAGACACACACAGATTGAAAGTAAAGGGATGGAAAAAGATATTTTATTTAAATAGAAATGAAAAAAAGCTAGGGTAGCAATACTTATCAGACAAAATAGACTTTAAAACAAAGACTATAATAAGAGGCAAAGAAGGGCATTACATAATGATAAAGGGATCAATCTAACAAGATGACATAACCCCAGTAAACATTTATGCAACCAACATAAGAGCACCTAAATATATAAAGAAAATGTTGACTGACATAAGGAGAGAGATTGACAGTAATATAGTAGGGGACTTTACACCCTACTGGGCAGATCTTCCAGATAGAAAATCAACAAGGAAACAGTAGCTTTAACACATTAGAACAAACAGATTTATTTCATATTTTTAGAGCATTTCACCCCGAAGAAGAAAAAAAAATATTTATCTCAAGTGCACAATTCCCAAGGTAGACCACATGTTAGTGACAAAACAAGTCTCAGTAAATTTAAGAAGATTGAAATTATATCAGGCATCTTCTTTGATCACAATGGTATGAAACAAGAAATCAATTGCAAGCAAGGAACTAAAAAAACACACAAACACATGGCTAAGTAACATGCTACTAAACGGGTTAATAACGAGATCAGGGAAGAAATAAAAAATGACCTTGAGACAAATAAATATGAGACACAAAGACCCAAAATCTATGGGACATAGCGAAAGCAGTATAGGCCTGTGTTAAGAAAGAAGAAAAATCTCAAATAAACCATTCAACCTTACACCTAAATGAACTGAATAAAGAACAACAAACAAAGCCCAAAGTGAGTAGAGGAAGGAAATAATAAAAATCAGAAATAAATGAGTCTGAAAAACAAAACAAAACAAAATATCAATGACCAAGAGGTGATCCTTGGAAAGATAAAATTGATAAACCTTTAACTACACTTAACAAGAAGGGAGCGGACCCAATTAAATAAAATCAGAAATAAAAGATGAGGATGACAGCTGACACACCAGAAATACAAAGGATTATAAGAAAATACTATGAACAATTATATGTCACCAAATTGACCAATCTGGAAGAAAGGGATAAATTCCTAGAAACATGTACTCATTCAAGAATGAATCAAGAAGAAACAGAAAATCTGAACAGATCAATTACTACTAACGAAATTGAATCAGAAATAAAAAAAAAAAAACTGCCAACAAACTAAGTCTTAGACTCAATGGATTCTCAGGTGAATTTGATCAATATTCAAAGAATAAATACCTATTCTCAAACGATTCCAAATAATTCAAGAAGATGTCAGGCTCCCAACCTCATTTTATGATGCCATCATTACCCTGATTCTAAGACCAGACATAGACATTACCAAAAAAAGAAAATTATAGGCTGATATCCCTGATGAATATAGATCGAAAAATCCTAAAAAAAAAAAAAAAAAAAAAAAAAGCAAACTGAATTCAGCAATACATTGAAAAGATCATACAGCATGACCAACTGGGATTTATTCCAGGGATGGAGGTTTGGTTCAATATCCACAAATTAATTAAGGTGATACACCATATAAACAGAATGTAGTATAAAAATTATGTGGTCATATCACTAGATGTACAAAAAAACCTTTTGACAAAATTCAGCATCCATTTATGATAAAAACTCTCAGCAAAGTGAGAATAGAGGGAGAATACCTCGACATCAAAAAGATCATCTTTGACTAACCCTCATCCAACATCACAATAGGGAAAATATAAAAATGTTTTCCTTAAGATCAGGAACAAGAGAAGTATGCTCATTCACCACTTCTATTCAACATAGTATTACAACTCCTAGGTGTATGGCAATCAGACAAGAAAAAGAAATAAAAGGCATCCAAATTTGAAAGGAAGAAATAAAGCTGTCATTGGCAGTTGAGATGCTACTATATATAGAGAACACTAAAGAGCCCACCAAAAGCTGATAGAACTGTTAATGAATTTAGTAAAGTATCAGGATACAAAATTAATGTTCAGAAATCAGTTTCATTTTTATGCACCAATAATGAACCATCGGAAATAGAAATTAAGAAAACAATCCTATTTTGAATTTCATCAAAAACAATAAAATACCTAGGAATAAATTTAACCAAGGAGGTACCAGACCTGTACTCAGAAAGTTATGAAACATTGAAGAAAGAAATTGAAGAAGATACAAATAAATGGAAGGGAATATGTTTATGGATAGGTAGAACTGGCATCATTAAAATGTCCATACTACTCAAAGCAATCTATAGATTCAGTGTAATCCCTATTGAGACCAATGACATTGTTTTTTTTTTTTTTTTTTTACAGAATTAGAGCAAATAAATCTAAAATTTATATGGATCCACAAAAGTCTATGAATAGCCACTGCATTCTTGAGAAAGAAGAACAGTATTGGAGTTATCATGTTACCTAATATCAAACCTATACTACAAGACTTTAGTAATCAAAGCAGCATGATACTAGCATAAAAAGAGGCACATAGATCAAAGGAACAGAATGGAGAGCCCAGAAATATATCCACGTATATACAGTCAATCTATGACAAAGGAGGCAAGAATGTACAATGGGGTAAAGACAGTGTCTTCTATAAATGGTGTTGGGAAAACTGGACAGGTACATGAAAAAAAAGTGAAACTAGACCACCTCCTTATACCATATACAAGAATAAACTCAAAATGGATTAAAGACTTAAATGTAAGACCTAAAACCATAGAAGTCTTATAAGAAAACATTTGCGGTAAACTCTCTACCATTGCTCTCCATAATATTTTTTTTTTCCTGATATATCTCCTCAGGCAAGGGAAATAAAAGAAAAATAAATAAATGAGACTACATCAAAGTAAAGTTTTTGTACAGCAAAGGAAACCATAACAAAATGAAAAGACAATGGGAGAAGGTAATTCCCAATAATACATCCCATAAGGGGTTAATTATCCAAAATTTATAAAGAACTCATACAACACCACAAATAAAAACAATACAATTAAAAATGGGCAGAGGACTTGAATAGATGTTTCTCCAAAGAGGACATATGGATGGCCAATAGACATGAAAAGATGCAGATGCTTAATGCCATTAACCATCAGAGGAATGCAAATTAAAACCACAATGAGATATCACCTCACACCTGTCAGAATGACTATCATCAAAAAATCAACGAACGACAGGTATTGGTGAGGATGTGGAGAAAAGGGGAACCCTTGTGTACTGTTGGTGGGATTGGAAATTGGTGCAGCCACTATTGAAACAGTATGGAAGTTCTTCAAAAAATTAAAAATAGAACTACCTATGACCCAGCAATTCTACTTCTGAGTATTTATCTTAAGAAATCCAAAACACTAATTTGAAAAGACATACGCGCAGCACCCCTGTGTTCATTGCAGCATTATTTACAATAGCCAGGAAATGGAAGCAGCCTAATTGCCCATCAGTAAGTGATTGCATAAAAAAAGTATTACATATATACAATGTAATATTACTATAAAAATATAAAAAATAATGAAATCTCACTATTTGTGACAGTGTGGATATACTTAGAGGGTATTATGCTGAATGAAATAAGTCAGAGAAAGACAAATACCGCATGATGTCACTTAAATGTGGAATAAAGAACAAAATAAAGGGACAAACAAAACAAACAGACTCATAGATACAGAGAAGAAACTGATTGTTGCCAGATGGGAGGGAGGTTGAGGGGCTGGATAAAAAGGTGAAGGGATTAAGAAGTGCAAAGTGGTAGTTACAGAATAGTCACAGGTATATAAAGTACAGATTAGGGAATATAGTCAATAATATTGTAGGAATTATATGGTGCCAGGTGGGTATTATACTTACCTGGGGAATCACTTTGTAAATTAATTATATAAATACCTAACCACTATGCTGTATACCTAAAACTAATACACAGTTATATTGAATACCAACTGTAATTGAAAAATAAAAAGGTTGAACTCAAAAAAAAAAAAAAAAAATGAGGAAACAGCATATCTGCACCTGGACTTAATTGATATGATATGATCAAGCCTGAGCCTGATGACATAGTGGTTTAAGGATGTTGGGAGTCTTGGGAGAGTGAGTGGGATGGGAATGAATTTTGGTGGCTAAAGGGTAGGCTGTGGTAGATTGTTAAAGATTGCTTTTATGAATTCTGGTCCTCTATATATATACATGGTTCTCCTTGTGTTAAGAGGTAGAGTTTAATTTCCTTCCCCTTGAATATTGCTTGACCTTAGTGACTCGCTTGACTAATAGAATGTGGTGAAAGTGATCTTACGGGACTTCTGAGGCTGAGTAAAAAGAAGCTTAACTTCTGCCTTGTTCTGTTGAAATGCTTACCTGTGAGATATTCCCTGTTAGAAATTAGGTGCTGCTGGTATTAGAACCCCAAGCAACACAGGACACTTGTAGGCATTGCAGTTGAATCTCTGAGCTCCCTCTCAGAGTCAGCATAACTGCCATCTTGGATGAGCAGCCTAATTGAGCCTTAGCCATTTTCTTACTCCCTTGCATGAGAGACCCGAGTGCCATCCAGCAGAGCTCAGTCAATCCATAGAACATCTAATAAATTGCCTTAAGCCATTAGATTCTATGATGATTTGTTGCACAGCAAATAGATTACCAAAACAATAACTATTTTTTTTTTTATTTGCACTGGCACACTTCTTTTAGCTTCACATGGGGTAATTTACTTTGACTTTTTCTAGCATTCTACAAGGAAATCTTTCATCTAGTCTCCACTGCAAAATTCTAAATAAAATTCACCCACCCTGTTCTTGAGTAATTAACTTGTTTCTGACTCTCTCATCTGCGCTTGATGTAATTTGTTTCATGTTAACTTGTACTTAGTTACATTTTGTTTTCAAAGGTTCTTAATTCACTCTTCAGTGGTATATCCTGCATTTTCTGTTCAGTTGTAGATTTCTCAAGACTCAATCTCTTATTTCTCCCCTCATCCCAACAACCTTCACAGTCCTCAAGTTTATATTGATTACTCAATAATATTGACTAAACATTTTCTAGAATGCTTTTTAGAATTGGGGATGAGTTTTTACATAATCAGTCCTAGCTTAGTATCAACTATTAATCACCACATGAAATTTTCTGTTTTATACCACATTAATGGTTTGAAATCTGGGGACTTACTGACTTATTTTGAGTTGTCATTAACCCATTTTCCTTTTTTCCCCTGACCTCGTCTTGACTTGGCCTATATACTAGTTTCCTTATTCTCTATTCCCATGGTCCTTGAGTTTTCCCTTTCTTATGTCAAGCTTTATCCTGTCTTAAGTCTTTGGGTTTCCTTCAACCCACAGTTCTCTGCCATGGCTCCTTTGTATCTTTCTGCTCTTAGCTTAAATGTCACATCCTCAGAAATCTTTTCTGGCTATCTACTCCAGAGTAGCTCTGAACTCCACTCCCATCTCTATCCTTTTGCTTGACTTCATTTTCTTCATAGCCTTCATCACTACATGGAATTATCCTCCTCACTTGTTTGTTTATTCTGTGCTTCCCCTAATCTTGTTTGTTCTCTTTTTTTTACTAGTATGTGAAGTCTAAGAGGGAAGAATTCTATTTTTTTGGGAGGGGTGTCGCTTATTTCAGTTTTTCCGACAGAGTGTTGCAGATGGCCTGGTGCATATTAGGTACTCAAAAAATATTTGTTGAGTGAATGAATAAATGCTCATATTCCTTTACCTGGCAGCATAGGGTAGGCCTTGGGGAACCAGCTCAACCAGGAGCTCTTGATTCTGCCCACTGGGAACTGCAGTGACAGCATCTGACCTAGTCAGTGGGAGCAATAACATGGGGAAGAATCAACTTTAATGTTTGGAAGAAGCTCAACTCATTATTCTGAGGTTAAATTAAAATATTGAAATCTTAGATTTCTTATTAGTATTTTGTGTTAAAACTGTTTATGTTTCTGTAAGCCAGAATTGGGATAACTGGATGTCAAAATGAGAATTTTTATTTTTAATTATTCTTAGTACTTTGCCAGTTGGAACAAGGTTTTAAAATTTTAAAAATGCTTGTATTAGCTTAAATTATAGGCAGGCTATTTGCTTTCCTCTTATTTAAATAGATGTGGCAGCTTAAACAATGGAATCAATTGTTAATTTATTTGGCAACATATAAGTAATTTTCTTTCTAGTTGTGTAAGATTATAGATTCCAGAGCAAATACATGATTTTCAAGATTCTACATGGGGAGTTGCCTGTAATAAATTTGGAAAATTTTATTTTTAAGGAACATGTAAGTTGAGACTTCTTGAACTCACCCATATTTTATTTTCTCTTTCTGGGAACACAGGAGGATAATATTTTCTCTCAACCTTGCAGTTGGGAAGAGCCATGTAACTAGTTCTGGCCAATGGGCTATGAGCACAAGAGACATGCAATTTAGTTATGTAATCGCTGACTGGGGACCTGCAATTCTCTCTTTCCCTTCCACGGTGTCTCAGGAGGCTGCATATTCCAGATGGAGCCTCCATAAACTGGGCTCCCTCAGTGACTCTCATGACTTATGTGGAGTATGTAGTGTGAGTCCCTGAGCCACTGAGTCCCTAAATGACTGTCTGTGGACCTATTTGGAGTATGCAGCATGAACAAAAAGTTATAGTGTTTGGCCAGTGAGATTTTGTGGTTGGTTGTTACTGCACTGTAGCCAATCTTAAATGCATAATATCACTGAGAAATGGGAACTGGGGTTGATTTTTATTAGCTTATCTCTAGTAGAAAACATTTATTAATATTTAAGGAATCACTTTAGCTTATCTTGCAATTAAAAAAAAAACAAAGAAATTTGTACATTGTATGTCCAAATTTGGTAAAGGGGAATACTTTGTGTGTTTCTGATTTTTCTTGACAGTATTGAAGGAAAAATTATGTACAAGGTTCCTGCTTTTACTTTACAGATATCTTAATAATTTGTGAATGTAGAGGGGAAAGCTCTGGGTCTTTTGTGGTTTTAATTCACAAAAACCATTTTTTTATTTCCACTTAAAAGTAGCTGCAGCTACTATCACTTATACTACCTTTTCAACCTTCATTGTGCCATGGAAATGAACATTTTATTACCACAAATTATTCTTGTTTGCTAATTCCAAAGATGTCCAAAAGCAAGAACAGCCTCCTGAGCTGTTAGACTTTGGAAGAGAATAGTAAATCAACGGGTAGGTAGGACCATATATCATATTAAACACAGGGAATTCACCACAAAATCATTACACTAAAAAGCGACAATTTTGATTGATTAAAATGGTATGGGCTGGATAGTGTTAAATCACAGTGAGTGATATGACATTATAATTTTACATAGCATATTTCTGCCAAGACAATGAAGGGAAAAGGCATTGTCATCAGATGATAACAGACAATAAGAAGAATCCTGATGGTAGATTTATTACCTGGTTTAGATTTAGAAAGAAGTAATTCTTGCCCTGTTCCACTTATCAAATGACTGTAAATTCAGTGATGATGTAAAATTCTAAGGCAGAGCCACTTATAGGTTTGACAAAGTACCAGCTATAAAGTATTTATTGTTCTCAGTGGTTCTGCCTTACACACTTAAATATTTATCAGAAACATAAGCCCCTTTGATAAATGTTTCTGATCTTTGTGGCTAGATTTTTTTTTAAGATTTAGATTTTTCATCAGAAACTAGGTCTATATTTTTGCTATGTTAATAACTTTGAGCTCATAATTTGAAAAGGCAATATGTAAGTTATTTTATTTCTTTAAACTTCTGCTTTTAAGGTGAAATTTTTGAAGCGGTATTCTTAGCATAGAAATTAGGTCTTCCTTATTTTGCCATTGCTATAAAGGTGGCCCAGCCAAAATTTCTGAATTTCATCCTATGTATACACCAGATAAAATTCAAGTTAATGATGGTCTAGGTACAGTCTGAGGAAATGTTTGGTGTTCCAATTATTTTAGGTGATTGTTTTAATGCCTATCTTTGTATCCTGTTTTTGAATGACAAAGGCATAGGCGGTTTCTTACCATGGGCACAGGGGAGTTCTTGCTTGGGTGCACGGCTGATTGGATCAAGGATTAGCACTTTAGTTGAAGGTAGCACTGTACTGGCCAGTGATCTGTGGGGTGGCCTGTCATGGCATGAGAGGCCTGGGAAACGGAGGCTCCATACAGGAGGTAGCAGACTGGACATGGTTAGATCTTCTTAAGGCATTCAGATGTGAGACACACAAATGATAAAGCAACTCAGAAGCACAGAGACTCACAAAAAGAAATTTCTTAGTAGTCACCATAGGGTTGCCAATGATGTCACATGCAAAAGCCAGAGGCTGAGGGAAGAGGAACAGAGTCACCAAGTAGTAGCAAGAGAAATAGACATAGAAGCGGAAATAGAAAGTAGTGGAACCATTATGTAGTTGAGACTTGACAGTAAGGAGGAATAAGTGTGGACTAGGTTGCTAGAATGAAGCTGTTAAGATGATTTTTTGTTTTTCAATTCCCTGGATATCTGTATAGCAAACTAACTGTATTAAATTGGGCTTCTCACTGTTCCTCCAAGTTCAAAATGTCTAATGTATAATGAATTCATAGAGTTTCAATTCTACAAGAGAACTTAGAGGCATCTTGTTAAAGTGTTTTTCTGTTTATTTTTATTATGGAGAATTTCAGTGGCAAATCAGATAAACAACAAATCCTCTTGTTTTGCTTTACCACCTGATCATATTCTGTAACATAAGCTTCTCAAGGTGACAAACACGACTTAAGTAGCTGTTTCTTCTGACTGTGGTACAAAGTAGAAGCTCAATAAATGCTTTTTGAATAGTGAGTTATAGCAAAATCTTATGGCACTTGGTAGATTAGATTTGCTTGCAGAACTGGTTAATTCTAAACAGTTAAAACAAGGAATGTGGTTAAAAAAAATGAAAAGACTCTTATCCAATGCTCCCCAACCTATTTTGCTAGTGCTTTCTCTTCTGCATGCCACACATACACACATTTATACACACACTCAAATAAAGGAGTTATTAGTCTTGTGAACTGATGAAGGAGGTAATTATATCTAACAAAATTGGTCCTAGGAAATTCACTGCACAAGACTAGCATTTCGGGTTCAAAATTGCATGAGCAATGGGGCACTGACAGCATCCAATCAATTTATAGTTAGCTTTCCATAATTGCTTAGATTAATGGATTAAAAGTGAAAAAGGTGTTATGTTTGGAACATTTTCTGATTCAAGGATAAGAAAGGTTAGTATGAAGCTAAATTCTCTGACCCTGTAATAATTTACATGGAACTTTCAATGTCATTTTCTTGAATATCAAGGTTAAAGCTTATTTTGAATAAATCAAACCTTAAAAGAAGTCTCTGGGAAATATTACATGTCTGTTGAGCAGACTGTTTCAAAGACGGAGAACAATTAGTGGAATTAAGGGACATTTCTTCAATTTTAGCGGTGTCTGTGAAAGAACAACAGTAAGAGCTGTTAGAGTTACATTGGCCACTCAATATTATCTTAATTTTCAATTTTATTTCTCCTTAGTATATATATTTTTCAAAACCAGAATAAATAATTTTCTAAAAGGGTATATCAAAGAAAGAATGCTATTTCTAATCTTCATCTGGTTTTATCTAAAGAGTTAAAAAACAACACCCTTAATTTTGTACTAATTCTGAATTGTAGTCTGTATTGGAGGGTTGGGTTCCTTTTGCTAAGAAAGTTTGCTCCTCTAGATTTCCTACCAAAAGACTTCTAAGAATTGTGATAATTTATGAGACATTATTAAGAGACTGAGCTGAGCAAAGAGAGAAACCCAAGAATTTCTATATTGCTCTACCTTGGAGGAATGGAAATATTTTAGGTCAAGGGCATGCGCAAGGGCAAATTCTGACCATTCACAAAATAACTTTACTCACAGTGCTAGATGGGGTTGTTTGGATTCTGACAGAGCAGTCTTTCTCCTAATTTTCAAACAAAATAAATCCAAAGAAGGAAAAGTCAAGAAAAGTTTAGTGTCCTTATGTGTGTGAAATGAAAGAAAGAAAAATAAAGGTTTGATGAAAATCCTGTAAATAGGTGAATTTTGTATCATGTTCTGAGTACAAAAAAAAAAATAAAACATTTCAGATGTTGAGATATATCTGTTGAAGGAGACCTTAAAATTGTCTTCCCAGTGGCTCAGGATTGCTAACAATTGTAAGGGAAATCCTAAGCTCTCCCAAGGAGATAAATAAGATCATCTTAATATCCTCATAATTCTTTATGAGCCAGACCTTTGTTTTAGGAATTAGTTTTAAAGGACTCAGAGGACTTTGCCTATCCTAACTTTGTAGAAGTTTAGAATTTGAATGGTACTTTTTAATGCAATAAGTTCTCATTCTGCATTAGCAAAGTAAATTTTCACCTTCTTTGATCCAGGGTTGTTCTTGAACTTATAATGAAATGTTTAGATCAATGAAATGCCATGTAAAGCTCCTTGAGTGGGAGCTGGTATTCACACAAAGGTGTGGACTATGATTATAGACTTGCTACAGGTCCATCAGGCAGCAGTACGAGGGCAAATAGGATTGGTGAATATTGAAATTCTAACTATGAAGTAGTCTTTTAATTGGCTACTCATTGTGGATGCTTGTATCTATTAATGATTACTTTTTAAAATTGACATTTTTTCAAGCTTCATTTTTATTATTTATTATTATTTATGCCTACAGCACCTGGTCTTCCTAGGTGGTCTCCCATCCAAGTACTAACCAGGCTCGACCCTGCTTAGCTTCTGAGATCAGACATCAGGCTTGTTCAGGGTGGCATGGCTGTAGACCATGGACTGTGGCTCCACTGCAGTGTGAACCCAGGACTTACTTTGTGTAAAGCAGATGCGCTAACTGCTACACTATGGAACCACGTCCATCAAGGTTTATTTTTATATTTGTTATCACATATCTATTTCTATTTATCCATCAATCCATTTTTTGATGCATTTCAAAATAAATTATAGACAATAATCAGTACTCTTGACCCCTTAAGCACTTCTATATAATGAACACTAGAATTTAGCTATTTGAGTTTTTGAGATAAAATTTATATACAGTTAAATTCTGGAGTCTTAGGTCTGTGCAATTTGATGATCTTGGTAAATGTATGTCCCTGTGTAACCCAAACTGCTTCCCATCACCCAGAAAGTTCCCTCATGTGCCTTTGCAAGTCAACCTCTGCTCCTAACACCACTCTTTTGATTTTTTATTTTTAGGACAGATTAGTTTCACTGTTCTAGAATTTTGTATAAATGGAATCATTCATATCTGCACTTTTTGTAAAATTTTCACTCGAGCATGTTTTTGAGATCCATCCATATCATTATGAGTATCAGTAGTTCATTTTTTTTATTGCTTCAAATGCAATGACTACAATTTATCTATTCACCTCTGTCCAGTTTTTTGACTATTATGAGTAAAGTCACTGCAAGTTTTTTGTGTGGCCATGTTTTCATTTCTCTTGGGTATATATTTTAGAATGGAATTGCTGGTCATAGCATAGGTGCATATTTAGTTTTGTATTTTTCTAAGTCTGTATCGTAGTACACTTCTGTCTATAATAATTTTAATTTTTTTAATTCACTTAGGCTATGTTGTACTTCTCTGAAGTAAGATTTTGAGGTAAGTACAGGAATATTGTTTTCATCAAAACATAACAGCCTGGTCTGGGCTGGGGTTGGGAGAAGAAGCAACTGTTCTGACAATTCAGAGCCCTAGGTGCCTACGACCATATTAGACCATTGTGACACAGTTGACAGAATAAGCTCTACTCTATACAAAATGTGTTACAAGAGGCTAAATAAAATGTAGGGTAATCATGTCTGTGTTTTTGCTAAACCTATAAGCCCCATTGAAGACATTAGTGGCTATAAGTGTAGAAAAATATGCATATACTTCTGTAAGTTGTTAAGTTCATATATCTTGGATTTCTACTACTCAGGTTCAGCATATATTTTGTACTTCATCAAATACATGTTTATTTTTCTTTACAAGCAGTATAAACAAAACCTTGATTTATAAACTTGTCAATTTTCCTTAACCATAGGAATTGGCTAATATAAGGCAAGATTTTTGCCATGGCAAATCCGATATATATGTGTATATATATATATATATATATATATACACACACATATATATGTATATATATTTTTATATATATATTTTTTTACACAGTAAAAATAGCTTTTCTAAAATTGTTGCATGCCTATGGAGTTTTCATATATTAGAAAATATATATGCTTTTCTAATTTATTTTAATAAAGAAATATGATATTTGGGATTTCTGAGATGTATATTTTTAACAACCATATCTATGCTTGCCTAAGTTATTTTCCTTTTTTCTCTTTGGATTTATCACTGAAGGATTCTTTTTACCAGGGCTATTCTAAGGACCCTTGTGATTATATTGGACTCACCTGTATAAGCCAGGAGACTTTCCTTATTTTAAGGTTGGCTGATTAGCAAACTTACTTCCATCTGCAACTTTAATGTCCCTTTGCCATGTTATTTAATGCATTCACAGGTTCTGGGAATTAGGATGTGTGTGGGAGCTTATTCTGCCTACTACATTGATTGACTTAGAAGTTTCATTTGATTATCAGAAATTGATTCATTATGAGATCAAAGTTATTTGCTACTCTTTGCTATCATTCAAAACTGGAAGCCAGAGTTGTACATAAATCTCGGTTCTATTCACGTTGCTTTGATTGTACCTTTGAGAACAGAAACCTGAAATTTTGGGCCTGTCATCTCTAGGGTCTCCTCTAGTATATCCTGTTTCTTTCTGGACAAATCGCAAAAGAGAGCTCCAAATGGGTGGAACAATTAGAAGTGGTGATAGGACACACAGATTGGTTAGAAATTAAAGGACAGATTTTAGCACCACCTCACCAGGGTACAACCTGTGCAAGCAGCCCTCCTGCCTCACTTACAATTGCTATAGACCAAGTCCCTTGATTCCAGCTTGTGCCTTAAACTCTTATCTGCTCTATACCCTGAGCCACCAAAGGGTCACATGTGTCCTACCCACCCCCTGTGCCCCTCCTCCCCAGGGCTTAGCCTAGTGCTGCGCACAGAGTAAGCCCTTTGGACCTTGTTCTGTTGGGATCTGTGGATGGCAATACAAAACCACACTCTCTCTTTAGACAAAATTTAAGCATTTTTGAATGAAAGTTTACAGATTCCCAGCTACTTAAGATGATTTAGAGTCATTACAAGCAATCTTATTTTATGGTAAGTAAAAAAAAAACAAAAAAAAACAGGCTTCATCTTCTGTGATGAATCAAGGCTGAGTGCTCTGTCATCTGTGGAGGCCTAACGAATCAGCTACTCAGAGAACCCACACAGAACCAGGAACCCTAGGAGGAGAGTTTCTTCTTAATCCCATTAACTCTGAGTCCCAGTTTTCCTGGAGAAAGTAGGGTAAGTTATTTGACATTTGATGAAATCAAAATTTTTTGATAGGGTTCACTTGAAGTAGGATTTTTCTGCTATTAGCTTTACTAAGCTTGCTGAACATTTTGGGGAATTATTCTGTATGCCTTCTTCTTATAGTCATTTATTTAATCCATAACCTCTCTTACACCCTGACATATTAAGGAATAGTTGGAGGCACAGTGTTTATGACAGAGTGTTTAAAGAACACAAAGGAATTTGGAAAGAAATTTTAGGACACTAATGACAAATTTTATTTAGTTCCTACCTTTTCTTGGTGCTGCTTTTAATTGGAAAGTTGTAATGGTTTATATTAGTTCCTTGGGTGTCTTGGATCACAGGAAAAACAAAAGTTTTTTGGGGAAGCAGAAAATATATGATGTAACAGTCACTGAAGCAACTTGTTAGGGTTTAAAAAGGCTGATCTGATACTCTTTTCCTTTGCCTGAGTTTAGTTGAGAGATCAATACGGGTTAGCTAGAAAGAGATTTAAAAACATCTCCTTTTTTTTTATGGTAAAGTTTTTGGAGAAAGTGGTTTAGTAATGATCCATTGACACTCCTCTATACTTGCTGCCTAATGCACTGGCTATAACACTTGAGATAGCACAGCTGAAGGGAAAGAAGTTTGGTATTTAGAGGAGTTCCATTTGCCTTGGTCCCTCGTTTGCATTGGTTCAGGGCAGCAGGAAAGAAAATCCCTGATCTTTCTTCCTTACAGATGTTAAAAATTAATACCTGCCAACCAAGTCAATCAGCTCTAATTCTTGGGAAGAAAATGGGGCAAGAGGTGAAGGCTGCTACCAGAGAATCTCTTTGGCTGGAAACAAGTCAGGGAGAAAAGTTTCTACTAATAATGACTTGAAAGCACCTTTTCTTTAATTACTTTCAAATATTTGAAAACCATGTTTTCATCAGATAAAATAGGTCTGGGGGTTGACTTTGGCAAAGGCTGCCATTTATGGGCACACCTCAGAGATAAATAAAGCGATTGTAATCTTTTGCTGCTGGAGGATTTTACATTCAATCTGTTAAAAAAAAAAAAAAAAAAAACTTGCAAAATCTGTAAAAAAAAAAAAAAAAACCCTGCAAAATCTGATAAAGTGTGGTATGCCTGTGAACTCCTGCCTAAGGAAACACCATGCATCTGAACTTTACCTCTCAGCTATTGTCAAGGTTATAAATAGCTGGTGACTGCTGAGTGCTCACTATATGAAACTGTTCATTGTTGTACTCTGGTTATGTACTACCTGGGTTGTCCTGACTAACGTAGTATAAAATTCATTGGAGCAGGGGGCACTAGTAAACAAGGTGAGTCATGTTGAGAACCCAATAATTGCTCTGAGCCAGAGAAGGGAGAAATTGGGAGAGAAGAGGCAGTATTAAGAAAGCCTTCATAAAAGAGAATGTACTTGAGTGAGGCCTTGAGGAAAGGGCATTCCAAGCAAAGGGAACAGCGTGAGCAAAGTTACACAGCTTGGAATATTTGGGAACTGGTAGGGTATTTAACTGGTTGTCAATCTTGTGGGAAAAAGTTACCAAAGCAAATTACCAAACATATTAAATACTTTCTACGGATGAGGCTGGTGCTTTTCATGCATCATTTAATTTAACCCTCTCAAAACCCTATGTGGTAGTGACTTGCTCATTTCTTTAGTGAAGAATCTGAAATGTAAAGGGGTTAAACAATGTTTCCTGGCTACATAGATAATATTTAAGACATGGGAATCAAATCCAGGTCTCTTTGACTTCAATATTTCATGCTCTTAACTTCTGAAATATGGTGAAGCTGAAAATAGAAAGGCTGGGTAGAGATAGGCTAAGGAACATGTTCTTAGGTTTGCTTAGTTGCTCAGGAGGAGGGAGAAAGCAAAACGAAATGGCTATTAGGCTGGCTTTGTGGGTTTGTGTGTGTGTTTTAAAAACATTTCACGTTCAACATTGTTCACATGTTGAATACTTGTTTTTAATCACTGATGTTGTACATTCATAATATAAGATATGGGTAAAGAACTTGAATAGAGCAAATACAAGGCTTAGTCTTCTATTTTTTCATCTCAGGCAGGCAAGAGGGACAAGCTGATAAGGGGGTGCTAAACACAGATTTAGTACCTTAAAGAACACACAGGGTGGTAGAAACAGAGTCAGGGATGGTCTTTGGGAACTTACACAGAAATGGGAGATACTTTCTGAAATAATCTCTCATTTTCAATAGAGCAATTTCTATTTTTATATTTAACTGGAATAGATTAGGTAGTGTTTCCATTTATTACCACTAGATGTCACCATAAGACTAAAGTTAAATTACTCTTTTTACTCCACTTTTCTGCCCACCTCCTTACATTTTTTTTCCCCCAGTGAAAAAGTGGATTAAGAAATTATAAGAAGGAATACATTTTAAGGGAGAGAGGGTGAAATGAATGCTGTTATCCTAAGTCTATCTTTTATTCTACATTCCACATTACCTTTTGGAGAATATTACATTACTATCAGAAAAGTAAAGTAACTCCTAATTAGTATCTATTTAGAGTTAACATTTTAAATTTGTTATGGTTTGAAAATGTATTCATTCACTCAAAAGTAATTACAGCTTTAGACTTAGATTTTGGATTGTCCATTGTGATGGTATTTTAAATAGTGATTTTAATAAAAAGAAAGCAGACATGAGATAGTGTCCTGTGACTACTGTTATCCATATTTATGAAAACAGTATATTTTCAGAGTGATATGGTGAGATGTTCTTTTGATACTATGGTCTCAGTGAGTTTAATAGAAGGTAATTCAGCTAACTTTATGAATGCCGTTTTACTCAAAGATATCTTGCTTTGTTAAAATTTGCAGAATTTTACTGCCTAAATGATGTGATGAAGATTTTTCAAAAGAACTAAGAATTCAATTTTTTTTTCTTTCTCTGTTGTGGTTTCATTACTGTGTAAGTTTTATTTAGGATGAAATATTTATAATTTTGGACTTCCGATTTCACTTTTTAGTATTTCATAATGTTAGTGCTGTTTTATGATTGTTTCCTTCATTCTAATGGTTTTATCATATTTTGTCCCTGCTCTGACACATGAATTCCTTTTCTGCTTCCATCCTTTGCCTGTAATCCTTTGCTCTCGGACTGTCTGCCTTGCTGGCAGAGCACTTCCATCCCAATGGCCTCTCTACTGTATTCATGGTCACCGTGGTCACTAATGTGAGAGCTTCTTTTTCGTTATTTTATTCACTCTTCTAAATTTAGTGTCTTATGTGGTTCATCCTTTTCTTACTAGCTTTCTTTCATAGCATTTTTTATTAGTTTTTTACCTTTCATAACAGTAAAGAAGATTAAAATAATTTATTTCCCCCAAAATACCCTTCTTACCATTTTGTGAGTACATGACGCTGTAGTAAGTGGTTGAGATACCATTTTCGGTGACTGTTTGCTAGTTTTTACTACTTCCAGCCAAACACTTACTTGGATTGGTGTTTATTCCTAGGGACAAGGCTGAATATTTGGATTCATATGGAATTTGCCTTTCTCTCATCCCATTTCCCACAGTTCCCCAGTTTTTCACTATTGCTCCCCTATTTCATCCAGCTATTTTCTACTTATTGCCTTTAGGGGCATTTCTTCCTAGTAGTTCTGAATCTTTGGCGTTACAGTAGGCATGAGAACAGGGCTTCTCATTGAAGTTATGTTTGTCAAATGTCCACTATTAGTTTTTTTCCTATCGTGAAAGCAAACATGAGACCAATATATCTGAGATCTAGATTGACCCCACTTCCCCCTTTTTTAAAACTTCACTTTGTATAGGAAGGCAACATTAAAAACCTTTTCTCTATATAGTCTATATACAAAAGCTCTATAGAGATGGGACATAGGATTGGTTTATGCAACTTCTCTTTATTAAGGACATGTTAGCCTTTAGCTGCCGTCAGTAATATCTGGGAGGCACAAGAATCAGCACCCAGAAACTTCCTTTTTGGCACATAAGGATAAACTTTTGGTTTTTCTCAATCCTGGAGACCTCATCTTGCTCTGCATCCAGCTTTTCTTAGGGGTGGCTAGTGCTGGCTTGCTAGTAGGGCCTACTACCTGATGATCTGATCGGTCAGTTTGAAACTACCTTCTTCCTGCCTATATTAGGAGAAGATAGGTTTTGAATGTTTCATCAATAATCAAATAATCAATATACAGGACATAAGAGAACCAATAATTAAATATCAGTTATCAAATCCTCCATGGTTCTCATGGAATCCAGCCAGGAACATGAAGAATATGACCAATAATATTGCAAAGGAGAAATAATTGAGAAGTTACAAAATTAAGCCAAGTATTTAGTCTACTTTAAGCTCTTAGAACAAAACACACCAATTACAATTTTTGTTTGAATGAAAACATCTAGGAGGAGCTTCTCTCGGTCTGCAGGGGACTCTAGGTCATTTCTACTCACCATGTGGTCCATGGACCAGCAGAATCAGCATTATTGGAGACATTTTTTAGAAATATTGAATCTCAGGCCTCATTTCAGACATTGTGAATCAAGTTGCAGTTTAGCAAGATCTCCAGGTGATTTTCATGCACATTATAGTTTGAGAATCACTGATTTATGTTATGGTTAGCATTGACCACTTTATCTTAGTTAAGCTGTTTCATTTTGCATGCTAGAGTCTCTCCTTCCTCCTTGCCCTTTTTCATTTTCATAAAACACTTGGGAGAACATTGTTAAAGAAAGAAGTTTTGATTTTGTTTTTAAGAGAAAAAAAGTACTACTTTAACTTTTCCCACTCCAAATTGAGATTCAATAAAAGGGAAAATATGAAATAGCTTCAGTGGTTTGAATAGCAGTATATTACTTGATCTTTGTTCTGTTTAAGACTTTGTCACCAATTAAAACAATTATTCTTTGATTTTCTATTGTCTCTCCTTACTGTGAAATGACTTCTTTCTTCAGTGTTTCTCCCTGATGCCTTACCTTGCTCACACCCTATTCCAGCTACCATGAAACATGCTGCAGTGTTAATACCCTGTTAAGATGGTTTCAGCTGTTGGGTCTTTGAGACGTCTACTTTAGGGCTGTTTTACTAGGAACCCTTGATGGGTGGGGTAAATCTGGGGATGTGCTGAACTTCTACCTTCTCACACTGCAGAAAGCCCTACAACCACAGGCATCTCTTCCCATGATGCAGTGTTGCTGGCTGAGTAAGTAATGAGAAGTATTCTGCTTCTAGCCAGATAATTAGGACAATTTTAAAACTCATTTAAAATTATTAGTAAATGAGACATGGCATCATTGAGAACCCCTGATATTTTTAAATTCGGTACAGACAGGTATAGGGGATGAAGATGAAATGAGTATTATAACTTTTATTTCTAACAGATGACCCATAAAGTTTTAGAATTTATGACAAAGAAAAAACTTTTCTCTAATTTTATCATACTAGCATATTGTTTTGAATTGTCTAACTTCATTAGGGTGTTTTACTTTGGCAGTTGATGTTTTAGATTTTAAAAATAACATTTTAAGTATTTAAAACATTTTTTTCAATGTATTATAATTTGTTGAAAACCTTTTTCTTTTCCTTTTTTTTTTTGTTCAAGAAACATACATTATCCAGATCTTTATGAGGAAAGAGGGATAAAGGTTTTGGTGGTTCAAATCTGATATAATCCAGTTTCATTCCAAATGTAGCATACCTAATCTATTTTTTTCTTCCACTAAAGAAAATGTAGTGTAAACCATGTTTTTATTTTTTTCACATTCTTTTTTGGTTAATTTAAACATGCAATTTGAGTGGTCAATTTTTACTCTTGCTTTCAAGGTTAACTATAGGTCAACACTTTCTTTAATGTTGATTTAACTCTGACTGCTGTTGACATTTTTTAAGGTCTATTTCTTTTAATACTACATAATTTAAGGGGGAAAATCAAGACTAATTAGTTGTTAATGAGAAACACATATAATGAGAAACAAATGTAACATTAATGTCATGTACAATGTATATCTGTGTGGTTTAAAAGGTAGGAACACAACCATTATTCAAAATTAGGGAATAAAATCATCGTAATAATTACTAGCAGATGTGTTGTAACCTGTGTTGCAAGTCAAAATTTCTTTGTCAGAACAATGTGTTGTAACATTTGATAGTATGCATTTGATATGATTTTTGAAGGGTTTATAGTTTTTTCACAAAAATCTTTTTTAATCTAGCTGCCTGGCATCCTTAGGAGACTGGAAAAGATTTAAGCTAATGATTTCCTCTTCCCTACAATTTTATTATTCTCTCATCAGCACAGAGATATTACTTGACACATTCTCATGTCATGTTTGTTCCTGGCAGCCTATCATTCAGCCAGGTTGCTGTACACTCATTACCTAAGGAGCATCTTGTGTGTTTCTCAGCTCTAAGTTCACAAATTATATATGAATTTGCTACTGGACACTGTTAAATTTCACATGGTGGCTGAAGTGTAATGATCAGATGACATGGATGCCTGCATACCTGAGGCTGCTGAACTGGACCCACTATTCTCAGCCTCCTGTGTGCAGATCCTGTACTGCTGAGCAATGTCTTGGATTTGAGCTATTGAGTCTTTCCATGTCAAGGAACTCTAGATGGAAACAACTCTGAAACACTGACCTTTCAGAATTATGAACTAGAAGGACTATATATTTTGGCTAGGGATGGTAAAGATGTGAGAATGAGGGTGAGGAAGTCAAGGAAGGGAAGCCAGATGGTGAAACAATCTAAAAGTATCACCAGGTGTGAAGTTTTAACCCTTGAGTTTTTGAATGGTGTAAACTTGAGTAGATGATTATAACAGCAATTTTCATAGTCCTGTTTATACATCCATTCAACAAATATTTATTAATTGTCTTCTGTGTGCTGGAGCAGAAGTTGTAGTGATGAATAAAACATAGGAAGTATCTGCTCTCATGAAGCATATGTTCTAGTGAATAATAATATCTAATAATTAGTAATATCTATTAAGGCTACTAGAGTCTAAACACTCTTCTGAGTATGTCTCATATCTCATTTAATCCTTATAACAATTATCATAGATTATTCTAATTGAAGAGGTAATAAGACTATTTAAAATATGACATCATTAATAATAAAAATGAAATAACACATCCTAGAGAAATACATAATTGTTAGAAAAATATTTTTGATTATTTCAAATAAATAAACATTCAAGCTGCTGAAAGAATTATGCAGATACCAGTATAAGTATATGAAAACGTGCGTATATATCTCTATCATCTCTACCTCTATATCTCTACATCTAGTCTCTATCTCTATCATCTCTATCTCTATCTCTATCTCTCTATCTCTATCTCTATCTCTGTCTAATCTATATCTATATCTATACTTATATCTAATCTATATCTATACTTATATCTAATCTATATCTATATCTATATATCTATATCTATACCTATATCTATATGTGTGTAAGATGTAAAGGGAGAAAAAAGCTCCTCTATAATATTAAAATTAACTCACATAAAACAAATCTGAAGGCAAGGCAAACATTAGAGTTTGTGCGGGACAAATGTTTTATGTTGATGTTGGAGCCAGTTACTAATTGGCTTCTGATAAAAGACACTTTTCCCAAAAGTATGTTACCTAGACCACTTGCATAGAGTCACATGGGATGTTTGCCAAAATTGTCAGTTGGGGAAATTTCTGTGTACATAATATATAAGAATAGCTGGAAGCAAGGCTCGGGAATCTGCATTTTACACCAAATCTCTAGGTGATTCTTATTCACATTAAGTTTGAGAACCACTGACGTAGAGTGTTACTTTCACAGTCTAATATCTCAGATGGTCTCTCTCTATTTGAAATTCTGAGTTGTGTTGTCAGCTGGTGAACATCTGTCTAGAATTCTAATACAAGCAATAATAGTGTGTAATAACATGCAATATCCATTAATGTTGAACAACGGTGTCTGTTCTTTGGCATTATGAAACCTAGACTATTGCTTTTCTTTATATGTGTATTATGAACCAGTAGCATAAATCTCAATTTTTGTCTAACTTTATCTTTATTTCATTTATAGTATTCAATGTTTTAGTTTCTTTGTTTCCTACTATTTTATTATGTCCCCAATCATCTCCTCAAACCAATTTCTTTTTTTAAAGTTATTTTGAAAATAATTGTTTTGTAAGGCTAAGAACAACTACTAATCAGTCTGTCATCATGATCATTAAATTGTTAAATACATATTTTTTTCTTTTTATTGATCATGGTAAGAGAGACTGAGCTCTGGTAACAAATAATTTCAAAATCTTAGTGGCCTAACACACACGAAATTTATTTCTTGCTTATGTTACTAATCTAATATGAGTGTTTATGGATTTGTTTCTAAGTCATGAAGGAATGTAGGATAAAGGAGACTCTGCTTTTTGTAGCTGCAGTGTCTGAAATGTGTGATCTCTTTGATAAGGGTTGATAATTGAAGGGTCCCACGAGGACTTTTAAATGCTTTGGTCTAGAAGGTTCACATACCATTGCCTCTCACAAACCATGGCCACAGCTGGTCACATGGTTTCAGCTTATAATAAGGGGGCAGTAAAATGTGGGAGAGCGTTCATATACTCTTGCCACATTTTTGTTGCCTTTAAATTTCCAGTTCAATTCTACACTGCTAGCCATGAACAAAGCAAAGCTTACTGTATTTCCTTTAATCAGGAGGGAGGCAGAAAGAAGATACCTCTTTTAAAAGACATTGCTACTTGTATCAGTCAATCAGTGAAAACAATTTTTCTTACCCTATGTTTAGGCACTATGAATAATGTATAAAATACAGAAGGAGAAAAATCATGATATAAAAGAGAAACCGAATACTTGACAAAACGAGACCCAAGTGATTGTTTTTAATCCAACAAAAAGTTTGTAAAAGCATGATAGTGCTAATAAAAAGACATATTGGAAGGCACTATAGGAAACTACATAGAATTTTTTGGTTCAGTTTTTAAAAATAAATTTATATGAAAATACGCTGTTATGTGAGCAGAAGTTACAGCAGTGAATAACACAAAGGAAGTTTCTGATCTCCTGGAACTTACATTAAAGAGTATAATAATGGCTAATATAATCTGAGCACTTTCGGAGGTGGGATTGGTGAAATTTTGGAAGAGAGACAACACAGTGTTATTGTTATATAGATTATTGGTGAGAAGATACCAAGTTGATGAGGACAATGGATGTGATGGGGTGAAGCCCATTTCTTTGACTAGTTTTGAGCCCTAAGGAGAGAAATTGAAAGAAGGGCCACGTTATAAAGACTTGGCGATACTTTGGGCAGAAGCTAGGCTGACTTGGAGCCCAAGAAACAAAATGTCCCACACTTTTAAGGAGGGAGTAATTCTCTCCTTGACTGAGCTGTAGATTACATGTTAGCCTTGGTACTGTGAGGATCTGGGCTACACGAGTTTGGCAGCTTTGCTTCACAGAGCCCCATTGTCATGGGGGGTATGGGCTGCAAAGAGGTTGCTCAGAAATGACTCAACTTGTTTCTGAGCACCTATGAGATATTTTGGTGATTCTTAAACATTTCTAGGGAAGATTTTGAGTGAGGCTTTTGATTTCAAGAGCATGTTTATTGATTTTTTCTTTGTTGAGGGAGTTTTTGATCTTTCTCCTCTCCCTTAATCAGTTAGATAAGTTTTAAAGGAGAAACTGCCAGCTTCTCCCCCTCTCCTTTCTCTTGAAAAAGAGCCTGGCTGTCGGCAGTACCAATCCTGCTCTTCTTTCTGCCAGGCAGTGAGAATGACCTGTCTGACCTGGGCAAGCTTATAGTTTTCCTGTGCTTCCTGTGACTTGGCGAGTAGGGAGAGGTATATGTTTAATTCTAGTGTTCAACATGAGAAAGCCCCACAGACCTGCAGATTTGAGCCACATTCTCTCATAATAATTTTACTAGTAGCAAAGATGATATTTTAGTCTCCTGCCTTACTCTTGCTTGCTTTTTTTTTTTTCCTCAAATGTTTCAGGACTTGGGCAGAGAATGTGATAATTCCACAAGATTGTGAGATACATAGGTCCTATGGAAAAATCGATAGCCTTTATATATACCAGTATTTCTTACCTAAAGGCAATTCCTCCCCACTCCCAACCCTCAGCAGTAGACATGTGGCATTATCTGGAGGTATTTTGTGTTGTTATGACTGGGGATGTTAGTGCTATTGGCATCTAGTGGGTGGAGGTCAAGGATCTGCTAAATATTTTGGCAGTGTGTGATACAGCTCTCGACAACAAAGGATCAGGCGCAAATGTCAACAGTGCACTGCCAAGGTTGAGAGACCTTATATACTTAAATAATGACCTATTAGAGGATATAATGAGAACTCCATTAACGATAGCAGCAGCAGCAGCAGCAGCAGCAGCAGCAGCAGCAGCAGCAGCAGCAGCAGCAGCAACAATGACAACAAAGAAAATAGGAATAAACCTAATAGTGAATGTGCCATATCTACATGAAGCAAACAGTGTGACCCTTCTGACTTAAGCAAATTGAAAGACATCCCTTCCTCTTGGATAGTATCTCTCAACATTACCATAATGTCAGTTCTCCCTATGTTGATTTATAAATTTAATATGATCATAATAAATATACCAACAAGCATCCTTTGGTGGAGTTAGACAAATTGTTAGCAAAGTTCATATTGAAAATAATATGCAAGAATAGTTGGAACAACACTGACAAGGAAAAGCTATGAGGCAGAACATCTCTACCATACTTTAAGATACCCCATAAAGCTTTTGTAGATAAAATAGCATGAACCTGATGCATAAATTGGTATATGGACCAGTGGAATAGATTAAAAAGTCTAGAAATTATACCAAGGGCATATGGAATTTTAGTATATGAAAAAGATGTTAAATCATTGGAGAAAGGTTGGATTATTTATTAAATGGTGTGTAGATAACTGGATAGTAATTCGGAAAAAGATAAAATTATGTCATTACACCAGTAAACAAAAACAAACAAAATGGATTGGAAATCTAAATATATAAAATGAATCTTGCTGAAATCTGGGTTTAGGAAAGACTTTCTAGATATGTTTCCAAATCTAGGATAAATAAAAATTTAATAAGTTTGACTATATAAAATTTAAAAAGAAACCCTGCTTTTGTCTAAAAAATAACACCAGAATTGAAGTCAAAAGTCTCATATGCCTAAAATATAAAGAACTTTTAAAAGTTGAACGAAAAAGACAAAATCCTATAGAAAAATGGGCAAAAATACATGAACAGACAATTTATAAAAACTGTAAAAGGGCCTTCCATATAAAAAATCAACTTTGTTTATACTAAGAGTAAATTAAAACTACAAGATGCCATTTTTCTTACACATAAGATTGGCAATATGACTGTTGACACAGCTGTGGGCACTCGTACGTTGCTTGAAGGAGTGCATAACTGAAGCCCCATGTGACTACTTGTACATTTACTGTTTCGCCCAATGGACAGTTTTTCTGTTTTCTTTGGACATTTTTTTTTTTTTTTGCCTTCAACAGAGTTGATACTCCTTACCCTCCTAACCCTTGTTCCTTAAAAAAATGATTCTCAGCTTCTGTGGTTTTCCAAGTCCATTCTCTCATAGACCATCTATATTTCTGGCACCTTCTTCTTTATCATCTCCTTAGTCTTCTTTTTTTCTTTGGAAATATTAACACATATAGGACTTCTTATGGAATAGTTTTTAATTACCTAGTGCTGTAATATTTGATGATCTACCTGGTTACATTTTGGTTTTTCCTTTCTTTATCATCTTAATGCTCTTCCTGGATAATCCCACTCACTTTCACATCGTCAACCATCCCTTACATGGTTATGGTGTCAAAGTTTATTTCACAACACCTCAATAAGTCCTAATTAAATTTCTCATTCTCTTCTCATATGCACCCCATCCGAATTTTCTCTCTATCCTTTGTTCTCTATTTCAACTACTAGAACCTCCATATACTCCATAACATAGGAACTTTGAGATTGTTCTTCTTCTTTCTCATCACTCACATTAAAGGATGACCATGTTCTAGGTACCCTTTGACTTGGTCTTTTCTATTTCTGTGCCCACTGGTTTTGCCTTCATTTAGGTCATCCTTACCTCTCACATGAGTTAATGACTTCACTTATCTTCTTATTCCAGTTTCTCTTCATTAATGTTCATTTTTAGCACTGCCAGCCAGGTTATCTTTCTAAAATACAAATCTGATTATGTCTACATGATATTTAAAACCTTTTAGGAGCTCTTGTGTGTGTGTATTCATTTATTTGTTGGTTTACTTATCAATATTTTTAGGCATCAGCTATATGCCAGGAACTGTTTTAAGTAGGGATATAAAGATAAGACATCATCTCTTGCTTATTGACATGACTCTCTGATTAGCATTTCAGGAATAAAAGATAATAATGATTTTATCTTCCAAAGCTACAATTTAAAAACATTAAATTCAGTTATCTGCTTTTTTTTTAATAACAAGTTTTACTATGCTCTTTTCTGTTTCTGCAGAACTTAACGTGGAATTTTCTTCTCTATCCTCTCCACTGTTCTCTTACCATTTTATAGAATAGGAAATCCTCAAGAAAGGAGTAATGAAAAATTATAATGGTAATATAACATCTAACATTTGTTGAGCACTTACTAAATGCTAGACACTGACAATTGTTTTACTGAATGCTTAATTCTCACAATAATTCTTTGGACTAGGTATTATTATTGTATCTGTTTTATGGAGGAGAAAAGTGAGTCTTGTACACTTTAAAGCACAGTAAGAAACTTTCAGATATCACACAGCTAATAGTGAGCAGAGATTTCCTACATTATTTATAGTTAATATAGTGCTTAGTATATAGTAGATAGTAAATTCTCATTGAATACATGCATATATAATAATAGTGAAGAGTTCTCAGTATATGAAAAAGATTTTTATCAGCAATATTTTCTGTATTCTCCAGAGCAGACATACAAACTCATAGTTTGATTACAGAGAAAAAGCCATATTTAACAGCTTGTATGCAGTAATGATAGTGGATTTAAATTGTTTCTTGTTGGCTAAAAATTTTTTAAAAAGAATTTTGTAACAATCACTGGAACTTTCTCAAAATTACTTTTGTATAGTTGAACTACTCTCTGTTGCCTAAAGATGCTGTTTAGTACAAGATAAGAGTAGAGATATTCCTGCATCATTTAGTTGTTTTTAAAATTTGAGATATAATTGCATCATTCAGTTTTAATAAATCAAAAGTATATAAATAATAACAATTTATCATAATGTTAGTATGTTACTCATAATATATATGTGTGTGTGTGTATATGTATATATCCTTATCAGATTTATTTAATATATACATGTTGATCTTTGGAATTGTACTATACATATATTTTTATCCTCTAAGAACTTATAAAGGAAATGATATTTACATAGTTACAGAAAATTACCCCAATGGACCATATATGAGTGAAGATATTACAGAAATATATATGCATATTATGATATAAAAGTAAGTTAAAAGTGTGATAAGCTGTAACATACCGAGGCATTGTAAGGGATGGTGTATTTGAAATTCGAGAGTTGTCCACATTTTGTGTGTATTTTGTCATATTGCATATTAGGTGGTCTCCTAACTTTGGAAGTGTTTCAACTGAAGTGTAGTTTCCGAGTCAGAATGTTAGACCAAGTAAAACAGGTGTCGAGACAATCAAATGGAGGAGTTTTAAACAGAAAAAAATAGTTAGGAACTAAACATTTAGTTAATATGTAATAAGAAATAATTAAGAATGGAAAAAGGTGAAGCATTTTTTGATATCTTACATAGAAAAAATTCTGAAATTTCTGTAAAGAACAGATTATTTTTTTTTAAAGACCCTAATTGGGAATAATTTCCTAGGAGTAAGAAAAGTAGATTTTATTTAAAATGGGTCTGTGGGTTAAAGTAAATTGAAGATGGTAGAAGGGTAGAATGAATTAAAAGTAAGATATGTTGAATGTTTTCTTTCTTTTATCCTGGACTTACTTGGGGTACATGAATATGATCCCCTTACATGTGTTTGCACGTATTTCAAGTTCCCATAATTCAGGAAATCTGCACACTTCAAAGCACAGAGGCAGTGTAACATCAAGAGCTTCTTGTTCCTCTACCTAATTGCCATATCCAAATTGGTGTTTTGGCTTGATGCTCCAGTACTGCTCTTCTATTTCAGCTTTCTTAAGAGAACTAGAAAGAGTTGTCTCCAGAATCTTAACACAGACCCAGCAGTTTTTTTTCAGCAATTGAAATCCTATACTTTTTCTTAGAGTGTTCAGAAGAAAATAGAAAACCTTTTGGGAGAAAAGAGAGTGGAAGTGATACACTATTTTAATATTTAATCCAGTGTCTCCTGAAGGCCCTAAGAATTAAAAAGAGATTTTAGAGGATTTAGAATGGGTTTATTTTCTGTTTGTTTAGTTGGCATTTAACTATTTAACTTTTTTCTTTTTAAAGTGGAGATGACTAAAAATGACCATGAAAGAACATAGCATAAACTTTAGGATTCATTGAACAAAGAGTGTGGCTAGAAATCATCCCTAATGGACATGATTGTTATCTTTTATTTTTTTGATAGAAATATATTGTAGCTGTGCATTTAATGTCTATTAATTCAATCATTTTGGATATTTAACAATGAAAAAATGTTAAATTCATAAATTTATACCTTTGCTATATTGAAAATAATTTTATATAATGCTTTTCCATTTAGTTTTTTTCTTTAAATTTTGAAAACAATATCCTATTGATACCTAATATAAAAATCTAATAATGTGCAGTAGTCCCCACTTATCTGAGGTTTTACCTCCTGTGGTTTTAGTTACTAGGAGACAACTATGGTTCACAAATATTAAATAGAAATAAACAGTTAATAAGTCTTAAATTGTGTAGCTGTTCTGAGTAGTGTGATAAAATCTTAATGCCATCTTGCTCTGTCCTGCACAGAAACTGAATCATCCCTCTGTCCAATGTATCCACACTGTATACACTACCCACCCATTAATAACTTAGAAGCTTTCTCAGTTATCAGATCAAGAGAGTGAGACCACATTCACATAACATTTACTACAGTATATTGTTATAATTCTTCTATTTTATTATTAGTTGTTTTTCACTGATCTAATTTATAAATTAAATTTTATTATAATTCTGTGTGTATAGGAATAAACACAGTATATGTAGGATTCAGTGCTACCCATGATTTCAGTCATCCACTGAAGGTCTTGGAATGTATCACCCCTGGATAAGGGGGGATTACTGTATAAAAGGAAAAATGAATAATTCCCTTGTATCTTTCTACTTTCCCTTTTCTGAAATCAACTACATAAATAGCACAATGCATAACATTCTCCACCTTTCTTTATGTCCATACAAAGGTAAGAAACATGACTATACATAAACAGGTTTTTAGATAAGAAAAGATTACTGTATATGTAACATGTAATATGTACATGTAAAGTGTATATTCTACACTTTGCTTTTTTTAAAATAGACCTTCAGGTTAATAGAAAATATCCTTTTTACTGGTTGGTTCATACCACATAGAATGGACATACTATAGTATGTTTAATCATCTTCCTGTGGATAATATTCAAGGAGATTTCCGTTTGGACATAAACAATTCTTATATATATATCCCTATGTTTTGATACTTTTATTACTGTCAAATATATTTCCCAAAGTGGGATTTCTGCATTTAAGCATATTTGAGATTTAAATTTTGATAAATTTCTGGATTACTTTCTAAAAATTTTTAGCACTTGATATGTCCTCTACTACACGGAAACACCAATTTCTCTGCATTCTTGGCAACACTAGTTAATATTTTTAACTTTGCTCTTTTGCTGCCTAAAAAATTGGCATCTCATGTTTTTTATTTTTATTTTCCCTGAATATTAGTGAGATCATACACTATTTCATTTGCTCACAGTTTGGAAATGTATTACTTTCTAACTTTGCCCACTTTTATGCTGGCTTTTTGTCTTTTATCATGTAGGAGCCCTTTCTACTCTCCTGGGCTAGTAATGAATAACTTGGCCAACTCTCAGTCCTCTGTGACTTACTGGAAAAAAATAGGCTCTGAAATTTTTAAGGTGCAGTGACAGTCCTCTCATTACAAAGATTGGGAGCAATTCGTTTTGTTATGCAGCTGGCTATCTTCCAGGACAACTGGAGCCAGTGGGATTGTGCTGTTGGCGCAAGGATTCCATGTAGCAAGTGCTCAGGAGAAACTTTCTCTAATTGTTCAATATATCAGTGGGTTCTGTCAAGTTTTGCTAGCTGTACCCCTTTGGAAAGCCAAAAAATTTGAGATCTCTGCCTTGGGCCTCAAGGAGAAGCTATTCTTTTTCTTTGTGATTCCCTGCCCCCTACACTTGGCTCCCACCTGCTTCTTGGAGGAAGAAGCCCTAGTTTCCTTGGGGATCCAAGTAGAGTCTGGGATTTCAGA
The DNA here is from genome assembly GCA_028627145.1 of Eidolon dupreanum. NCBI lineage: Eukaryota > Metazoa > Chordata > Mammalia > Chiroptera > Pteropodidae > Eidolon > Eidolon dupreanum. The sequence continues at coordinate 52,626,632 of CM053501.1, read as the reverse complement.
AATATCTCCTGGTCTTTGCCAGCAGGCTCACAGTGGTTGGTGAGTTATTCCAGTGGGATTGTAGAAGGCAAATGTGTCAGGGATTTTTGCTAAGACTGCTCAGACTCCTGTGCTCAGACTTTAACCCATTTGTTTGACTTATAAGCAGAAGTTTTTGAACTTGTGCTTTTGAAATTGTTTTCCTGATAAAATGCTTCTCAGTTTGGGGTTGTCTGATTGAAGTCAACATACCATAATGATTAAGAACCAGGAATTTTGGAAAGAGGTACATTTAAGGTCCTAATTATTTTATTTGTTAATAAGGCCTTCAGTTCTTCATCTATAGAATGAGCATAATTATTCTTACATTGTAGGATAATTTTTAAAAATAGGAATTAAATGAAAAAAGTTACCTCATGTGCTTAGCAAAGTGTCTGACACATTGTAAAGACCTAATAAATAAAAGCCTGATAGGGGTACTTAAGATTAAATCTGTCAGGGAGTGTTCACATCTTTAAATTAATTTTCTGGTTCTAGCAAGTCTAACTGAATTCCATTTACTGAGCCATTTTCACCATTGCTATTCTAGCAAACTTCTCTTCATGTTATTCCTTTATAGATATATGAAGAGCTTTCCAAGAAGTTTAGTCCTTTCTCAAACCTGTACAATGGTCGCATTTCTTTCACAGTTTTAGAATTTTCACTTAAAATGCATTAAAAATTAAATGCATATTGTGGGCTCTGTGAAAATCAGTATTGTACTTTTTTTTTTTTTTGGAGAAGGGTCTTAATCATTTTTGAAACTATTTTTAATGGATTAAAATTGATTTAATATAAATAATGGCAGTGGCAGACAACTCACAGAATAGAATAATCATAAATGTTTTCTCCCTTCTTTAGTAAAAGTTTTGGGTGAACCTTAAGTTTAAAGCAGAGTCTTAAGCAGACGTAGACTCTGCAAATAACAGCACCAGCAACAAATCAAAGAACAATGTTTATGTTCTTCTTATAGAAAGATCATTACCAATTGATCTTTTTGGCAAAACCTAAACACATGAATAGAATGTGTTTAATAATTGAGTAGGATGTGTAGAATAATTGAAATAGAATTAGTACATTTTTGGGGAGTGACCAACAGTGTTCTATGATACAATAAGCCATTTGAAAGCATCTATCTGGAACACATGGAAATGAACTTTAGTATTGATAAAAATTCATGTTGGGTTTTTTGTCCTGGAAATCTTATCATTTTTAATTATATATTCTATATGCAGTGTACCCATAGTGGCCATTCATGATTCAGGTAAAAGGCAATTAGTCTTAGAGAATTTAGAAAAAAATACTTGATTATTCATTCATTCAGTGAGCATCTACTAAATACTAGTATCTGTCCTAGGTTCTGAGTTTGCAATGGCAGAAAACAGAAATGGTTGTGGTCCTAATGGAATCACAGCAGAGGGGACAAACATTAAAGAAATAGTAATGATTAATTATTTAATTACAGTTGTGATAAATGCCATGATTTCTTTGGTATTTACCAGGGAAAATGGTCAATTTCATGAATACTCTTTTAGTTATGTGCTTTTATGCAACGCAGGGCCTTTAAATATGATTTTACAAAGTCTGGCTTTTAAGAAATATTAAATAGAAAAATATTTCAAAGTCATGCAGACATGTGAGGCTGACCTATTATTTATATATATGTATACACATGTATGTATGTACACATTATGCATATATATATAAATGCAAGCTTTTGATTCATGTAATATCCTCTGTGAATATAGAGATAATTCACAGAATAGGAAAGACTGACACAAATACAAGAAAGGAGAAAAAAACTTTTAAGCACAGAATATTGGATGCATAATTTAGCAATAAAAAAGAATAAATTTATGGCCAGCTGATTAGTTAACATTATTTGTGTCTTCCTGTGGTTAAATGATATAGCTAATTCCATTCTCTTTCATGAGCCACAAGCAACATTCATTTGCCAATTTGAGAATTAAGCTGACACACTCAGTAAATGGGTCTAAAAACCAACTAATAAAAATTGAAGTTTGTGAATGTTAGCCTATCAGTGTCAGTTTCAGGTTTCACACAAACCACCATGCCTGCTTCCCAGAAATCTCTATTCCATTGGTATTCATTTGGTATTGGAGATTAGTTATTTACTTATAAAATATGTGCTCATTACAAAGGTTTGTGAGTGCAGTTGCATTAATTATTCATCCCAAGATTCTGAAACATGTCGGAGATTCTGAAAGGTAATTTCGACTACTGATGGGAAATGTTCCACATGAGAGCCCATCAGCAAGGTTTCAGGAAGTGGTTCATGGACTTGAAAGGCAGGAACCAATCAGGTACTTTTATCATTTCCTTTAAAATTCTCCACCATTTAGAAAGAAGAGATAATTAGGGAATTTGATATCCTTTTCCCTGAAAAATCAATAGATTAGAAATCTGTCAAAAGTATATAAATTTCTATCTTATTTTTGCCCTTCTCCCCCACCACATTTCCTTGAATGATTATGGACTAAGAATTACAATATAAAAATGATTGAAATTAGATTTGTTTTACTACTTTTATTACAATGGAATAAGGATGTACCACACTTTGGGTATAGCCTATAGCAATGTAGAAATCTAAGCATAAAGATAGAAAAGTTAGAAAGTTGTTAATTCATTTTAAGAAATATTTAATTTTTGATTGTTTAATAAATTTTTTCCATGGTATTTTTTAAAATAATAAGATCTTAATGCATTAAAATGATTTTTAAAAGAAATTTAAGTTACTCTAAAATACTCTAAAAATATTAATCATCAATTTTATATATACACACATACACACACATATATGTTACATGAAACATAACCATATATAAATATCATTGTTAAAAACTCAGAACTATATAGAACTATCGTCAGAAAAATGTGGAAATTTCCCTTTATTATTCCCTCTCACCTCCATTTCCCTCCTGAGAGGCAACACTGTCAACAATTTTCTGAGTGTCTTTTCTCCCTTTCTCCCTTTCATTTGCATACTAATACACATATACATACATATAAAGATATTTCTTTCATAAAAATGGGGTTTTACCCTATTTTTAACACATTACTTTTAACAAATTAAATTGATAAGAAATGTCAGATTAAATAATCTCTCACGTAAAGGGATGATTATTTTTATAATCCTTATTAAGTCATTCAGTTTTCTTTTGGGTTCAATTTACCTAGTATAAATTTGTAGAGATCCTTTATTAATGGTAAATCTTGTAATCTTTTGTTCCAAGGTATCAAATGCAAAGTATTTGGAATTTATTACTGGTTTAAACTTTTTCTTTGTAATTAATAATGAAGATATATTTGCATTTTCTGATTAATTTGTGAGGTCATAGTCTAAAAGTAGAGGCAAGTACATAAATATATAGTATTAGTATTTCAATGAGAAGGAAAGAAGATATATAATAAAAAATCTCTAACTCCCTTGGGAGACTTAGTGAACTGAAAATGAACCCTGGTGTTTCAGGAGAGTTACAGCCCTTTTGTTAAAGATACAAAGGTGCTACTTTACATGGAGAAATGGAGAAGAAAGGAAAAGGAGTAGGTTTTAACAACTTTAATTATGTATTTTTTCCCAGAAGATATTAAAAACATTTTTTCTTATTGTAAACTTTTTTTTTTTAACTTCAAAAGTGATTTATGCCGACAGATAAAATAAACAGTACAGAATGGTACTGAATATATAGTCATTTGACCTCGACTCTGTCCATTATCAATCCTAATCCAAAAGGTTTTTTAAAAAATATTTCTTTGCCCCCTCAATCCCAACCCCAGAAGTTAATTCTTATTTTATTAAAGCTGAATTTGATGAAAACCAAAAGAAAGAGGTCCTTTATTCTCTAGCAGTAGGTCCCTGTGATATCAAGATATTTGAAACCTCAGCTGTAGATTGGGATTTTTTTCATTATTGGAATGATTCGGGGGTTCTGACTCTTATAGCTGAAGACTGTGCCCATGGTAATGGATGCAGATAACAAAGGATTTTCCATATCTTTCAGCTTCTGTGTTTCTGTGGGCACCTCTATGACTAAAGAGTAAGTGGGAGAAATGTTTGTTCAACAAACATTTATTGAGCACCTATTATTTGAAGCCCTAGGAAGCCATGTTCTAGGTTTTGGGGATACAAATATGAACTAAACAAAGTACCTGTTCTCATGGAACTTACATTTTTAATAGGATATATTAGCAGTAAGCATTAACAAATAAATATGTAGTATAATATGAAGTAGTGATAAATTCTATAATGATTATAATATATAACATATATATTTTAGATAGAGTGTCAGGAAAAGTCTTTATGAGGACTTAAATTTGAATAGAAACCAGAATGAAACCAGAGTGAGCCATTAGGAAAAGCACTCCTAGCAGAGGGAATGTCAAGTGCAAAGGTCCTTTGGCAGGAGCATAGTTCTCTGGGGAAATTGCACAAAAGCCAGCATTTTCTGCAGTGGAATGAGTAGAGGGACAAATAGTACAATTTCAAGTAAAAGACCAAAACTGTGACCAGAGAACAAATCAAATGGGCTTTAGAGACCATGGAAAGAACGTCTGATTTATTTGATATGATGAAAAACAAGTGGAGGGTTTTGAATAAGAGATGGCGTCATGTGTTTTATATTTAAAAGAATTATCTCAATGCTGTGTGTCTATTCATGCGCTTTGGCTGGAAATCTTGGTATAGAAAGCACCCCACAGAGGGTAAATAAAGGTTTTGGGAATGTAGATAAATATCAGGTTCATACTGAAGCTATTCTATGTGAAGCTCTTCTTTGTAAATTTCTTCAGGTGCAGGATGCTTTTTTTCCTAGCTATTAAAGCTGGTCAAAGAGGAGTGGAAGCTTAAGGCAGGCTGGCAGAGCAACAAAAGCACATTCTAGAAGGCATGCACACTCCTAACATATGTAGACCCCGAGGCAGGATTTTAAATGGAGGACCACACACAATATTTCTAAATATTTACAAGTTATTAATCAAGTTAAAAATTAATTCTGTACTCATACTTTGAAGACTACTCCTTCAAAATTACCTGGAAGATGAAGTTTAAATTAAAAATTTTTGGAATTCTTGGAGTGGTATACCAAGTGCTATAGAAACTAGTTAAAAGATCAAATGGTATTTCTTCATAACTACCACTGAAGAGGAACAGTGTTTTAGAACAACTCTGAGGTATATTATATCTTTTCTCCTCAAAATGGTAAAGTCGTTATTTTTTGTAAGCTTACATATGAAAAAAATGATTTCAAAAGTTATTTCATCCAGATAAAGACTACTACTTATCTGGATAGCATTCAATCCAGCAAATCTCTTTAGTTTACACTGACTTTATCACTTTACACACCATATACAAGCTTATCAAAAGGAACTCTACCTCTTATACCTGAGAGAGATATTTTTCAGTATTTGAGTTTCAAGTGAATTACCTTAACTTCTACTACATTATATATACATTATTGAAAAGTAGTGTAACAGAACATCAATGTCAATTTTAACAGATTAAAGGAGAAAAACTACATGATCATTTCAATAACGAAATAAATATAAATCTTTAATAAAATTTAGCTTCCATTTATGATAAAAACTCTTAATAACTTGGAGTAGAAGGAAATTCCTTAATCTGATAAAGAGTATGTACAAAAAAATTACAAGTATTTAATGGTGAAATGTTGGAAACATTCCTTTTAATACCAAGCACAGATCAAGAAACCTGGATATTATTTCTGTTAAGCATGGTGCTGAAAGCCCTATTTGGCGCAATTAGATTAGAGGCAGAGGGAAAATTTTTAATTATTGGGGAAAAAAATTCAAATTGCCATTTTTGTATATGATATGATTAGCTGTAAGATGCTACACATTATTTAAAAAACAGGTTGATAGATATATTGACTATACAATAATCATTTAGAAAATATAAAGGCCATTTACAATAGTAGTAGAAATATACAGTATCGAGAAATATTACAAAATATGTACAAGCTCTTTGGGGAGAATATTATAAACTTTATGACGAATGATAAAATCTAAATAAATGCAGAGATCTACACAGAAGGCAATTGTGAAGGTGTCAGTTTTTCTCAAAATAATTTTTAGATTTAGTAAGTTACAATCAGATTTCCATTTTTATTTCTTTTAGGAACTTTTAAAATCTAACAGTGTTTCTATGAAAGCACAAGAAAATAAAAAGAAAGAGCAAGAGGCTAATTATAGCAAAATACACCAGAAGAACTGGGGTGGGATGGGGCAATGGAGACTTGTTTTACCAAATTCTAGAAACTTATGATAAATATATAGGAAATAAAATGTTAAGACACAGTGATAGACATTTGGAGCAACACAATAACAGTGATAGACATACACATGCATAAGTGGAAATTTGACTAAGAATTGCCTATAGGTGGGAAAAGATAGGCTCTTTAAAAACAGTACTCTGATAATTGGTTATCAATTCAGGGGAAAAAAGACCCTTTATTCATCACTCCATAGATAAAAACCAGTTCGTAGATAGAAAGGAATAAAAATAAAAATGTTAAAACAAATTTAACTTTAACATTTATATAAAAATATATTTGGAAAAAGATATAAAAAGAATGAACTATAAGTAAATTATTGCTATATTCAACTATATTGTATAAGATTATTTCCTCATAAAAACACATTACAAAGTCAAAAGATATGCTATAAATTGTGAAAAGGTATTTGAAATATATGTAACTGACAAAATTAAATAATGAAATGGACAAAACACATGAATAGGTATTTCACAGTGGCAAAAAGACATAAACCATGAAAATATGAAATGTTATACAATTTCATTAAAATCAAGGAAATGCAAATTAACACTATAATGAGATACTTTATAACCACTAGATAGGCAAAAAATTAAAATGAGAGAATACGAATTTTGCAGAGAGTGTGGAGAACCAAGAACTTGTATACTGCTGAAGTGTGTGTAAATTGGTACAATCACTTTGAAAAAGAGCGATACTAGTAAAGGTGAGTATATGCATAACCCGTGACTGAGCAAGTCCACCTATAGAGGAGCTCTTACACATGAGCATCAGAAGAAATATACAAGAATATTTAGAGCACTATCGTTTGTAATAGTAGAACAGCAGCAATGGCAACAACAACAATAACAATTATAATGACAACGAAACTGCTGGACACAGCCCAAGTCAATGTATCAATGGTAGAGTAGATAACATAAAATGGAGCACATTCATTCATATCTACTTTTTGCCTCAGCGTTTCTAAAATTCTCTAGTCTACTGATTTCTCCCATTCCCAATGTCAATACTTTTCATTGTCTAGTCCTTTTTGTTCATATATCTGTTATTTTGATGTGATTTTAGGAAGAAGGGGGAGTGAATGTGTACAATCTGCTATTTTGAACTAGAAACCTGAAGGGTTTAAAGGAATGTCAAGAATCAAATTGTACTTTCCAAGAAATTAAGATTTTTTGTGTGTGTTTGTGGTTTACATGTAACTCAAATTTGAAGATATAAATGGTTTGATGAGTCTGCAGCTGGGTATTATGTTCAGGTTATGTTCTTGTTTCATATAGATATTGTAGGTGCATGCATCAATTTTGCAAAAAGGTCTGGCTTTACTCTTTAAATAACCTCAATTTAGTTTGAGATATCACAGTTGTGCATCTCAATTTTAGAAAAATTTAAAGTTCCTAAGGAACAGATTATGTTTTAATTATTACATTTCAGAGTCACAAAATATTCAGTCATTTTTACCATTGGAATATGTTCCATAAGGAAATAAAACCTAAATTGAAGTACTGTTCCTTCTGTTGCTAAGAGAAAAATGTTCTTAAAAGGCTTGCCTAATACAGCTGGATTTACAGACTACTTTCTAAGCATTTCACCTCACAGCAATCATTGACTCCCATAACTTGATATCAAGAAATCTGTTTCTTCATAGATTATGGTTGTAAGATTTATTAGTGACTAAAACATGTAATTACCATACATAAGCCAGTTCTGGTTTAGATTCTCCAATCCAAAGGGCTCACGTGACAATTTTCATTTGGGTGCAGAATGGCCATTTGAACTTATAGGATCATTGAGCCTACATTTCTAGTAGTTGACACTGATCCATTCGAAGTCTATAATATAGGAGGTATCTCAGCTGCCTTTAAAGTTTTAAAATAAAATAATTCAGACAGCTTATAATTTTTTGCTTTTGGGCTCTCTGAAACTAAGTGAAGGCAAACTTGGTCAGCACTTTAGTGAATAAAGTATTTCATGGAACAGTTTCTCACATAGTGTTAATATTGTTTTGATGTGAGTAGTAGTTTTTCAGGTGGGACTTTTTAGTTCTTAGATCAAGGTAATAATACAAAATATAGCATTAGGACACAAACTATTTAATTTTTATAGTTTGATTAAAATAGGCTTCTAGGAATTAAAACATTTCTAAATCTTAGTAGAATGATATATTTTTTTCAGAAATTGAATTTCAGTTTTTTCATTTTTCTTTTATTCTGTCCTCGAGTCTCAGATTAGTAAAGAAATAGATGAATGCATATTCTAAACATTTTAAATATAAAAGTTTAGTAAATTCTGTACTATTTACATGTATATTTGTATATAGATATAGATATAATTTTCAACAGTTAGGCAAAATTTTCATATGTTACAGAATATAATATTTGAGATGCCTCAAATTCTTTTTGCAAAGTGGTGTGATATAAAGAAATAAATATAGCGGTCTCTGAGATTTTTATTTAGTAAGTACTCATAGTGGAGAAATCAGCTGCACATATGTGCTATGTGATTGTAGGGTAAAGCAATGTTAGCTATATCCTGTCTTGCCGTTTACATTTCCTGCATCTGATCACAGATGATAGAGAAATTATATTGTTAGATTTTCTTTGCTGCTCTTTTTCAATATCATGTACCCAGTTATATTTTTACAGTTTTAAATCAAATAACTGTTTGGTGCCTTGTAATGAATTAGGTCTAGTGTGGTAGTCTTAAGGGAGTTCTCTACTCATTCTCATGACTCAAATCATATAGTGATAGTCCTTAATCCTATCTTCAAACATGACATTTCTCCAGAGCTCTAAATTTCTAAGTCCATATTCAACTGCCTTTAATATATGAGAGGTACTTAAAAAAATCTGCTTGTTTAGGATACAGTTAACTTCAAAGGAGTTTGGGAAATGTAGTCTACTGATATGCCTAGGCAGAAGAGGAATCTGGATTTGGTTGACAGCAGTTTCAGGTACCTTTATAACCTTAAGTTTAGTTACTGGTTTCACTTTGTTCTTAGTTTCTAAAATTAGAGGTCTTGGATATATTATTAATGGTTTCCACTCTTTCCAAAAATATTTGGAATAGGTCACCAAATTCTGCCTATTCTATCTTTAATTAATTTTTTTCATAAATTAATTTTTCTCACCTTTATTTTAGCAAAACACTAAGTATGTTGTTACAATCAAGATCATATTCTTAATGTCCAATTAAGCCACCTTTCTTAAATCATTGTAGTTCTTATAGTTTATTATTTTTTATTTTATTAAAAAATTTATTTTTCAATTAGAGTTGACATTTAATATTACTTTATATTAGTTTCAGCAGTACAGCATAGTGGTTAGACATTCATATAATTTACAAAGTGATCCCCCAGATAAGTATAGTACCCACCTGGCACTATACATAGTTATTACAATGTTATTGACTATATTCCCTATGCTGTACTTCACATCCCCATGACCATTTTGTAATTACCAATTTGTACTACTTATTCCCTTCATCTTTTCACCCAGACTCCAAACCCTCTCCCATTTGGCAATCACCAGCTTGTTCTCTGTATCTATGTGTCAGTTTTCATTTTATTCATTTATTTTGTTCTTTAGATTCCACATATAAATGAAACCATGTGGCATTTATTTGTCTTTCTCTGTCTATTTCATTTAGCCTAATACCCACTAGGTGCATCTATGTTGTTGCAAATGGTAAGAATACATTTCTTTTATGGCTGAGTAATAGTCCATTGTATGTATGTACCACTTCTTTATCCAATTGTTTATTGATGGGTGCTTAGGTTGCTTCCATGACTTGGCTCTTGTAAGTAGTGCAGCAGTGAACATAGGGATGCATCTAACATTTTGAATTAGTGTTTTGGTTTTCTCTGGATAAATACTAAGAAGTGAAATTGCTGGGTTAAAAGGTAGCTCTATTTTTAATTTTATGAAAGGAACCTCCAAAGTGTTTTCCACAGTGGCTATACCAATTTGCAATCCCATCAACATGGGATTCTGTTGTTGCATTAGGGTTCCATTTTTTCCACACTCTTGTCAACACTTGTTTGTTGATTTATTGATGATAGCCAGTCTGACAGGTGCGAGGTGATATCTTATTGTGGTTTTAATTTGCATTTCTCTTATCATTAGTGACCTTGAGCATCTTTTCGTATATATATTGGCCATCTGTCTGTCCTTTTTGGAGAAATGCCTATTCAAATTCTTTGCTTATTTTTAAATTAGATTGTTTTTTGGATGTCACATGAATTCTTTATAAATTTTGGATTTTAACCCGTTAGCAGATGTATCATTGGCAAATATTTTCTCCCATTTAGTAGGTTGTTTTCTCATTTTGTTGATGGTTTCCATTGCTGTGCAGAAGCTTTTTACTTTGATGTAGTCTCATTTTTTAATTTTGTTCTTTTGTTTCCTTTGCCTGAGGAGATAATATTTGAAAAAATGTTACTAAGAACAATGTAAGAGTTTGCTGCCTATGTTTTCTTCTAGGAGTTATATGGTCTTGGATCTTAACATTTAAGTTTTTAATCAACTTTGAGATTATTCTTGTATATGGTGTAAGAAGGTAGTCCAGTTTCATTTTTTTTTTTTGCATCTGTCTGTTCAGTTTTCTCAGCATCATTTATTGAATAGACTGTATTTCGCCCATTGTATATTCTTCCTTCCTTTGTCATAGATTAAATGACCACAAAGGTGTGGATTTATTTCTGGTTTCCCTATTCTGTTCCATTGATGTATGCATCTGTTTTTACGCAAATACAAAGCTGTTTTGATTACCATTCCTTATAGTATAGTTCGATACCACGTAGTGTGATACCTCCAACTTTTTTCTTCCTCAAGATTGCTGTGGCTCTTTGGGTTCTTTCATGATTCCCTATAAATTTTTTGATTATTTGCCCTATTTCTGTGAAAAATGCGATTTGTATTTTGATAGGAATTGTGGTGACTGTATAGATTGCTTTGAGTAATGTGGACATTTTAAAGATGCCAGTTCTTCCCATCCATGAACATGGTATATGCTTCCATTTATTTGAATCTTCTTCAATTTCTTTTTTTATGAATTATATTTTTCTAAGTATAGGTTCTTGAACATCCTTGTTTAAACTCATTCCTAGGTATTTTATTGTTTTTGATGCAGTCGCAAATGGGATTGTCTTCTTAATTTCTCTTTCTATAGTTCATTATTGGTGTGTAGAAATGCAGCCTATTTCTGAATATTAATTTTGTATCCTGCTATTTTAATGAATTTATCAGTTCTAACAGTTTTTTGGTGGAATATTTAGAGTTCTTTCTATATAGTAGCATCTCATCTGCAAATAGTGAGACAGTTTTACTTCTTCCTTTCAAATTTGGATGACTATTTATTTATTTAGTCTGACTGCTGTGGCTAGGATTTTCAGAACTTTGTTGAATAACAATGGTGAGTGATCATTTTTGTCTTGTTCCTAATTTTAAGACCAATGCTTTTTGCTTTTCAGCATTGACTATGATGTTAACAGTAGGTTTGTCATATATGGTGTTTATTATATTGAGGCATGCTTCCTCTATTCCCACTTTGTTGAGAGTTTTTGTCATAAGTGGATGTTGGATTTTGTCAAATGCTTTTTCTGCATCTGTTGATTTAATCATTTAATTTTTATTTTTCATTTGTTTATGTGGTGTATTATGTTAATTGATTTGCAGATATTGAACATCCCAGAAATAAATCCAACTTGATCATGGTGCATTATCTTTTTATTATATTGCTGAATTTGGTTTACTAATATATTTTTTAGAATTTTGCATTGATATTCATTAGGGAGATTGGTCTATAACTTTTTTATAGTGTTTTTGTCTAGTTATGGTATCAGGGTAATGCTGTCTTCAAAAATGTTTAGGACCTTCCATCCTCAATTTTTTGGAATAGTTTGAGAAGACTAGGTGTTAATTCTCCTTTGAATGCTTGGTAAATTCACCTGCAAAGCCATCTGGTTCAGGACTTTTGTTTGTTGGGAGGTTTTTGATTACTGATTCAACTTCGTTAGTAGTAATTGGTTGGTTCACATTTTCTGTTTCTTCTTGATTCAGTCTTAAAAGATAACGTGTTTCTAGGAATTTATCCATTTCTTCAAGATTAACCAATTTGTTGACATATAATTGCTTATAGTATTTTCTTATAATCCTTTGTATTTCCATGGAGTCAGTTGTTACCTCTCCTCTTCATTTCTGAGTTTATTTATTTGAGTTCTCTCTCTCTCTCTCTCTCACTCGATTAGTTTGACTAAAGGTTTGTCAACTTTGTTTATCTTTTCAAAGAACCAGCTCTTGGTTTCTTTACTCTTTGTGTTGTTTTTTAAAACTCTGTTTGGTTTATTTTCACTCTTTTATTATTTCCTTCCTTCTACTTACTTTCCTTTCCTCTTCTTTTCCTCTTCTTTTCTTTTCTTTTTTTCTTTTAGGTGTACGGTTAGATTGTTTATTTGAGATTTTTCTCGTTTCTTAAGGTAGGCCTGTATTGTGATGAATTTCCCTCTTAGGACTGCTTTTACTGTGTCCCATAGATTTTGGGTCATTGTATTTTCATTATCATTTGTCTTAAGGTATCTTTTGATTTCTTCCTTGATCTCATTATTAACCTATTTATTGTTTAGTAGCATGTTATTTAGCCTTCAATTGTTTGTATATTTTTCAGTTTTTTTCTTTTTGTAATTGATTATACCATAGTCAGAGATGAAGCTCAATATGATTTCAATCTTAAATTTATTGAGACTTGTTTTGTGGCCTAATATGTGGTCTATTTTGGAAAATGTTCCATGTGCACTTGAAAAGAATGTATATTTTTCTGCTTTGGCTGAAGCATTCTAAAAATAGCAATTAAATTCATCTGGTCTAGTGTGTCATTTAAGACTATTGTTTCCTTGTTGATTCTGTTTGGAAGATATGTCCAGTGGTGTCAATGGGATGTTAAAGTCCCCTATATGACTGTATTACTGTCAGTCTCTTTATGTCAGTCTCTTAAATATTTAGGTGCTTCTGTGTTGGATGCATAAATATTTACTAGGGTTATGTCATCTTGTTGGATTGATCCCTTTATGTAATGTCTTTGTCTTATATTATAAGCTTTGTTTTAAAGTCTATTTTATCTGATGTAAATATTACAACCTCAACTTTTTTTATTTCCACTTGCATAAAATATCTTTTTCCATCCCTTTACTTTCAGTCTGTATATGTCTTTCAATCCAAAGTGGGTCTCTTGTAGACAGCATATGTATGGGTCTTGTTTTCTTATCTGTTTGGCTACCCTATATCTTTTCATTGGATCATTTAACTCATTTACATTTAAAGTTATATTGATAGGTACATAGTTATTGCCATTTTATAGTTCATATTTATTATCCATTCACCTCACTTCTTGTTAAAGAAGTCCATTTAACATTTCTAGCAATACCAGTTTGGTGATGATGAATCCTTTAGCTTTTAGCTCTTTCTTCTCTAGGAAGCTCTATATCTCACCTTCAGTTTAATCGATAGCTTTGCTAGATTGAATAGTCTTGGTTGTAGGTCCTTGCTTTTTGTCATTTTGAATATTTTGTACCAATCCCTTCTGGCCTGCAAAGTTTCTGTTAAGAAATCAGCTGACAGTCTTATGAGAGCTCCCTTGTAGGTAACTAGCTGCCTTTTTCTTGCTGCTTTTTAAATTTCTCCCTTTATTTTTTTACCTTTGTCATATTAATTATTATGTGTCTTGGCATGGGCCTCTTTGGGTTTATCTTGTTTGGGACTCTCTGCACTTCCTGGACTTGTATATCTTTTTCTTTCACCAAGTTTGGAAAGTTTTTCATCATTATTTCTTCAAATAGTTTCTCAGTCCTATGGTTTCTTCTCCTCTGGTACCCCTATGATGCAAATGTTGTTCTGCCTGATATTGTTCCAGAGGTTCTTTAAACTTTCTTCAATTTTTTTTTTGATTCCTTTTTCTTCTTGCTGTTTCGATTGGGTGTTTTCTAATACCTCGTCTTCCGAATCTCTGATTTGATTTTCTGCTTTATCTAACCTGCTGTTGATTTCTTCTAGTGTATTCTTCATTTCAGTTGTTGTATTGTTTATTTCTGACTTCTTTAATGTTTCTATGTTCTTTTTTCTTTGCTGTTATAATTTTTTTCAATTTTTTAGATATTAATTAGTTTCAAGTATACAGTACTTTATAAGACATCTATATAGTGAGTAAAACGATCCCCCAATTGCTCCCTCCCTCTCCTGACCTCCACCCAGCCAATGTATTCATTCTAATTGTATTCCCTATGCCATGCTCCTCATCCCCATATCCATCCATCAGCTACTAGTTCGTACTTTAACTCTTCACCCCATTCTCCCAGCCCCCCAAACTCTCCTCCCCTCTGTCCACCACCAAATTGTCCACTATATTTGTGAGTCTGTTTTTGATTAGTTTGTTCTTTTTATTCCTTAGCTTCTGCATACAGGTGAAATCATATAGTGTTTATCTTTCTCTGTCTGACTTAAATACCTTCTAGGTCCATCAAAGCAGTATCTTTTTCCTCCTTTTCATATGTACGAGTCTTGTTTTCTTATCGTTTCAGCCACTCTATCTTTTGGTTGGAGCACTTAATTCTTTTCCATTTAAGATACTTATTGATAGGAATGTAGTTGTTACTATTCTTCGTTCCTATTTTTAATATGTGTTTTTTCTTCTTAAAAAAGTTCCTCCAACATTTCCTGTAATACTGGCTTAGTGGTGATAAATTCCTTTAGCTTATTTTTGTCTGGGAAGCTCTTTATCTGTTATTCAACTCTAAATGATAGCTTTGCTGGATAAAATATTCTTGGTTATAGATCCTGGGTCTTCATCACGGCAAATATTTTGTGCCAAGCCCTTCTGTCCTGCATAGTTTCTTTTGAGAAATCAGCTGCCAGTCTTATAACTAATTATTTCTTTTTCTCTTGCTGCTTTTAATATTCTTTATTTGTATATAATCTTTGGAATTTTAATTATGATGTGTCTTGGTATGGGCCTCTTTGGATCCCAGATTTTTGGAATTCCCTGAGCTTCCCGGGGTTTTATGTCCATTTCCTTCACCAACTTAGGAAATTTTCCATCATTATTTCTTCAAACAGCTGTTCAACATCTTAATTTTCTTCAGTTACACTGATCAGATGAATATTTAGATCCTTAATATTGTCCCATATCTTCCTTAAATTATTTTTATAGTCTTGGCATCTTTTTTCTTGTTGTTCAGATTGAGTGTCCTCATTGGCTTTCCTGTCCTCTAGATAGGGCATTTGATCCTTTTCTTTATTCACTTTGTTTATTTCATTTAATATACTTCTCATCTCAGATAATGTGTTCTCCATTTCAGACTGGTTCCCTTTTATAATGTCCATTTCCATTTTTATCTCTTTGTTGGAGTTCTCTACACTTCCCAAAAGTTCATTGGGCATCTTTATAACTGGTGTTTTGAACTCTGCATCTGTTAGATTGTTTGACTCCATTGTATCTGGATCTCTGTTCTGTTCTCTCATGTGGTTTCTGCTTCTTTGTCTTCCCATTTTGACTGCCTTTCTGTGTCTGTTTCTATGTACTAAGCAAAGCTCCTAAGCCTCCCAGTCTTATTAGTGTGATTTGTGAAGTAGATGTCCAGTGGCACAGTCCTGAGAGGGGTTGAGCTTCAGGTTGACTCTTAAGCTGATGACAGTGATGACTGACCACATCCACAATGTATGAACTTCTGTTTGGGGATTGGCCCCATGGAGTAGGATTTAACCCAGTGGGCTTATTGAAATCAATAATTGTGTGTGCCACTTATGGTGCTAATCAGTGGTACTCTGTTATGGTCCCGGGCTAATCTCCAGGTGTGTTGGTTTTTTGGCCCTTTGGGAAGGGCTCCTATGGAGGCCAAGGTCAGCCACCGCCTGTGAGCTGCCTGAGGCTACCTAGTAGGAGCTATAAAGTGATTGCAGTTGGTCATTGCCTGTGCTGGACTTGAAGGCTCATGAGAGAGGCCAGTCTGTGAATCAAGGCCGGCTGCCATTAGTTCTGGGTCTGGGACAGCTTAGCTAAAGGCTCAGGGCACCTTTGGCCCTGAAGCTGCTTGCAAGCCACCTGTAAAGCTCAGCAGCTGAGAGAGCCTTGGGCAGTATGTGAGGTGGGGTTCCACAAAGTCACCAGGTTGGGGTGAGTGATGTTCCCCGGGTTAGCGCCGACTTAGATTTCGTGCTAGTGCTGTGCTATGGTCACTCTCAAAAGTCTCAGATCACACAGAGGCTTGCTGCTGCCCTTCTCAGGCCTGCAGACCTGTGAGAATCATTTAAGAAATACTGAAGCTCTGGCCAGGGTTGGTGCTTACTGCAGAAGGCCTGTTGATTGTAGTTGAATGAGTCTCCTGCCTAGAGGGCAAGGTAGATCTTATTGCCTAGTCAGGAATCTGCCTCTGGCAATTCATGAGTTTGGGTCCCAGTGAGTCACCAGGTTGGAGGGAGTGAAGTTTACTAGGACAATGTAGATTTAGACTTGTTCCTCTGGGGGGAAGGTTCAACACGGACAAGGTGGCACCCACCTGTAGGCTGCACAGGAGGAGGGCTCAACAAAGGGAAAACCCTCCAGTCCTCATTCTGAAGCCATACAACTCAATCTTTTCCTGTATGTCTCTGGCACCTCCTCAGCTACTGTACCTTCACTAGAGCCCAACATGATTGCCTGTGGGTGAGTTAGTCTGTCCATGAGCCCTTTAAGATGATGTCTGGGTTTTCAGTTGCCTTTTGTCTCACCTACACTGTTAGAATCCTCACTGATTTTTACAGCCAGATTTTTAAGGACTCCTCTTCCTGGCACTAGAACCCTGCGCTGGGGAGTCCAGTGTGGGATTGGGACCCCTCGCTCCTCGAGGGGGACTTCCATAGCCGATATCCCTCCCAGTGCTCAACTGCCACACATGGATGTGGGGCCAGCCTGTTTCATGTCTCTGCCTCTCCTTCCAGTCTCTCTGTGGCCTTTTCTTTATATCCTTAGTTATAGGAGTTATGATCAGCTAGTTTTCAGATGATTCTACAGGTTGATTGTTCTATAATTTAGTTGTAATTTTAATGAGATCATGGGAGGAAACAAATACAGCATTTACCTACTCTGCCTTCGAGACTGGACTTTTCTATCCTTTAATTTCTTTCTATTCTATGACTATATCTCACTATTTCTCTTGTATCCACTTGCCACATACTACCCCCCATTCATCCTGGTTCTACTTACACAGTTAGATTACTCAAAAATTAAGTATGAAGAGATCAACTTACTTCATCAATTTTAAGAAAAGATCTCATGATTCACTAACTGTAAAATTCAAACAAAATTATTTTGGTATGCATTGCTCCTTGCAGTCTGACCCTTCTCAGCATCTATGACTCGTCTGTCACCCTATGCTTTTGCTCTGTTAACATTGAACTCCATTTATTAACCAAATGTCTTGTGCCCTTCATGTCTTTATAAATGCTATTTCTTTTGCCAGCAATATCAAGTGGACAAATGTCTACTCATTCTTATACCTAGTTCAAATGTTGACATCGATTTTCTTATGTTCCTT
Organism: Eidolon dupreanum; assembly: GCA_028627145.1. Classification (NCBI taxonomy): domain Eukaryota; kingdom Metazoa; phylum Chordata; class Mammalia; order Chiroptera; family Pteropodidae; genus Eidolon; species Eidolon dupreanum. The sequence goes on along the minus strand of CM053501.1, from coordinate 52,608,749 downwards.
TGCAGCCACTGTCACATTTTTCACTTATTTGTGAATAACATTGATCATATTATTTGGCAATTTATTTGTTTGTATGTATGTGCATTATGTTAACATTTGGCACAGTACCTGAAACATTATAAATACTCAGTAAATATTTACAAAATTAATAAGTCACCTTAAATTGGTACAGTAAATCCTCACTTAACATCATTGATAAATTCTTGGATGTATGGTAAAGCAATGTGTACCAAAAACAATTTTACCACAGGCTAATTGATAAGAGTTAAGTTTATAGGGCGTTTTGTCAACATTGTAACAAAACAACGTTGAATAAAATGATGTTGTTCGAGGATATGCTATATTGTCATGAACTCATCATTGGTAGTTTTTGAACAGCTACAAAAATAAAATTCTCAGTTTTCAATACTATTGCTTTACTCATTTCTCCTACTTAATTTCTGATATATAAATCAAAAATATTTAGTGCTAAAGAGTTGAACTGGGATTCACTCCCAAATCTTATGATCTTCTAGAGAAGGTGATTATTGAGAAGACCCACAGTTGTGTCAATTAAGGATCTACCAGTAATACTGGCCATGCTACATTCCCTATGATTTAGAGTAGTATCAATTAATGTGGTCTTTAACCAAAACTTTCTATGTGCCAGAAATAGGAATGTGTTAAAAAGAGAGTTTTTTTCTTTTTTATATTTGAGACAATGATCTCATGATTGTTCATAATTAGTATTGACTTTTTTAGGCTACCTGGTCTCATCTATTTAATCCTTGCCAAGCCCTGGCTCTTTTCCTTTTCTTCAAATAGCATCAAAAGACATATGTGGAAACCTATTGATACTTTTGAATGAAAATATACTTCCAGTTAGTGAGAACTTGTCTTTCAATATTCAACATTCAGCAGCAATTTTAAAACACTGCAGAGAAGATTCTCTTTCTTAGAAACACAATTTCCTGCTTTCTACACTAGTCCTTATTTAAACCTCTAAATTCCCAGATTTTGGAACCTGCCTTTCTGGTTCTACCTTCCTGACTTTATTGACTTCCTGAGACTTTTCTGTTGATGTTATCTATCTATTTTCTTGCTTACTGTGCTTTATTCCTGGACTCTTGTGACTGTTCCTGCTATTATGTAAAATTTCAGGATACCTGTTGTAACCTAATGTAGTTACTTATATGTAACTTTTCTCTCTACTCCTCTGTAGTTGACTATCTTGAAAAAGTTTTTTTAAAAAAAATTTATTGGAGTGAAACAAAAAAGCTTCTGCACAGCAAAAGAAACCATCAACAATATAAAGAGGCAGCCAACTACATGGAAAAAGATATTTGCAAACAACACCTTTGATAAGGGGCTAATATCCAAAATATACAAAGAACTCATACAACTCAACAACATAAACAAACAATTCAGTTAAAAAATTGGCAGGAACCTGAACAGACACTCCTCCCAAGAAGACATACAAATGGCCAAGAGACCTATGAAAAGATGCTTAACTTTACTAGGTATTAGGGAAATGCAAATCAAAACTGGTAGTTCATTAGGTAGCCATGAGCAATAGGAGCAAAGGCCCAGTGTTGCCATAGGAATGACAACACTGATGGCCCAGCCCAAAAGGCCACCCCTACGAACTACCAGAAAAAACTCATGTTTAAATAATAATACCCCTAAAGGAAATAAATGACCATAGCATAGCAACCAGTTTAGGCCAGCCACAAACGCTTGAGCAGTAAGGAGTACTCTGACCTTTTTTCACCTCAGCCTCATCACACCATCATTATGTTATACATATGCCTAGAAGTTCATGAATTTAATTATAACATACTGAATTTTGGGAAGGGGCACACACGGTTGACAATAGGTTATATAAGAGCCAATCATAAATCAAAATGACCTTGCACATCAATCAGTACCACCCTTGTAAACACCCATCATGGCCTAGATATAAGACAGATCTCCCTCCCTCTACAAGGCTAACTGTTCTCTGGTCTAGCCCATTTCTCTATTGAAACTTACTTCAATAAATCTTACTTATCCTAATCTTCACTGATCTTTAAATCATTAAAGGAGGAAAGAACCAAGGTCCCTTTAGTACCACTAGTACAACAATGGACTTAGATTGCCCCCAGCAGTGACAGAAACCATAATGAGATACCACCTTGATTGCATCTAAGAAAGTATGTGGAATGAGTCGGGAACCAAGAAATACCTTGATGATTTTGCCAGCAATACAAGAGTCACCATATTTCTGTTAGAGGATTGGCCAAATCATAAACACAATATAGTGCTTGTCCCTGTAGATAGTGCAATTTATTTAAACTATGAAATGTTGTGTTATTAAAAGTGAATGTGTAAAATAACTTAGAAATCCATTATGATATTTTATCAATGGAGTGAAAAACATGTATTCTTCATTCTTGGTCAGTGTAACACAGATGGACTGCACTCAGCATGGCTCCAGGGAGCCGTGTAATTCAGATCTTATCTATCAGTTATGATGTCCCCTTGTACAGAACAAACTCTTCAGAGGTAGGTATGTTATTCAAGCTGAATCCAAGCTAGTTTTGAGACTTTATCAGAGACTACTGGGGAAAAGACATTCCCTTTTTATTTGGGTTACTAAACTGATAGAAAGTCCTCTTGGAGCTACTAGTGGCCATCCTTACCCATTGCATGAAGAAGGCATGAAGAAGCTGACAGAGGAAAAGAAATACATAGACAAAGACAGTATTCTAATTTATTGGAGCTATGGATTCAGCATATGACTTAGTTGTGTGAGGTAATAGAATTCTTTTTTGTTTTAAGCTGGTTTGATTTTCTTTTTTGTTCTTTGTAATTAAAAGATGCTTGGCTAATTAAGTCAGTAATTTGAATATAGCTTTTAGATGAGAAGTTTAATAGTTTTGTAATTGATATGCTTACTTTTCTTGTTGGAAATAATGTAAGGCCTTAAAGCCATTTTTTTCCTTGTTTTCCTTAGATAATATGAAGTCCCTCTGAGAAGATCCTACCTTGCTAATAAGACAGTCGATTACATCTTGCTGAATTTTTTAAACACAATAGTTCTCCAACGAATTTGAAAGCAAATTAATTACCTTGTTTTCTACATGGCCTCTGTGATCATAAGCACCTATTTCTTAAACATTATGGAGAAAAAATTTTCTCTATTTTCTGTGATTATACATACATAGTAACAGTCCCTTCAGAATATACCTAACAGTGGAAACTTGATTAAATTCATTTAAACTTTCACTGGGCTTGATGTAGTGTATGACCTTAAATCAGTTAAAGAAAGAGCTGAAGGATTTTCTGCGTCTGTGTCCTGGGAATCTTCATTCCGGTCTTTGACCCATTACTGAACTTGAGATGGCGCAATACCTGTTAAGTCAGATCTTGTCATTTTGGATTTCTAGGGATGCCTTTCAAATTTCTTTGTTGTTTTATGAATATATGGGCTTGTCTCTGAGTAAATTCCCAGAATGAAGGAGAGCTTGGAAAACATCTCATTATCACAAAAACATGGTTTCTTATGAGCTCTATTCCATATGTAAATACTCACTCATTTGAGTTTCTTTTCAATGTTTGGCATTTCAGTTTGTATACATCTACATATTTATATATAAATTATTCCACACACTTAGGAGAAACTATTATGGGGGTGGGAAACATTATGTTAAATAATTATCATTTTTACAATTTGAAAGATTTTTTCCTTTTCTGTTTTAAAAACAATACCCTTATAGCTTAAGTAGTAGTGACATTGAATGTACTACAGTTCAGGTCCATGCAATTTAAATAACATTTTATTTTTGAATAATTAAAGTTCATTGTAATTGGAGATTTCTGTGGAAACTATTCAGCATATTTCCATGGTCTCTCTACCTTGTCTGTTCAATTGATGAGTTACTGTTTCCAAACTTCTCTGAGAGAAATGTACTTAACAGCTTGTGATGCAAATTATGCCCTTACAGGATTTTATATTTATACACATAGTGCAATATTTGTGGTGGTGCTTGTGTATGAAAATGATGCTTCTGACCTCTGCTTACTATCTGATCACATTACACCACTGCTTAAAATTATGAAATGACACTCCATAATTTGAAAGATAAGTTCCAGCACCCATACATGTTGACATGCCTTCCCACTTGCATTTACTTAATCAATCCTACTATGTCCCAGACTCTCATGTGGTTTCAGACTGCTGGGCTTTTGCACAGGCTGTTGCTTCAATCTGCAGTGCTCTCTCTGTCTGTTTTTGTCCCTGGCAGACTCAAATCATAGTTTAAATGTAGCCTTAGATAAAACCTTTATTGACTGCTCTAAGTAATCTTTTCCTCTTTGATCCTGGTGTACTTTTTACACACTGTATTATCACAGCAGTTAGCGTATTCATATCTGTTGAGATATAATATTAATATGGTAGACTAAGAACTGGGGAAACCTGGGGAATCTTCTACAATGTCACAGGGCCAGTGCTGCTGTAGCACAAAACACAATTTTAAGTGTCTTTCAGGAGATAACAACAGGCCTCCTCACAGCATTCCAGAGACCATCAGACCAAGCCACATCAGACTGGCCCTAGAGGCCTGAGCAGGCACAGTTAGCAACTAACTAACCGTAAACTGACCATGAGAGCGCAGTGGAACCAAAATTCATGGAACTCAAGTAGCAGAGATGCTACTTTTACTTCTCAGAGCCCATTGAGAAGAAAGAAGTCCTTCAGTAAGGAAGATCTAGTGTAGGAACCAAATTTGGACATACATAGGACTGATCAAACTCTGCAAGATTGGAATTTCTTTGTTCTCTCTTACCCTTTCCACATCCCTAACCTTAGGTGGCTTAGTTCTAAGACTACACAATCAGACTCCCTGAATGAGAATTAAAAAATATGTATAACATCTCCTTACCCTCACCTCTTAAAACTGATCCCAAGCATTTGTTCCAGGAGATTAATCTGAAACTTATCTTTGGTCTTCCTGTTTGGCTAGCCTGACAAATAAATCTCTTTCTCTAAAAAAACAAAACAAAATTTTCTCTACCCTTTTTTTGCTGACTCTTAAGTAGTTTTGATTAAGGAGTCATTGTTTTTTCCTTACAACTGATAGAAGTAGAATACTTTGTGTAATAATCATATTCCAAGTCTAGAACTCTGACAGAACTCACTTTAAACAAATATAGTTTTATACTTTTATTGATTTGTGTCTGTTGACTCCTTCATGATTCATTTACATGTATTCTAAGGAGTATTCATAGAATATTCTGCTTTATTCCTTGATATGGAGCCATAGGACAAATGCATTAAATTACCTGTATCTAAGTTCAGGGCCTTGGTTTAGGCATGAGACAAAAAAATTTTATTTGAAATGGAAGTAGGCTTTAGAATAGGTCTTTCTGGGCTCTACCCCAAAGTACAAGGCCCCTCCAAAGCATAGAGCTGAGTCAGCAGAGCCAACACTCAAATGAATCCATTCTCTGCTTGAGTTACAACCATATAAAATCTGTTCCCAGGAATTATGACAGCTGTCCTCATTCATGTAGGTGATTGGCCATGGGATTCAGCCACTCACCTACATGATACAAGAATAAAGCATTATGCTTTATTGTTTCCTATGCTACAAGGATGCTTGACCCTATTTGACTCAATCCATATAGATAAGTGACCTCTCTTTAATGACCCAGGACACTAGGAAGCATCGTGAATGGAGGATGGGTCTGGGATAAAGGGTTCATAGTCTGCACAGTGTTGGATCATAGCAAAAAAGTTGAGGGAAAAAACAGCAGTATTTTTTCCCCTCAGTGTTTCTATGTCAATAAAACTTAAAATGACTAGAGAGCATCCGACATATCTCAGGATAAAGAGCAAAGGTTGAAAGCATTCCTGATTATGTTTCCTCTCATTCTCTTGGCTTTGCATGAGTGGTGTACTGAGAGAATGGTGAAATTGGTAAGAAGAGAATAGAGAAGTCATTGTGATTTGAGAATTGATCTGAAATGTGGCCTGACTCCTGGATAATAAAATCTAATATTATGCAGGCCAAATGTCTCTGCCTTCCATATTTTCACTTCTATTATTTTAAGAACCAGAGGCTTGACTACAGGGGGAAATGAGTCCTCATTAGCAGCAAAAATATTGTATTTGTTTGTTACATGTATTTTAAATATCGTTACCACTTTCCATATGAATGTCTTGCAGCATATACCTAGTCTTTTCATTTCAGTATCTCAGCATCTAGCATAATTCCCAGGTCTCCATTATATAAATGAATGCTGAATGAATGATTGGTGATGCATAGTTCCCTTTGATGAAAAACATATATTTTATGAGACTGCATGTCTTCTTATTTGTATCAAAATATGACCTCCATGAATATGGCACTCTGTAGATGTTCCTATATAAACATGTCCCTTGCTAATTTTTGTTTTAAAACCTTTTTGAAGTTGTAAACTGACAAGACTAATGCAGGATTCTATGAATGCCATTATTTTCAGCATTCACTCAATTTAGAAGAAAAGGAAACTTCCTTTCCTCACCTCCCACAGCCTGAAGAAAGTTTCCTTTTTGAGAACAAAATTACCATTTGTTTCAAGCTTTTCCTTCAATTATAGCAATTTCCACATGTTTTTAAACTATTCTCAGCAAAAGAAAAATCAACATTTGCATTTTTGATACATAGGCTAATCTGGTAGACACAGGTTTAAAGGCATCATGGCTTTGGCAAGTAATTTGGAATATTTTCCTCTATTTGCTCTTGTCTGTTGTCCACACCATCTTTGAACTCAGAAGCAAGACCGACTGAACTGTTTTTTGAGTGCTGTTAAATAGTTCACATAGAGTGGACCTTGAAATGTACTCTCAAACAGCTTGATCTCTTCTCAAGGATAAGATAGCATACCCATTTAGCTGAACTTTTCCCCATACATTTTTTTGTTTCACAGACTTTGGTTGGACCGTAAGGGAGCATCCACTGTAATCAACCAGCTGTGGCCTGCCAATTCCAGTTCCTGACAGGTAGTAAGCTGGCTTCTTGGCTTTAAAGAATCTCAAACAGTTTTGATATGCTCTAGGGAGGGCAACTGTTTAGCCTAAGCAATTCAAAGAAGCATAATTGTGCTTCGCAGTACAAGGAAAGTCACCACATCTGTTTCATATTTTTGGCTTTTAGAACTCAACTAGAACAGAGAAATAAACATACAGCTTTGAATATAGAGTAAAAACAAGTTCATGGTGCACAGATGAGCATATTGTATGTAACTCAGTGAAAATTTCTTTAATGAGGGTTTCTTTTGGTAAAGTGAGAAATATTTCTGGTGTTAATCAAGGTTTTTTAAAAAAGATTTAATAGAAAACATTATCTATTTAAATGTCAAGGCAGCCTATCATTCCCCCTTAAATCTATTATAGTCAATTGTTGAGATGCTGCAGCAGTGTTCACGTGACCTATTGCAAATATTTGGGGAGTCATCTGCACTGCATTAGCCTTTCTAGTGGTAGTTATTTTAAAAAAAATAATTTGGATGTAGTAGGCTAAAACATTCAAGGCAATGAATTAGAACTTCATTAACCACTTTCATCTTTTATTTTGGTTCAAATGTAAATGCAGTCATTTGATATCTAAGTGTATATAATATGTGATGACTGTCTTTTAAAAATGTAATCTAGCAGAAAATACATCTTAATTTGAATGTAACACTGTCTTAAACATAATTTTAATATTCTTCAGCATCTGGCATCTCAAAGAATGAGGTCATTTGAGGTTAAGAAACTTTTCCCTGTTATTATCCTCCTCCCCCTCTTCCTCCTCCTCCTCATCATCTTCAGACTGTGAAAAAGGCCAAATACTCATCTAAATGATCAGATACTATGGTGAAAAGGGAGGAAGGAGACAACATGCACCGAGGTTTTTCTTTTACCAGGGGCTTTTGTATTTACTACAATAGTTATCATTATAGACAACATTTTTGAGATCTTTCAGATGAAGAACTTAACATAAAATGATCAGCTCAACTATCAGGGGATCTGCCCTAATCCTACTGAGATCCACTTCCTTCCTTCCTTTCAATTCACAATTATGTATTTTTGTATGTATTTTTAATATCTGTCTTCCCAGCAGTCTGTAAACTCCATGAGTTCAAGAACTATATCTGTCCTCCATTATATATACCCAGAGACTTGTTCATGTATGAATGAATAGCAACTAATTGCTATATAATGACAGTGATAGATACCTGGCCCTCTTCTAAACTGCTTCAATATATTGACCCATTTATATCTTGCAACAAAACTTTGAATAGATTACCACTATCCCCGTTTTTTAGGTAAATAAAAAGAAGCACAGAGAAATTAAATAACTTGTCAAAGTCACACAGCTAGTAGGTAGAGGAAGCAGAATTTAAGCCTCTGCGGTCTGAGTCTATCTAGGTCACTCTTTTAACTACTAAATGAAATGGACTCTTGGCAAAATAAGAGAGACTCCAAAGTTAATCAAGATTGAGAAGAACCTCATAGACAAAATTACTCACTTAGATTTTAGGGCAGCTTATTATTACCCCTTAGTAGTCATTCATCTAACAAAAAAGCATCAAGTGTTTCTTATGTGACACTGTGCTAAGCACCTTCTTAAATTACCTTACTCAGACCTCATAGGAACTGTGTGTGTGTGAATTTTATTCTAATTTATAGATGAGAGAACTGAGGCTCCAAAAGGTTAAGTAATTTGCCTTAGATAACATATTCTATAAATAGCACATATTTGAAAGCAGAGCTTGTTCAATTCCCAACTCAATGCTGTGTCATCATGCAGCACTCAAATCACTTTCTCTTCTCTTATTAGTACAATTGAGGTAGGTCTTATTAGTGAAAATATGGTGACATCTAAAAAGATATTGATCTTCATGATTTTTGGCTCCCTTTTTGTCTTATTTAATGGTTTGGGCTTTGTGAATAACGGGTCTGTTTTTTCCTGCCTTGAAGGAAAAGCAAGGTGGGGTAGTTGCTCACCTTTGTAACTGATTTAGGCTGACAGGAGTTTAGTGTAGCCCTGAAGTTATGGACCAAGAGCTTTCACGATTCTGTGCAGCAAGCCAGAAAGCATAAATTATTCGTTCCCCCTCTTCTGTCATTTTAAATCTGTAAAGGAATTGTGTGCTATAAAAACTTGAAACCTCCTCCTCTATTGTAAACATCTGATTTTTTTATAGGCTCTCAGAGATTAGAAAGGGGCTGCACAGTTCAAGTGTTATTTTCAATCAGGTAGCCATTACACATTTCATATCAGAAAGCCAACAAGTATTTTTTAATTACAGTGATCATATAATCTTTCAAATGCAAATAGTCTGACTCAGATTTCAGTTTGTTTGGTACCAAGTGATGATGAAAGAATGGTATAGCCTGATCGTTGTTTTACTCCCATCTGTGTGCACCAGGCAATCACCACTTACAGATGGTTGTGATTCAGAGACAGGTTGCCACATGCGAAAAAAGTATGTTTCAGTTATTTTAATAAGATTTATTGCAGTAGTCACAGTTAAATGCTTAAACCTTAATGATAATTGCTGCTAATCTTTCAAGAAAATGATTAGAGTTTAATAACCTCAAGAGGAGGTAAATTTTGTGTTTACTCCCTCATCTAATAAATTAGAATGCTGTGCACACCTTTTTTTTCATTTTCTGAAATTATACTTTGTATAGACAAACACACACATACGTTTGTATTATATGTAATGGGTATAAATTATGAACCCTGCTGTGAAAAGCATAATTGGTCAAGTGGCAACAAATAATTCTGAACAAATATACTAAAATAATTCCTGTTAGCCCTGAGTCTTTTTCTTGTGGTAAAATATACGTAAGATTTATCATTTTAAATATTTTTAAATGTACAACACAGTAGTATACACACAATGTTATGCACCCATCATCACTATTCATTTCCTGAACCCCTTCATATGTCTAAGCAGAAAGCTTATACCCATTAAATAACTCCCAATTCCCCCTTAGCCCAGTCCCTGGAAACTTCTATTCTGCTTTCTGTTTCTATGAACATGCCTATTCTGGGAAATTCATATAAATGGAACCATGCAATTTTTGTTCTTTTGTATGTGGATTATTTCATTTAGCATAATTATTTCACTTAGCCTAATATTTTCAGAGTTTTTGCATATATCAGAATTTCATTCCCTTTTATGGTTGAATAATATTTCATTGTATGTACATGCCACATTTTGTTTGTCTATTCATCTGTTGATAGATATCAGTGTGGACATTGAGATGGACATTGAGACCTTTTGGGTATTGGGAACAATGTTGCTCTGAACTTCGTTATGAACACTTATTTGATTCCCTACTTTATTTGATTCCCTACTTTGTTTTTCACATTGGCTGTACCATTTTATGTATTTACCAGCAATGCAAGGTAAGGGTTCCAATTTTTCCATATCATTGCCAACACATGATATTTCTCATTTTTAATAATAACCATCCTACTGGGTGCTAACCTTGAGATTTTTAAGTTAAATAGATACTTTGAGTAATTATGAAAATGTTTTATTCACTAATTTTAGGCAAATTTTCACAAAGTTATTAATTTAGAGTGATCTTAATTTGAATCATGCCATTATTTTTATTTGTTTGGTTAATCTCATTGACTCTGAATAGGAAAGTTTCTTTACTTAAAGGTGATGTCAAAAAAATATGTAAATGATGTTTAACCCTCCGTGACAACCTAAATAGAAAAGTAGCTTTATCTTAGTGTATAAAATAAAGGCAGTGATAAAATTCATGACTGCATGGAAGAGATAAAACAATATGACTTGTAGTGCAGGACATTCTCGTTGTTGAGGTAGGGTGTTGTTTATTTGCTAAGTAGGTTGAAATAGGATACACACACACATATATACACACACACACACATACACAAATCTCTATAATCAGGAGGCTATTGCAGTGGAGATATGGGTAGATTAAATGGGATCCTGCTAGGTATCAAAACTTGGATAACCTAGTTGACTTGGATTTCAGGATTTGTCTTTCCTGAGGATGAACTGGAATTCTGGGGCTGGGCTAACAGAGAGGTATAATCCATTCAGCATATTCTAATTATAGCTATTTCCTTTTCAAGCCAGGAACTAAATCTGCCTTTTGATTTCAATGGAATTTGTGCCTTTTTAAAGATTGTGCTGTGTAAGTCTATACTTCTGACTGGGGGAAATGTGGAGATTGAGTGTTGGGGGAAGAGTTCTATATTAGAAAGGCCACTCAGAGGGGAACTGGGCCTCCTGTTTTGGGGAAAAAATATCAGTGAGTATTGAGTTTTGATTGAAGATGGCTACAAACCATCTGTCAGACACATTTTAAGGTTTAGTATTTCATTCTTGTACTAAGCAACATTTTATCACCATATAATTCTAGGTTTATGTAGCTTTGGAGCTTCAACTTTGGGTTCATGTCTGAAATAAAAGTACTTACATTATTTATTTGTAGTTTTAAGATGAAATAACTTAGTTGTATTTGTTTTTCAGGATCAAGTCAGCATGTTTTATAGAACTATTATGTAGAAAAACTCATTTAAGAAAGTAGGTACAAATGAAATAATTCTTCTTTGAGATCTATAATGTTGATAGCATTTTAATTGAAACCATACACTATTCATTTACAAGTAAACTAGTTTATAATAATACTTAATAAGATATTAGTGCTAAAGCAAATATTTTATAGCTCTTGTCAGGACACTGTAACATATCAATCAAATAAATCGTGTCTTTTTTCTCAGACAACTTATACTCCAAACTGCACAGGAAAGTGTATGCTGCAAGTTGGGATATTGTACACATACTTAAAATACAACTATAAATGAAAAACCACATTGCCAGGAATCGCCAATATTCTCATTTTACTGGGAAATGCACATTAGCCTGGGTAGTTGAGAATGAATCATGGCCTCTCTTCCAATGAATGAGTCATGGCTGACTGAATGAAGGTGGGAGTTTCAAGCTTTTTTTCTTTGAGTGATGGAAATAATTTTTCATCATTTTATATATTATTCGATATTTCTGTCACTACTGCTGTTGATAAATGGTATGAAAAATGATCATTTATCATTTAAAATCAATTGAGATATTTATAACTAATACTTTTCATAGATCTGAAAGTGCTTTCCAAAAATCAATTAATTTACACAATATACTACTGTAAGGTTAGTTTTATTATCACCATTTTATGGACAAATTCAAAGCAAGAAAGGTTAATTAACCCATCACAGAGTCCAAGGGCCGGAGAGGCAAGGCAAAATGGACTGAACACCAACTTGAAGGCCAGGAACTCTGCTTTTAGCATGGATTTTAATTGATTTAAATCAGTTTTTCTAGCCTAAGAAGCACATGCAGTAATTCTGAGTTAGCATGCAGCAATATAGTGTAGATTAAATAATTAATATTCCTGAGCCTTTTATAAATGTGAATTATTATTACTCATTCTAGCCTTAGACCACTAAGTTGGCCAAGCTACTTTCCAGCACTTGTGATTAAAGTGTAAATTAATTGGCTAAGTGAGAAATTCATCTTATACATTTCCTGCTGAAAGATATGAGACTCTTCTCTCCTGACTGGAAATATATACAGTGGTGCATTTTACTCTGCTTCCCGTAATGTATGTGTTTGCATGCAATTCCTTAATAAACTGGGAATTCATCTTACACAGAGATCCATGTTCAAAATAACAGTATAAAACACTCATGCTTCTATTGTAAAAGCATATCTCCTCTTTTCTAGAGATACACTTTTAGGAATATTGCCATGTGGCTAGTCAAACAGTTGTTTGCTTTATTACTCTTTCATACATGTTTGAAAAGACTATTGAAAGTGGTATTTTCTCCAAAGACATACTGCCCTGGGTTATTAAGCTTTGTGCTTATGTTTGAAGCTTTTTCGGTAAATATACTTAGGAAACATTATGATATTAGAAATTCAGGGATTGCTTTATTGACAATTTTGTCCTCTAACCATTATTGTTAGAGAGGCAAAACCCAAAACACTTCGTTTAAAGAAAGGGAGTTCTGAGGGTTGAAATATTTGAAGACTAAAACTAATTACTAGTTTTTTGCTTTTTCAGAGGGATAAGGAAGTCTGTAGAATCATTAATATATTAGTGGATGGGTGATAAGAATAATTTTCAAGATTGTGTTAAGACTCAGTCATTCGTTCAACAAATATCTTTTGAGCACCTATTATATGCCAGGCATAGTTCTAGATGCTGAGAATAAGGACCAAGACTTTGCCCTCTATCACTTACAATAAGTAAAAGAATAAAAGTATGTATGTATGTATGTATGTATGTATGTATGTATGTACGTACGTATGTGTTCTAAGTCTGTTAGATAAGAGTCAGGAAAATATAATGAAACTTACAGGGGGCAGAGTATAATGGGAGCTCTATTTTCAAAGGAATCGTCAAGAAAGGAGGAGATGGACAGTTGAACAGAAATTTGAAGTGAGGCTGCAAGTCTTAGAAATATTTTTGGAAAGAGCATTACAGGGAGAGGCAATAGTAAATGCAAGAACCCTGAGAAGGTAATATGTCTTAGGAACAGGTGTGGCAGTGATTCTGAGAGTCATAACAGGGCTTAGATATTTAAAAGCATACTTAATTCTCAGAAAACAGCTGAGAGACCTTTAGAGAAGGTAATTGTGCAGGTGTACATGCAGGAAAACAAAATGTAAACACTTGAATGTTGGTATGAACTATTAAGACCCTGAAGACACCTAGTTTATAAAAAGCTAGCCGAAGCTTCACATTAATTTCAAGGATATTTAGTGAATAATTTTTGAATTTTCAGAACATTCTATTATCATTATTTTTTAAAATTTATTTTTTAATTACAGTTGACATATTAGTTTCAGCTGTACAACATAGTGCTTAGACTTATATACCTTATGAAGTGATCACCGCAATAAGTCTAGTACTTGTCTGACATCATATATAGTTATTACAATGTTATTGACTACATTCTCTATGCTGTACTTTACATTCTCATAACTATTTTAATAATTGGCAATTTGTACTTGTTAATCCCTTCCATCTTTTTCACGTATCACCCCAAATCCCTCCTGTCTAGGGACTACCAATTTGTTCTCTCTATGTATTTGTTTGTTTTTTTTTATTTGTTTATTTCGTTGTTTAGATTCCACATATAAGTGAAATCATATGGTATTTGTCTTTCCCTGTCTGACTCATTTCACTTAGCATTATACCCTCTAGATCAATCCATATTATCAAAATTGGTAAGATTTCTTTCTTTTTTATGGCTAAGTAATATTTCATTGTACACATGTACCACTTCTTTATTCGTTTATTGATGGAAACTTAGGTTGTTTTTAAATCTTCGGTATTGTAAATAATCCTGTAATGAACATAGGGGTGTACATATCTTTTCAAATTTGTGTTTTGGATTTCTTTAATAAATACCCAGAAATGAAATTGCTATGCCATATGGTAGTCCTATTTTTAGATTTTTGAGGAACCTCTGTACTGTTTTTTTGTAGCGGCTGCACCAATTTGCAATCCCATCAACAGTGCTCTAGGGTTCCCTTTTTGCCACATCCTCACCAACACTTGTTTGTTGACTTATTGATAATAGTCATTCTGACAGTTGTGAGGAAATATCTCATTATGGTTTTAATTTGCATTTGCCTGATTAGTGACATTGAGCATATATTCTTATGTCTATTGTCCATCTCTATGTCCTCTTTAGAGAAATGTCTATTCAGGTCCTCTGCCCAAGTTTCAATTTATTTGTTTTATTTTGTTTTATTTTGGTGTGGGGGGGTTAAGTTATATGATTCTTTATGCTTTTTGGATATTAGCGGGATATATCATTGGTGAATATCTTCCCCCATTCAGTAGGTTGTCTTTTCATTTCATTGATGGTTTCCTTTGCTGTGCAAAAACTTTTTACTTTGATGTAGTCCCATTTGTTCATTTTTCACTTTGTCTTCCTTGCTCAAGGAGATATACCCTCCAAAAATATTGCTAAGAGTGTTGTCAAAGAGTTTATTGCCTATGTTTTCTTCTAGGAGTTTTATGGTTTCAGGTTTTACATTTAAATCTTCAATCTATTTTTAGAATATTTTTGTATATATTATAAAATACGATATAGTTTCATTTTTTCATGTATCTATCCAGTTTTCCCAACATTATAGGAGAGACTGTCTTTACCTCATTTTATATTCTTGTCTCCTTTGTCATAGATTAAATGACCATATAGGTGTAGGATTATTTCTGAGCTCTCTATTCTGTTCCATTGATCTATGTATCTGTTTTTATGTCTATAGCATGCTGTTTTGATTGCTGGAGACTTGTAGTGTAGTTTGATATTAGGTGGTGTGCTACCTCCAACTTTGTTTTTCTTTGTTTCACAAGATTGCTTTGGCTATTTGGATTGTTTTATGATTCCATATACATATTAGGGTTATTTGTTCTATTTCTGTGAAAAATGCCTTTGATATTTTGATAGGCATTGCATTGAATCTGTAGATTGCTTTGAGTAGTCTGGACATTATAACAATGTAAATTCTTCCTTATTTTTGTATCGTCCTCAATTTCTTTCTTCAATGTCTTTTAATTTTCTGAGTATAGGTGTTTTACCTCCTTAGTTGTTTATTCCTAGGGATCTTTTTTTTTTTTTTTTTTGATGCAATTGTAAGTGGGATTGTTTTCTTTTTTCCTTTCTTTTTAAATTTATCTTTAGATGTATGTTTAATTTTTTTAACTGAAGAAATGATTTAAATTTTTTTCCCCATCTACCTCTTCCCTCCCCCTTTTCCCCTCCCCTCTGGTAACCACTAGTCCATTGTCCATTTCCATGATTCTCTGTTTGTCTGTTCTGTTCATTTGTTGCTTTTAAGTTTATATCCCACATATAAGTGATATCGTGATTTTCAACTTTTTCTCTCTGGCTTATTTCACTTAGTATGATTATTTCAAGGTCCATCGATGTTATTGCAAATAGCAGTATTTCATCTCTTCTTATGGATGAGTAATATTCCATTGTAAATATGTACCACAGCTTCTGTTGTTTTTTAAATTAAGTTTATTGGGGTAACATTGGTTAATACAATTATATAATTTTCAGGTGTACGTTATAATTTAACATCTGTATATTCTGTTGTGTGTTTACCACCCAAAGTCCAGTTTCCTTCAGCTACCATATATTTGATCCCCTTTACTCACTTCACCCTCCCCTGAATCCCTATATTTGACCTCACCCCTCCTCTCCCACCCCCTATGTTCTGGTAACTACTAGTCTGTAGTCCATGTCCATGAGTCTCTGTTTGTCCTGTTCCTTTGTTGCTTTTAGGTTTGTATCCCACATATAAGTGAAATCATTTATTTTCAACTTTTTCTGTTTAGGTTATTTCACTTAGCATGATTATCTCAAGTTCCATCCATATTGTTGCAAATGGCTATATTTCATCTTGTCTTATGGCTGAGTAATATTCCATTGTATATATGTACCACAGCTTCTTTAGCCAATCATCTATCGTAGGATGCTTTAGTTGCTTACATGTCCAGGCCACCTTGATTAGTGCTGCTATTAACATTGGTGTGCAAATATCTTTTCAGATATGGGTTTTCAAGTCTTTGGGGTAAATACCCAGTAGAGGGATTGTTGGATCATAGGGTAGATAAATTTTTAGTTTTTTGAGGAAACTCCATACTGTTTGCCATAGTGGCTGTACCAATTTGCAGTCCCATCAGCAGTGTATGAGGTTTCCTTTTTCTCCGCATCCTCTCCAGCATTTGTTATTACTTGTCCTGTTGATTATAGCTATTCTAACAGGTGTGAGACGGTATCTCATTGTGGTTTTGATTTGCATATCCCTAATAGCTAGTGATGTTGAGCATCTTTTCATATATTTGTTGGATTGTTTTCTTTTTCTTTTCCTTTTCCTTTTCCTTTTCCTTTTCCTTTTTCTTTTTCTTTTTCTTTCTCTTTTTCTTTCTCTTTTTCTTCTTTTCCTTTCTTTTCTTTCTTTTACTTATATTAGCATTTACTTGAAACTAAATTTACTCCTGGGCCATAAGTTTTTGTTTCTTCAGTTTCTTCTAGGATATTTTTTTTACTTCTGTGCATTCTTCTCTTCTGGTTTAGAAACAATCTGCTTTTCTTCAATAAGAATCATCTCAATGTGGCAAGGAGAGCTCACGTAGGGGTTAATCTACCCATGAGCTCTGTAAGTTCTGCACCGCATATTGGAAGTTTTGTTCACCTGGATGTGCTCAATGACCAAAGAATCTACATCTAAACTCTTAAGTTTAGCATTAATCTCTGCAGTTTTAAGCATGTGCAGCAAGAATTCAGCACTCTTTTTAGGCCTTTGACCCTGTGTAAAGCCCCATTGTTTGGCCTGGGCACATCTACCAACTCCACCATTATAATGATGAAATGGCACACATTGCTTCTGTAAAGTGACATCCTTCAGATACTTGGTAGCTTTTCAGATATGCATTCCCTTGATGGCCTGGGAAGTCTCACGAGTGTTCTTAAAGTGAACACAAAGATTTGAACCTCTTGATTTACGTGATTTTGTGAGGTTTTCTGGGTCAAGTGAACCATTTTTGGAGGTCACCGCAGGCCGCTTACAGGAAGAGGAAGAGGGATTATTTTCTTAATTTGTTTTTCTGATAGTTCATTAGTAGTGTATAAAATTGCAACTGATTTCTCTTTTTTTTGGTCTTTATTGAAATATAATAGACAACTAGTTGCCTATTGTACAATTCAATGAGTTTTTTTTTTTTTCAGTTATAGTTGGCACATAACACACTAGCCTCAGCTGTACAGCATATTGGTCAGAGATCCACACAACTTGCAAAGCTCTCACCCCACCAAATCTAGCACCCCTCCTCCCCCCACAAATTCATTCCTACATTATTAACCATCTTTCTCATGCTATACTCTACATCCCCATGTCTACTCTGCAGCTATCCACCTGTACCTCTCAATCCCTTTGCCTTCTTTTTTCTCCCCATCCCCCCTCCCATCTAGTATCCCTCAAAATATTCTCTGTATCTATGAGTTGGTTTCTGATTTTGTTGTTATTGTTGATTTTGTTCTTTAGATTCCACATGTACGTGAAATCATGCAATATTTGTCCTTCTCTATCTGACCTATTTCATTCAACGCAATACTCTCTAGGTCTATCAAGGCAATATATTTTTCCACCCCCTTCCTTTTAGTCTGTGTGCCTTTTAATCTGAAGTGAGTCTCTTATAGGCAGCATATGTAGGGATCTTGTTTTCTTATCCATTCAGCCATTCTATCTTTTGGTTGGAGCACTTAATTCTTTTCCATTTAAGGTACTTATTGATAGGAATGTAGTTGTTACCATTCTTTGTTCCTATTTTTGATACATGTTTTTTCTTCTTAAAGAAATCCCTCCAACATTTTCTGTAATACTGGCTTAGTGGTGAAAATTCCTTTAGCTTATTCTTGTCTGGGAAGCTCTTTATCTGTTGTTCAACTTAAATGATGGCTTTGCTGTATAAAATATTATTGGTTGTAGATCCTGGGTCTTCATCACATTCAATATTTTGTGCCAAGCCCTTCTGTCCTGCATAGTTTCTTTTGAGAAATCAACTGCCAGTCTTATGAGTGCTCCCTTGTAGGTAACTATCTGCTTATCTCTTGCTGCTTTTAAGATTCTCTCTTTGTAGTTAACCTTTGGCATTTTAATTATGATGTGTCTTGGTGTGGGCCTCTTTGGGTTTCTGGTTCTTGGGACTCTGACCATCCTGGGATTTTATGTCTACTTACTTCACCAGCTTAGGGAAGTTTTCCATCATTATTTCTTTAATAGCTGTTCAACATTTTGTTTTCCCTCAGGTACACTGATAACACAGATATTTTTACCTTTAGTAGTGTCCCATAGGCTCCTTAGATTATTATTATTATAGTCTTGGCTTCCTTTTTCTTGCCATTCTGATGAATGTCCTTGGCTTTCCAATCCTCTGTATAGGTCATTTGATCCTCCTCTTTATTCACATTGTTTATTCCTTTGTTTATTTCATTTAATATACTTATCTCAGATAATGTGTTCATTTCTGACTGGTCCCTTTTTATAATTTCCATTTCCATTTTTATGTTTTTTATCTCTTTGTTGAAGTTCTCACCGAATTCATCTACCCTTCCCCTATGTTCATTGATCATCTTTATAACCAGTGTTTTGAACTCTGCATTTGTTAGATTACTCGACTCCATTATTTCTGGATCTCTGTTCTGTTCCCTCATATGGTTTCTGCTTCTTTGTCTTCCCACTTTGGCTACCTTTCTGTGTCTGTTTCTATGTACTAAGCAAAGCTTCTAAGTCTCCCAGTCTTATTAGTATGGCTTTGTGTAGTAGATGTCCAGTGGCATAGTCTTGAGAGGGATTCAGCTGCAGGCCAAATTTAGCCCAAGGCTGTGCCCCTCTGGGGTCACCTGTTATTATTTAACAAGCAATCTACAGATGCTATGCTTATAGTTCCTCATAAGGCTACAGCAGACACTGAGACTAGCTGCCTCCAGTGTGAGTCTTGGCACTGTTCAATGAGGAACACCTGACTCACTGAGGATATACTTGGATGTGACTTGGGTGGGGCCCCTGGTTGGAGGAGGCAGAATTTCAGGGAATCCTCTGGGCAGAGCAACCTCTATTATTTAGTTTAATGAAATCTCCCCTATGGCAGTGCTGAGTCTGCACACTGTGAGAGAGTAGGGCTCCACAGAGGAACAATGGATACCACCAGCACTTCTGCTGGGGAGAGAGCCTTGCTGCAGCCCTCACTCTGACAACCCAGTGTCACCCTGTAAGTCCCTATGCAGCTGAACCAGCACTGGTGCTCAGAGGGAGCTTGTCTTTCACTGGATGTCTGCTTGCGGGCGTGGTCCCTTTCAGAGGCATCTGCAGCTGCCACTGCCACTGCTGCAGCCTCCATCCTACTCAGCTTATGCTCACGAATGGGCAGCCTCATGTCCTCGCCCCGTCCTGCCTTCTGCCATTGCAGGGTGATTTCTTAGATTTCTCCCTAGTTGTATGGCTTGTTCATCTAGCTCCCAGGTGATTTTCCTTGCTGTTTGCTCCTTGTTTCTGTCACAATTTTTGATTTGGTTGCCAGAGGGATGAACAGAGCCTCTATCATCTACATCATTTTTTCCCTTCTCTGCGACTGATATTAATTATGTATCCTGATACTTTAGTGAATTTATTTATCAGTTTTAACAGTTTTATGGTAGAATCTTTAGTGTTCCCTCTATATAATTTTAAGTCATTTGCCAATAATGTCTGTTTTACTTCTTCCTTTACTTTCTGTCCAGTTGCTGTGGCTAGGACTTCTAATCTATGATGAATAAAAGTGGTGAAAGTGGACATCCTTGTTTTGTCCCTAATCTTACGGAAAAGCCATCAGCTTTTCACCTTTGAGTATGATGTTAACTTTGGATTTGTTATGTATTGTCTTTATTATGTTTCTTCTATTTTGCTGAGAGTTTTTATCATAACTGAATTTTGAATTTTGTCAAATGCTTTTTCTGCATCTGTTGATGTGATCATATAATTTTTATCTTTCATTTTGTTTATGTAGTGTATCATGTTAATTGATTTGCAGATATTGAACATCTCAGGAATAAATCCAACTCAATCATGGTGCATTATCTTTTTATTGTATTGCTGAATTCAGTTTGCTAATATATAATTTTTTATAGAGTCTTTGTCTGGTTATGGTATCGGCATAATGCTATCTTCAAAAACGAGTTTAGGAGCCTTCCATCCTCAATTTTTTGGAGTAGTTTGAGAACACTAGATACTAATTCTTCTTTGAATGCTTGGTAAATTCATCTGCAAAGCCATCTGGTCTAGGACTTTTGTTTGTTGGGAAGTTTTTGTTAATGATTTGATTTCATTAGTAGTTATCAGTCTGTTCAGATTTTCTGTTTCTTTCTGATTCATTATTGGAAGATTATATGTTTCTAAGAATATTTCTTCCTGTTTGTCCAATTTTTGGCATATAATTGTTCATAGTATTTTCTTACAATTTATTGTATTTCTGTGGCGTCGGTTGTTATTCTCATCTTTCATTTCTGGTTTTATTTACTTGTGCCCTCTCTTTTTCTCTTGATGAGTTGTACTAAAGGTTTATCAACTTTATTTGTGTTTTTAGAGAACTAGCTCTTGGTTTCATTGATCTTTTGTATTGCTTTTTTAGACTCTAAATTTTACTGATCTTTATTAACAATTTTTTCTATTTACTCACTTTGGGCTTTGTTTGGGCTGTTCTTTTTCTAATTCCTTTAAGCGTAAAGTTAACTTGTTTATTTGAGATTTTGTTGTTGTTTTTTGATGTAGACCTATATTGCTACGAATTTCCCTCTTAGAACTGTTTTGGCTTTGTTTTATAGTTTCTGAATTCTTGTGTTTTCATTATCATTTTTCTCAAGGTATCTTTTGATTTCTTCCTTGATCTCATTGTTAATCCATTCATTGTTTAGTAGCATGTTATTTAGCCTTCATGTGTTTGTACATTTTTCATTTTTCTTCTTTAATTTCTAGTTTCATAACATTGTGATGTAAGAAGACACTTGATAGGATTTGAGTCTTGTTTTGTGGCCTAAAATGTGGTCTATAGTGGAAAATGTTCCATGTGTACTTGAAAATAATGTATATTCTGTTGCTTTTGGGTGAAATGTCCTAAAAATATCAATTAAGTCTAATTGACCTAAGGTATCTTTTAAAGCCAGTTTTTTTTTTGTTTTGCTTTTCTGTCTAGCTGATCTATCCATTGATATCAGTGGAGTGACAAATTTGCATACCATGACTATATTACTGTCACTCTCTCCCTTTATGTCAGTCAATATTTTATTTATTTAGGTGCTTCTGTATTGAGTGGATAGATGTTGGATTGATCCCTTTATCATTATGAAATACTCTTCTTTGTCTCTTATTACAGCCTTTGTTTAGAGTCTGTTTTTCCTGATATAAGTATTGCTACTCTGGCTATTTTTGTTTTCATTTGCATGAAATATCTTATTCCAACTCTTTACTTTTAGTCTGTGTGTGTCTTTTGATCTGAAGTGGTCTCTTAGAAGCAGCATATATATGAACATATAAATAGCATCTTGTTTATCTATTTAGCCATCCTGTGTCTCTTGATAGGGGCACTTAGTCCATTGAGATATTAAGTAATTATTGGTAGGTATGTAGTTATTTTATTAATTGCTTTCTGGTTATTTTTATAGTTCTTCTCTGTTCCTTATTCTCTTGCTCTCTTGTTTTCTATGTTGATGACTTTCTATAGTGTTATGTTTGGATTTCTTTCTCTTTTCCTTCTGCATCTCTTGCAGATTTTTGGTTTGTGATTACCATGTGCTTCATAAATGCTAGGCAATGTTTATAGCAGTCTATTTTAAGTTGATGCTCACTTAAGTCTGAACAAATTCTAAAACCACTACCATTTTTACTCACACTCTCCATGTTTATGTTTTTGTTATGATTTTTTATGTTTTCTTTTTGTTTTCGTATTCATGTATATCCCTTTATTGTTGTAATTACATGTGATCTTGCTTTTGCCTTTTAACTTTTGTACATGCTTTATAGTTGGTCAGTCCACTGCTTTTACTATGTGTTTGCCTTTGACAGTGGGAATTTTTTCTTTCGTATATTTTCTTATTCATATTTTTGATCTTTTCTGTGTAAATAAGTCCCTTTAACATTTCTTGTAATACTGATTTTGTGATGATAAACTCCTTTAGGTTTTTCTTTTCTGGGAAACCCCTTCTCTCTCCTTTGATTCCTAATTATAGCATTGGTAGTTAGAATACTCTTAGTTATTGATATTTGCATTTCATCACTGTGAATACTTCATACCATTCCCTTCTTACCTACAAAGTATTTGTGAGAAATTAGTTGATAGTCTTAAGGGAGCTCACTTGTATGTAATAAACTGCTTTTCTCTTGTTTCTTTTAAGATTTTCTCTTTGTTTTAATCCATTGTTGTATTAATTATGATGTGTCTTGGTGTGGGCTCATTTGGATTTATCTTGTTTGGGACTCTCTGCACTTCCTGGACTTGCATGTCTATTTCCTTCTCCAGGTTAGGGAAGTTTGCAGTCATTATTTCTTCAGATAGGTTTTCAACATTTTTGTGTCTTCTTCTGGTACCCGTATGATGTGAATGTTGTTATGTGTGATATTGTCCTAGAGGTTATCTCAACTATCCTCATTTTTAACATTCTTTTTTCTTCTTGCTATTCATACTGGATGTTTTCCACAACCTTGTATTCCAGATTGGTTATTTGATCCTCTGCTTCATCTGATCTGCTGTTGATTCTCTCTAGTGTATTTTTCATTTCATTTATTGTATTCTTTATTTCTGACTGGTTCTTCGTATGTTTTCCATATCCCTTTTAAAAATGTTTTCTACCTCTTTGTTGAAGTTCTCACTCAGTTCATCTACTTTTCCCCTAAGTTCATTGAGTATCCTTATAACTCGTGTTTTGAAATCTGTATCTGGTAGATTGCTTGTCTTCATTTTGTTTAGTTCTTTTTTTTGGAATTTTGTCCTGTTCTTTTATTTGGGACATGTTTCTTTGTCACCTCATTATGGCTGACTCCCTGTCTTTGTTTCTATGTGTTAGATAGATCTTCTGTGTCTCCTTGTCTTAACAGTGTGGCATTATGGAGAAGGTGGAGCCCACTGGTACTGTCTCCTTGGTTATATGAGATGAGTATTCTAGGGATGTCCCCTGTGTGGATTGCGTCTGTTCTCTTGTTGTAGGTGAGCCACAGTAGATGGTGGCACATCAGTGCATGGGGTTGAACCTCAAGTTGACTGGTCATGAGGGCTGGTCATGACTACATTGTAGGAGCTGTTGTGTGAGCGGAAGTTGCACCAGCAGAGTTCTGGTACCAGCTGAGTCTTCCCTGTGGTTGTGTTGTTCATTGAGCTTGTTGGATGGTGCTGTTTTATGGTCTGAAGTTGGTCCCTGGGTGTGTTGAGCCTAGAGTCTTATAAGGGCGGTGGGGCTCAAAATAATTTTCCTAAGGATCTCTAACAAATACATAGTTATCAGGTAACCTCTACAGGTAGGGTCAGGTACCTTCTCAAAATATGCCAAAATATCTTAATTTGTCAGCTAAGTTCACTACTAGATACTAAAAATTTTATGTTTTTTTTGCACTATTTATTATCATGTGTACTTTGTTCATAGAACAAATATACTTACTTAAAACAGAGCAAGGGAATAAACATATGAAAAGAATATGTGTCATTGAACACATATAGTGGAGCAGATATGATTAAAATTTTCTTTTTAACAATACTGTGAAGCCAAACAACCAAAAAAAACTAATTTTAGAGGGCTCATCCTTCCCCTTTTCTGCTGGTTTTGCCTCTGTGGTCATCTCACTTCACGGCATACCAGAGGCATCATTTCTTCTAGGAAGATGTCTTTGAACTCCAATTCTAGATAATTACCCCACAGCAAGTGGATGGCTCCCCAGTGTCCTTTCAAATCTCTTATTACTATGTAATTATTTATTTATGTGATTGTCTTCTCCACTTGACTATCAGCCCTTAAGGAAGTTCACTGGACCAGATGGTTTTTTTTTTTTCCTAGGCCAGAACATTATTTTTTAAAAACAGAACTAACAGTGTAATTAACATATAGTAAAATGCATATATTTGAATTGTGCAATCTGATAAGTTTTGACATATATATACAGCCATTGAACAATCACCACAACGAGAGAGCAAACATATCCATCATCCCCCAAAGTTTCCTCATAGAGATAGAGTGGATTTAAATAAAGCTTTAGAAGAGAAATTCTAGAGAAATTAAATAATTCTGGTCAAAAATGTCAGTCAGTTTGTGGATGTTTATGTAAGTTGTAGCAGCTAGATCAAAAGCACCAGGTTGGACATTGAGCTAGCTTTTTAAGACTCATTTTGGTCTGTGCATAATCTCTCCCTGTACCACATCTATTTAAGAAATGCTGCCTTGGGTTTGATGTCAACCATAGTGAGGCTGGAGTTCAGTAAGAGACAATAAAATCCAATCATGTAGTTCATTAATTCTAAGCTGTACTTTTTTTGTTCATCTTTTAACTCCTTGAAATGAAGATGCATTGTATAATCAATAACGTGTCATAGTTAAGCATTTTTCTTTTTATTTGAATATAAAGTAATGGTAAAACTTAGTATTAATTTTGCCTTGTATTCTACAAAATTTTCTACTTCTCTATGGTTAGGAGATCAGAGATAGAATGACCATTATATTTTTTCGTAAGTTTATAGTTCTCTTCTAAGCCACTCTTGGTTCCGTATTCTTGGCCAGTCTTCTGAAGTTTGGATTGTGGGGCTGTTGTTGTAGGATGCAATGACAGTCAGTTGGAAAGACAGAGGAAAATCACAGAACCATTTGGTACCAAAATGACCTGATGTACCTATGAATTGTTACTCTCACCAAAAAGAAGTTAAAACCACTAATAGTTTATCTTCAGATCATTATCTAATTCTTGTGCAGGGAAACACTTTATCATTGCTTTCATGCACTATCATAAGACATCACATTTTACAGTGCCTCTAAATATTTCAGGTCTTTGGAAATGTTTCTGGAATTTGGGTAGGCCATATGAAAAAAAGAGATTGAAGAGGGTCAAGAACATTGATTTAGCAGTTTTCTTGAAACAAGTTTCAGTGTTCTGGAACAATCAAAGAGTTGGCTTAAAAGAGATGGATAAATCAAACCTTCCTTGAATATCCATGTTTTCCTCTTTATAGCCACTCTGACAGACTTATTAGATTTTTTACCTTCCCTTTTTTTTGTTTCACATTTTTCTCCCATCAATAATGGTAAATGATTCTCAATTAATGTAAATGAATATTACTATACAGATAAGTAGAGCTAACATTCACTGAATGTATTTTTCGTTGATTGTACTGATTTTATTATTCATATTTTATTATTCAGATTTAGCATGTGCATAAATTAAGTTGTGTTGTTCAGGTTTCTTCATACAGTTGTTATAAAATGAATAGTTCCTACATTAAAGTCATTCTCTTACTAACTTTGTTTTTATACTACTTTATAAATATGCTTATGAAGATTATTTCTCTTTCCTATTTTTTAGAAAGGAAGAATTATAAGTAGAAAGTTAACAATGAGAGATGTGCATTCATTTGCATGAAGTTATTGTTAAGGAGAAAATTATTATATATGAATTGTAATATTGAGATTACATGTAGTACATAATAATTATGCTATTATACTTTAAATATTCTGTTATTGGTCAGAATTGTCAACTTTTAGGAGTGAACTTTGAGGAAAAATAGTTAAGAGAAATGGATAGAGAGTAGACCAATGAGAAATCTTACTGGAGAGGTAGTGATATGGTAGAGACTAATTAACTTTTCACCAAACCATAATTCCTCTTTTTAAACACACAATTAAACCACATTTCCCTGTTTCCCTTGCACTCATGTGTAGCCATGTGTTGGAAATCTGTCTCTTGTCATGTGAATAAAAGTGACAAGCTCCATTTCCAGGTTAGGTTTGTCAAATTCTGACAATGCTCCAACCTCTTCTTCTACCAACTTGGCACAGCTGGGTCTAGTGGCCTTGGAAACCACATTTTAGAGATTTGGAGTCACAGAAAGGAAGGACCATGATTCTCTGACTTACTACATAGATGAAAATCCAGTGCTTCTCAGAAAAATAGTAAGTTGGACTTTAAATGAGCAAGAAATAAATTTCTACTGTCTTGGAGCCATCGTACATTTTTGAATTTGTTACTGTAGCTAGTATTACTTTAAATAATAAAACTGTAAACAAAGAATTTCTTGATAATCCTTTTTAAATTTTCAGTATGTTATTTCTAACCCCTCAAAACCATACTTAGCCTTAAAAATATACTATTATGTATTTTTTTATTTATGAAGGTTATTGCAATGACATAAGTAATTATTATTAGTAGGGACTCTATAATTAGGAGACAAAAAACAGGAAATCTTTGACATGTAAGGGAACTTTAAAATTGTGTAGAAACAAAAGTCATAAGTTGTTATTTTTATTGTACACATTGACTTTACAGAGAAAAAATCCTGAACACCATGAAAGGCATGTTTGTTTCTTTATTGTTGGTGTTATGTCTGGATTGTATGTTTACTTCATATTCTGCAGTATGTGCAAGATTTCTTCCCTTCCTCCCTTTAATATATAAGGTATGCCAGGCAAATATAGAGTGGTTGGGATACAGCCATTTTGAGACAAACATATTTTCTGCCTGTGAAAACTGAGTATATCATTTAAAAAATGATCCCTTAATTGACTAATTACATATGGCACATGCTGTTAAGGAGAATGACATAGTATGAAGTGAGCATATAATGAGGGACTTCACATGAGGAAATTAAAGAAGTCTCCTATGAGGAAGTAACACCGAAGCTGAAAACTAAAGAATAAGTTTGAGCTATCAAAGTAAGTGAGAAAGGTAGACATAGAACATTCAAGGAATTAGGAAGGCAAAGAATTGGAGAATAGAAATCATGCATTGCCAGAGTCAGAGGAGAGACTACAGTAGGAGACAGACATCAGATGAAGCAGAGGCTTCCTTAGGTATGTTGAAGACTTGACCTTATATTAACAGTAACAGGATATTCTGTGTTTTTAAGCAGATAAATGGTATGATGAAATTTGAATTTTAAAGTAACCACTCTGTCTTCAGTGAGGTGAAGGATTTAGAAAAACAATGACATGTGGAGCCTAGTTTGAAAGTGATAGCAATAGTGATAGCAATAGTTCAGCTGAGAGATGATGGTGAGTTAGACTAGGGTGATGGGAGTGTACATAAAGACCTGAGGACCAATTTGAGAGATATTTAGGTGGAAGAATTATCAACATTTTGTGATTGTTTGATATGAGTATGAGAGAGGAGTCAAGAATAATTTCTTGGTTTACGGGTTCTGTCACTGGGTAGATGACATGATACTTTATCAAGATAGGAAACACTGGCAGAAAGACAGAAAAACAATAAGTTTATTTTTGGACATATTGAATTTGGACCTCTGAAATAGCCAAGTGATTTTTAAAAATATTTATATACTTACCTAATATGTGTTCATAACTAGGAGTTGGATTAAGAGCCTGAGATTCAAAAGGCAGATCTAGGTTGGAAATAATGCTAGAATTTAATGTATCCTTAGAAATAATTTTGTCCAGCCCCATTATCTTATAGATGAGAGAAATTATTTCTTGGGGTCATGTATTCGTAAAGTTCTTTATTATTTATGTACACTTAATCTCATCTCATTTATTCTTTACAATTTATTATCTGAGAAATTATCTTCATATTTATAGTTGAGAAGTCCAATACTTGAAGTCCACATTCTTAAGACTTCCAGCTACTGTGAAGATAATGAACCCTTCAGCAAAGGATTAAAGTGATTTATATACCTAATGACAGATGAAGACATTGCAAGAGCAAGGACAGAGCTTTGGCTGGTTCTGCAAGGTCTTTTCCTACATGGCCTCCTTATCATGGAGACTGAGTGAAATTGCCAAGTAGAGCAAGGGGAAAACAATGTAACTTGTTAACTGCTCTTAAGACAAAGTAACCTCATCTCTAATTTATGAGACATGCTTAACAGGAGTTCTAGCCTTTATAACTATTTTTTCATTGGTGAAAAGAGTAAGGGGTATGTCTTAATCTGTTCAGCTGCTTTAACAAAATACCACAAACTGAGTGGCTTATAAACAACAGAAATTTATTTCTCATAGTTTTGGAGGCTGAAAAGTCCAAGATCAGGGAACTGGCAGATTGAATGTCAGGTGAAGATCTGCTTTTTGGTTCATAGATATGTATTCTCTCTGTGTCCTTACTGGACATAGTGAAAGGGACAAGGACATTCTCTGGAGTCCTTTTTGTATGAGCACTAATCCCATTCATGAGGACTCCATTTTAATAACCTAAGTACTTCCTAAAGGTCCCACCTCCTACTATTACACTGGTTTTTAAGAGTTAACATATACATTTGAGATAGGTAGGTCAAGGGAGATACAAACATTCAGTCTATAACAGGGCAGAGAGAAGTGAAGATGCTTTCTCCTTGAAGAGAATGGAAGACTCAGCTATAATTCTCTTCTCTGTGATCCAAGGTCAAGACGAGGGGAGAGAGGAGTTCTTCCCTTATACAAATGATTCTAATTATAGACTTTAGGACTTAACTTCTATTTCTAGAAAAATGGAATACAGCGTGGCATGTCTTTAGATATAAATGTTAGAGGAAAAGGAATAACTTTAAAAATTATTATTATAATTGGTAGTCTTAGGTTCTTTCTCCCTGAAGACCTTAGAATAGGAAAGTCCTCACACTGCCCAAAGGCAAAGGAGTGAGCGAGGGAATCCCTTGAGAATTGTTTCTGCCCAGTGATGCTATGATTACACAATATTGTGTTGAGATTTACAAGTGTAATATAAATATTGTAATTGCTTATTATCTTTGCTATTTTAACTGGCTTCCAGTGAGGGGATGTGGAGTGAGAGGGAAATGTGCTATCTGAGTAACCTGAAATTTTTAAATTTTTAAAAATTTTCTTTGAGCTTTAGAAACTGAGCATTCAAATTGAAAAACTCTTAAACTCATCCAATCGTGAACCACTTACATTTAAGTGTAAATTAGAATCTGTTTTACTCAATACTAGTACTGATATTTATATTTTTAAAGGATCATATTTAAATTCAGATATGTTGAAGACTCTCCCTATGGAAAAAAATACAGCATCTCTGAAAAGAAACAGATTAAGGACATCTTTGAAAATGTGTATCATTCAGCAAGTATTAGTTTACTTGAAAAAGCACCTATAAGCTTTTGAATTTACTCATACTCCACGTGACTGTGGTACAAATCTCTCTCTAATTACACAAGATCATGCTGAGAGAGTGTATTTATTGAAGGCTCCTAGAAACTCTTCTAGCCTGATTATATATGTTAAAACTAATTGTGATTTAACACTTCTAATCTTAGCTATAAGTGAGTGACCATGACATATCAGCAAGTTCTTATATCTTTGGAATCATCAAAGGACATTGGAAATATAGTTTCTCTTGCTACTCCTCCTCTTTTTAGGAAGAAGAAAATACATTCCATATCAATTAGCTCTAGATAAAGATAAGGTTCATTGCTGGTTCCTTGCATATTTCCCTGCTTTTTTTTTAAAAAAATTTTAAAGTATAGTTGACATACAATATTATATTGGTTTCAGGTATACAACACAGTGATTCAATATTTATATACCTTATAAAAGTGATCATCACAATCACAACAACTCTAGTAACCACCTGTCACCCTACCAAGTTATTACAAAACTATTGACTGACAATATTCCCTATAATGTACATTCCATCCATGTGACTTATTTGTTTTCTAACTGGAAGTTTTATCTCTTAATCCTCTTCATCTTTTTTGCCCATAACCCTACACCCTTCCACCGCTGGCAACTATCATTTTGTTTCCTGTATCTATGAATCTATTTCTGTTTTGTTTTGTTTGTTTTATTAGATTCCACATATAAGTGAAATCACATGGTATTTGTCTTTCTCTGTCTTGCTTTTTTCATTTAGCATAATAACCTCTAGATTCACTCTGCACCATTTTTATCCCAATTTTACAATTGTCCTTAAATAGTAAAACTATAATTATATTATGTATAGGTTTAAGACAACTATCAAAATTAACTTGGCTCTATTAGATTTCAAACAGTGACTGCATAATGAAAAGTAAAGGAAATTTTTGAAAAAATTAAAAACACATCAAAAACTAATAGAGTAGCCCCACCCTGTCATCCATGGTTTCACCTTAGTTACCCGCTGTCGACCCCAATCCAAAAATATTACATTTATATAACCATTGAAATTGTCTACTCCTGATATCCAACCATTGACATTGTCATAGCTCAATGGCTCAGGATCACCCAAAGCAGATGATACTCTTTCTGACGTATTGTCAAAACAGTAGTAGCTTAAAGCTACATCAGAATACCTCTGTCATTCACCTCACTTCATCTTATGTAGGCATTTTATCATCTCACATCATCACAAGTATAGTACAATAAGATATTTTTGGAGAGAGACCACATTCACATAACTTCTATTATGGTATATTGTTATAATTGTTCTATTTTATTATGAGTTATTGTCAGTCTCTTACTGTGCTTAATTTATGAATTAAATTTTATCATAGGTATATATGTATAGGAAAAAACCTAGTATATATAGAGTTCAGTACTATTTGCGGTTTCATGCATCTACTGGGAGTCTCGGAACATATCTCCTGTGTATAAAAGGGAGACTACTGTATTTTAGTTTTTAAGGCTATAGAATGATACTTTTGTGAAATATATAATTCTAAGATAATGAATCTGAAATGAACTTAAAGGATTTTTCAAGTTATTAAAACTATTAAAAATGCAATCAGTTTGAGTCTGAAGTACTGCTAAAATTGGTATAATGCCAGAAAAAGCTTGCCTCTTCTAAAAAGTCCTTTTGGTAAGAATTAAGATTTGAGTAAGTGATATGTGGAATCTAAGGAACAAAAAGAATGAACTAATCAAAAACAGACTCACGAATATTGAGGTTAGTCTGGTGATGGCCTGAGGGGAGGGATTTGGGGGGCTAGGAGAATAGGGTGAAAGGTAGTTGATAGATTGTCACAGGGATGGGGAGCATGGCATAGGGAATGCAGTCAGCATTAATGTAATGGCTAGGTGCAGAGCCAGAGGAGAGAAAGAGCAATCAGGGGGATGTTTCATAAACTAGATAAGTGTCTAACCAATGTACTGTGTACTTGAAACTAATAAAATAAAATGAAAAGAAGTAAGTGAAAAGAGGCATTAAGTTTTTCGTGTATAGTCTCAAGCTTTGGTAGGCAAAATTATTATCAGGTGAGTTAAAAAATTAAAGATTTGGGCTTACTCTCCTTGCTTTTTCCAGAGTTTCAAATTCTCTATGTCTAGAGTGGGGACCAGGATCCTGTCTCTTGAAAACGTAGTAAAGAATCCTCAACTAATCATAATACCGGTGCTCATGGTAGTGCTTGGCATTTATTAAAATTAAATTTCTTGGCAATTTGGATAAATCTCAATATAGTATGGATCAAAAGAATCCAGATTCAAATTAGTATGTGCTGTGTTATTCCCTTTTATAAATTCAAAACAAGCAGAATTTATTCGTGTCTGTTAGAAGTAGGAATAGTAATTATCTTTGGTAGTGGATTGTGAATATAAAGAACACAAGGGTACCTTCTGGGTGCTGGTAATATTTTGTTTCTTGATAGGTAGGTGCTGGCTATATTGATGTTTTTATTTGTGATTACTGTACTTTATATATATGTTAAACATCAGTTAATTGCCAGAGTGCCTGTAGTCTTATAAGTATCTCAGAATATGCTCTTTCTTTTGAGAAACAAGTCAGTCTTTCTAAATAGGCAGGCTACCAACCATTGCTGATAATTATTTAGATTTAATAATGAAGTAAGCTATAAATTTTGAACTTAGGTAATTGTCTGACTATGAAACTAAGCTTATAACAATCCAATGTTACAGTGCCACTGCTTTATAGTCCTAATGTGATTTTTATGTAAAATTGAATATAGTTTATGTAAAGTTGATTTAAAGATTCCACAAGTATTGAAAATGATACCCTTGCAAGTGTATCATTTTATTTTTTCAGGATATATATATATATATATATATATATATATATATATATATATATTTTCATAGTTTAAAATGTCCTGTGGTTTTTTTTATTGTTTATTGGGGTAATACTGGTTAATACAATTATATAATTTTCAGGTGTACATTATAATTTGATATCTGTATATTCTGTTGTGTGTTTACCACCCAAAGTCCACTGTCCTTCAGCTACCATTTATTTAACCCCCTTTACCCCATTTACCTTCCCCCTACTCCCCCACTCCCTACCCTCTGGTAACCATTAGCCTATAGCACATGTCCATAAGTCTCTGTTTGTTCTGGTCCTTTCTTGCTTTTAGGTTTATATTTTACATATAAGTGATATCATGTGATTTTCAACTTTTTCTGTTTGACTTATCTTGCTTAGCTTGATTTTCTCGAGGTCCATCTATGTTGTCACAAATGGCAGTTTGACGTAGTCCCATTCATTTATTTTATCTTTTACTTCCCTTGACTTTGAGGTCAAGTTCATAAAATCCTCTTTAAGTCCAAGGTCCTTGAGTTTTGTTTCTATGTTTTCTTCTATGCATTTTATTGTTTCAGGTCTTATATTGAGGTCCTTAATCCATTTTGAGTTAATTTTGGTGTGTGGTGATAGACAACAGTCTAGTTTCATTCTTTTGCACATAGCCTTCCAGTTTTTCCCAGCACCATTTATTGAATTTTTTAAGATGAAGCGTTAGGTTGTTTATTTGGGCTCATTCTTGTTTTTGGAGATAGGCCTGTAACAATACGAACTTTCCTCTTATTACTGCTTTTACTGTGTCCGAAAAGCGGTAATAAGAGGAGATGTTGTACTATCATTATCATTCATTTCTATTTATTTCTTGATCTCTCTTTTTATTACTTCTCTGACCCAGTCATTCTTCAGTAGCATGTTGTTTAATCTCCATGTATGTGTTTTTTCCTGCTTTCTTTTTATAGTTGATCTCCAGCTTTAAAGCATTATGATCAGAGTATATGGTTGGTATGATTTCAACCCTCTTATATTTGTTGAGGCTATCTCTGTGTCCCAGTATGTGGTCGATTCTTGAGAATGTTCCATTTGCACTAGAGAAGAATGTATAAGCAGCTGTTTTGCGATAGAAGGCTCTGTAAATGTCAATTATGTCCAGTTGGTCTAATGTGTCATTTAAGGATGTGATTTCCTTATTGGTTTTCTCTTTGGATGATCTATCCATATCCGACAGTGGGGTACTTAGTTCCCCTACTATGATAGTGTTTTGGTCTGTTTCTCTCTTTAGTTCTGTTAGTAATTGCTTTACATAATTCTGGGCTCCCAGATTGGTAGCATAGATAATAAGTGTTATGTCTTCTTGGTGCATGATTCCCTTTATCATTATGAAGTGTCCCTCAGTTTCTTTCTTTACATTTTTTATTTTGAAGTCTATTTCATCTGATATTAGTACCACTACTCCTGATTTTCTCTGAATGCTATTTACTTGAAATATCATTTTCCACCCTTTCACTCTGAGTCTATATTTGTCTTTGGAGCTGAGATGTGTCTCATGGAGGCAGCATATAATTGGATTTTGTTTTTTGATCCATTCTGCAACTCTATCCTTTTTTATTGGTGAGTTCAGTCCATTTACATTTACAGTGATTATTGAAATATGAGGTTTTCTGATAGCCATTTTATCTTTTGCTTTCTGATAGCTCGGTGTTTCCATTGCTTCCTTGTCCTTGTGTTTCTGTTTTCTTTATTTTGGTTCGCTTTCAAGTGTTTTCCCTCTGGTTCTTCTTGTTTTATGTTATATACTTCAGAGTTCTACATCTTTGATATGTGGTTACCATTATGAATATGTAAAGGATAGTTATATATATATATATATATATATATATATATATATGTCATTTATTTTCTTCTGTGTGTGCATCTCCATTCCCCTTAGCAAATTTGAATCTTTGAATCTTCTCCTTTTCAGTCATTGTTATTTCAATTTGTCCCTATGTATGCTGAACATTCATTACTATCTTGCTATATCAATTCTCTTTTTATTATATAAGCTTACAATGTCCTGTTCTTAGGAAGGGTCACACCCTTCTGCTTCTATTTGCCTGATAGTCACTTTACTCCTAATTATTATTATTATTATTATTTTTTGTCATTTTGTTTTAGGTGAGCTGACCCCTTTCAGTATTTCCTGTGCAGGCCTTGTAGTGGAGAATTCTTTCAATTTTTGTATGTCTGGAAAAGTCTTAATTTTTCCTTCATATCTAAAGGAGAGCTTAGCTGGATACATTATTCTAGGCTGATAGTTCCTTTCATTTAATGGTTTAGATATTTGATTTCATTCCTTTTTGGCTTGTAAGGTCTGTGCTAAGAAGTCCAATGATAATCTAATGGGATTCCTGTATAAGTTACCATTTATTTTCTCCCTGGCTGCCTTGAGAATTCTGTCTTTGTTGTTGATTTTTGATCATTTTAATACTATGTGTCTCGGTGAAGGCCTTTTTGGATTGAGGTAATTTAGTGTTCTGTTGACTTCTTGAATTCCAGGCTCCAGCTCATTCCTTAGATTTGGGAAATTATTGTCCACTATTTGTCTGAAAATGCTTTCTAGTCCCTTCTCCTTTTCCTCACCTTCGATAATGCCCATTATTCTTATGTTTTCTCTCCTGATAGTATCAGCTAATTCTTGAATTTCTCTTTCATTATTTTTCATTTTTTGGTTTCTCTCTTCTTCCTTTTGATTTATTTCTAGATTTCTGTCTTTGATATCACTGATCCTTTCCTCCATTTGGTCGACTCTATTTCCTAAGCTTGCTATTTCATTTTTCAACTCTTTCAGTGTGTGTTTTTTTTTATCTCCAGTAGTTCTATTGTGTTCTTTTTGAGGGTTTCAGTCTCCTTGCTCTGTTCATGTAGTTGTTTTTTTCAGTTCCTGAAATTGTTGATATGACTTGTTGAGTTTCAGAATTCATTGAGTTTTTTCAGAGGTACCATCCTGAATTCTCTGTCATTTAAGTCACATATTTCTGTCTGTAAGCTTATTTTCTGAAGATTTTTCTCTTTCTTTCTGAGATGCCTTGTCAACTTGGTTGTTCATGGTGTTTAATGGACTATTTCTCCACCTGGGCAGTAATGGACATATATTCTGTTTTTCCAGAAAGAAGATTTATTATATGAAGTTCTCTCTTAGCCTGCTGTAAAGAAGGTGCTTTTCTTTTGGTTTCTAGTAGGTGACGTCTAAGTCTCTTGGATCACTGCTTTATATAAAGCCTTAATAATGCCTTTATATAATGTCTTTCTTTATTTTCTTGTAGATATTTAATCATGCTTACTACCCTCAGTTTCAGTCCCTGTCAGTAGCAACAGTTTCGGTAGTGTTTGCTTAGATTTCCCTGGGGCTCTGCAGTGATAGGTCTCAGAGGGTATGGGGGGAGGGGCCCTCTGGTTTGGGAATTGGGGGCTGTGGCTCAGCCTCGACTTTGCAACCATGGCTGGTAAAAATCAACTATTGTTTTTCTGCCATCCTGTCTTGCTTCTCTGCTTGCTGCCCTGATGACTGGACCCTGCCGGGCTTCATGGAACTCACAAACTCCCACAGGTAGGGCTGTTCAGGGAAGTTGCCTTGCCTTTTCTTCTCCCCCTCCCCCTGTATGGAGCTATGGGAGCTGCGAGATGCAGCTTCTTTATTTCTCCCAGTCTACCACCTCACACTCTGAGTTCTGACCTGTGATTGTTTTTATGCACAGATCCCACGCTCAGATATGCTAGTGTGCAGTTTGGGTGTTTTTTTGTCAAGTTTTAGATGTTCAGCTTATTGTTTTTTCAAGGAGAGAGATCTGGGGATGTCTCTCACTCTGCTATGTTTCCTCGGTCACTCCATGTAATTTAAAAGAGACACAACCCAGGTGAAGAAAGGTCCCTGCCCTAGTGCAGCACCTCTTTCCAAACTCTCCAGAGCCACCCCAAACAAACACAACTCAGAGTGGGGAAGGGACAGAAAGGGGAAGTGGTATAGGAAGAGGAGCCCCGCTGTAACACATTTGCTGCTACCATTAGGCTGAATAACAGCTGAGCCCCAGAGGTGCTGGGAGGGGAGGGCAGAGAGCCTTCAGGGTGAAAGTATTAAGTAGAAAAATTTTTATCCAATATGAGAATAGTTTTTTTCAAAATTGCAAACATCAGTGTAAAGAATAATTTCAGTGTGGCAGTAAGTACCCCACTGCTGGAAGTAGTAAGATGTTATTTAGATTACTAGCAGTAAACAGTGTTGTGGAAGGAATTATAATTTAATTAGTTGGTGGACTATATGACATATAATGTTCCTTCCAATTCTTAGATTCTGTGATTCCATGAGGAACAGTAGAGATGTAGTTATAACTTAATAAAAAATCACAATCACCTACCCCTGCAGAAACAAAAACAGCAACAACAACAACAGCAACAACAACCTGACTAAACCACTTAAGACAGGAATCAGGTTAATCTATAATTTAAGATGTTGTGAATAATGCTCTTCATGGTAGACTATAAAAGATAAAGAGAGAGTAAACATTAATAAGGTATATATTTTTAATTGCAATGTCACATTTGGAAGACAGTTTACTCAACTGTACTGTAAACATGAATGGTTTAAAATATTTATAATAAACAGAATCTTTCCTCAAACACAGCATGTACTTAGAGTGGGCTTCAATAAATCTCTTATTTCAGTTTACCAGAATTATTAGCACAAATGATTTAGTGCTATTAAAAATATCTTAAAGGAACTATATAAACTAATTTAAGATTCAGATTGGTTGACATAAAATTTTTCCACAGGAATTCATTGGGGATGGTTATTTTTACATTATTCTCATTGCACAGCATATATTCATTACTGTTGCATTCAAAGTGTTGTATTTGCTAAAAATATTATGCTAGTAGGGGTTTTGTTTTGAATTTGTGTTAAACTCAGTCTTTACTATGAGGAAGGCATGAAATAACTCTGATTATAAAGGCAGTCAGTGGTAAAATGTGGAGAAAATTTCAGTTAAGAGGAATCAATGAAATTGATAGAGCAAGGGTGTGCGTGTAAATTTTTTACTAATTCCTTTGAT
Organism: Eidolon dupreanum; assembly: GCA_028627145.1. Lineage (NCBI taxonomy): Eukaryota > Metazoa > Chordata > Mammalia > Chiroptera > Pteropodidae > Eidolon > Eidolon dupreanum. The sequence continues at coordinate 52,570,929 of CM053501.1, read as the reverse complement.
TTGATTTGACAGAGAGTATTTGTAAATAAAGCCTACAGAAATCAAGCAGACTTACTTATGACTAAGATGATTTTTGTCCTTATTTCTTCTCTCACATAATATTTGAGTTATTAGAATAAATACCAGGGACCAGGGCTAATCCTAGAAATATTGAGAAACAGATCATAATTAGTTAAATTTCACATCCCTCCCCTACACTTTTCTAGGGATTTAGAGTCTAATGTCCTAACTACCTACTGTGTATATAAGCCAGATTTTCTCTTATGTTTTGAACACATTTCCCCAATTAAAGCTTACCTGTGGTTTCACTTCCTCAGAAACCTTCTCTCTGAAATTAACTGAGTTGATAAATTAGCTTATGTGAAGATACTAAGAGGCTTCCAAGTACCATTTCTGGTCCTGTGTTAAATTCTAAAGTAGATTTTGCTTTTATTGGCTCATATACTTTTAGATTTTCAGGGGAAGTCATCTAATTTGAAATAATAATTTTATAGATGAGAAAATTGAGAGCAGGGAATTTAAGTCGACCTAATTGATCTGATTTTCTTGCTAATGCTCAAACCAGTTAGTAGTCATAGACATGCAAACATCTTTCGTTATAAGATGATACTTTATATCCATAATAGAGGGAATTATTTACAAGTACAAGAAAATCTGTTGCTGACTGGAATATGAGGATATATATAGTCACGTACCATACTGATGGAAATTTATATTGTTACAGATGTCTTGAAAGTAATCTGACAACTATTGAAAGTAAAAATACACATACCTTTGATGTAGCAATCTCCATTTATAGTGATCTAGCCCATAAAAATGAAAGCTTCAGTATGTAGGGATCTATTAGCTAGCTATTTATTGTAGCATTAATAGTCACAAAAATCTAGTAACAAGTTGAATGCTTTTCATAGGAAAATGGTTAAATGAATTACTTAATCCAACAAATATTTATTAAGCTCTTATTGTGTGTCAAGAACGCTTGAGATACTTCGAATACATTCGTGGACAAAACAGTTGAAGATGGAACTTACATTATAGTATGAGAGAGAAAAATTAACCAACATAATAAATAAATCATAGTATGATATAAATATGTATATAATATGATCAGATGAGATGATGGTGATGTAAACTGACATTTTAAATAGCATGTCATGATGACATTTGAGCAAAGAATAGAAAGGAATTACCAGAAGAATATTCTAGACAGATCAAGTAGAGTAAATGCCCTGAGGAAGGAACATCTTTGATATGTTTTGTGCGTGGAAGTGCTATGAATTAGGAGAAGAGTAGGAGATATATCAAGCATTGTAGTAGAAAATGACACCACCCATGAGACTGAGTGATGTCACCAATAGAGAAGATCTGGAGAACTGAGTCCTAGGACTGTATCCTGGAATACTCATATATTAAGAATTTTGGGACAAGTGTAGGAACCAGCAAAGGAGACAATAGTAGGAGCAGCCAGTGAGATAGGCAGGAAAATCAAACCAAGTGATGAAGAAAGACAACTTGGGAAAAAAAGTGAAGAGAATATATCAAGGAGAAGTAATTGATAAACAGGATTAAAAGCCACTAATAGGTTAAGATGAGGACAGAGAATTGATTATTGGTGTAATCATGGAGCGATCATTGGTAACCTAGAGAAGAGCAAATTTAGAGGAGGTATGGGGGGAAAGCATGTTTGGAAAGCATGACTAAGTCTTTCTTAGTCGACTTGAGGTGCTATAACCAAATATAAATGGGATTGTTTAAGCAACATTTATTTCTCAAAGTTCTGGAGGTTGAAATTCTGAGATAGGGTGCCAGTGAGTTAGGATTCTTGATGAGGACTCTTTCTGGTTTACAGACAGCCAGCTTGTTGTGTCCTTACAGTGGAGCAAGTGAAATTTCTACTCTTTGACCTCTTATTATAAGGGCACAAATCCCATTCATAAGAGCTTTATTCTCATGACATAATTACATCCGAAAGGCCCCACCTCCAAATACCATTGCATTGGGATTATGGTTTCAACATATGAATTTTGGGGGGACGTCAACATTCAGCTCATTGCATCCTGTCCCACACCCCCCTTCCTCATTTGTGTCCTTCTCAATGCTTAATTCATTTATTTCATCCCAACAACTCCAAAAGTTTTAACTCATTTCAGTATCAATTCTAAAGCCTAAGTCCAAAGTCTTAGTTAAATATCATCTAAATTAAATTTGAATGAGATTTGAGGTATAATTCATCCTGAGGCAAATTGCTCTCCAGCTGTGAACCTATGAAATCAAACATATTATGCACTTCCAAATGGTGGCACAGGCATAGGGTAGACCATTCTATTCCAGAAAAGAGAAATAAGGAAGTGGTGATGGGTGCCAAGCAAGTCCAAAAACTAACAAGGCAAGCTCTAAGAAATATTATTTCAAGAATAATTTCCTTTGGCTGGATGCTTTGCCATCCAGACACACTGGGGTGGCAGTCCTGCCTTTTGGACCCACTGGGGTGTACGTTATTACTAAGCAGCTCTGCCAGGTAGGGGTCCCTAGACCTCTGCTGGTTTTCCCTGCCCCATGACTTTAGGTGTCCCTATCCCCACAGCTTTGGGAAGAGGTCATCTGTCTTGTTGAAAGTAAAGTGATGGTCTCCTGTTTTGAAACTGATGGGCAGCTCTGATATTGGAATTGCCTTCAATGACATTCATTGTTTTGCAGTGTAGTGCATATTTGTAGTCAAAGAGCTCTATGATTCTGTCCTGTAAAATCCAGGAAGTCTGACAACATTCTTCCTTTTCTTCCTATTTCCTTCCCATTCAGTTCAATTAAATATATTAAGAGATCTATATTTACTGACTTATAGAGATGTGCAGGGCACAGATGAGTGAAAACATACTTGTTTGGAGCAATGTGTATTTAATAATTCTATTTCAGTATAAACAGTGAAACCCAAAATCAAAACTCCTGGCATCATATATATGCTTGTATGTGTACATATCTATTTATGTATGTCTGTGAGCAAGGAGAAATGTATGAAAGTTACTACACTGAGCTATTAAGGCCAGTCACTCATTATGATAAGAGGGAATGAGGAAATTAGTGGATGACAATAGGTATTGTTGGGAAGGGATGTTATTTAGTTTTGTCTTTAAACATTTTTGTATTTTATCATTTTGCTTGCCTCCAAAGAGCATGTATTAGAGTTGAAATTTGAAATTTATTTAAAGAAATAAAATAAGGTTAACCCAAAGAATTTAGCAATTATCGCAGATTCAAGAAATTATTTTATAATCCGGATAAAGGAATTGCATTATGTAATTGAGAATTTACAATAAAATTGGACACCAACATCATTCTTTATATTTTAAAATAATTTTTTATTTTTTAATTATAGTTGACACATAGTATTTTATTACTTTCAGGTATATAACATTGTGATTAGACATTTATATACCTTATGAAGTGATCATCCTAATAAATCTAATACCCATCTGATACCACACATAATTATTACAATATTATTGGCTATATTCCCTATGCTAGAGTTTACATCCCCATGGCCATTCTGTAACTACTGATTTGTACTTCTTAATTCCTTTCCCCTTTTCATCTATTTCCCCACCCTCCCTTCCATGTGGCAACCACCAAAATGTTCTCTGTGAGTTCGTTTTGTTTTGTTTGTTCATTTGTTTTGTTATTTAGATTTCACATATAAGTGAAATCATATGGCATTCGATTTACTCCAGTCAGCATTATACCCTCCAATCTGTGTTGTTGCAGATGGCAAGATTTCCTTCTTTTTTTATGGCTAAGTAATATGCCACTGTGTATATGTACACTTCTTCTTTATCCATTCATCCACTGATGTACAACCAGATTGCCTCCATACCTTGGCTATTGTAAATAATGTTGCAATGAATGTACGGGTGCACATGTCCCTTTGAAGTAGTATTTTGGGTTTCTTCACATAAATACCCATAAGTAGAGTTACTGGGTCTTTCTTTGTCTCTTGTCTAGCTTTTGTTTTAGTCTATTTTGTTTGGTATAGTTGTTGCAACTCCAGATTTTTTCAAATTTCCATTTTCATGAATATATATATTTTCCCTTTACTTTCGATTTGTGTGTGTCTTTCAATCTAAAGTGAATATCCTGTAGGCAGTGTGTATAAGGGTCTTGTTTTTTTTATCCACTTGGCCACCCTTTGTCTTTTGATTGGAGCACTGAATCTTTATATTTAAAGTAATCGTTAATGTGTAGTTATTGCCATTTTATTAGTAGTATTTTTTATTTATTTTCTTCTTCTTAAAGAAGTCCCTGTAACATTTTCTGTGATCCTGGTTGGATGTTGATGAACTCTTTTAGCTCATTGTTGCCTGGGAAGCTTTTTATCTGTCCTTCGATTCTAAATTATAGCTCTGCTGGGTAGAGTAATCTTGGTTGTGGGTCCTTGCTTTTCATCACTTTAAATATTTTGTGCCAAGCCCTTCTGGTCTACAAAGTTTCTGTTGATAAATCAGCTGACACTCTTATGCAAGCTCTCTTGTAAGTAAATACTTTTATATTGCTGCTTTTAAGATTCTCACTTTGTCTTAAACCTTTGGCATTTCAATTATGATGTGTCTTGGTAGAGGCCTCTTTGAGTTCATCTTGTTTGGGATTTTCTGTGCTTCCTGGGCCTGTATGTCTACTTGCTTCACCAGGTTAGAGAAGTTTTTCATTCTTATTTTTTCAAATTGGTTTTTAATTCCTTGCTCCTTCTCTTCTTTTTCTGGCACCCCTATGATGCAAATGTTATTATGCTTGATGTTGTCTTAGAGGTTCTGAGTTAAACTATCCTCATTTAAATTTTTTTCTTTTTTCTGCTATGATTGTCTTTGGCTACCTTATCTTCTATATTGGTGATCTAATCCTCTGCTGCATGTAATTTGTTGATTCCTTCTAATGTAGTCTTCATTTATGTTATTGCATTCTTTATTTCTGACTGTTTTTTTTTAATGGTTCTTATGTCCTTTTTTATGTTTCTCTCTGTTCATGTTCTCATTGAGAGCATTGAGCATCCTTATAACTACCAGTGTTTTGAACTTCACATCAGGTAGATTGATTTTCTCCATTTTGTTGAGTTCTTTTTTTTGGTGCTTTGTTCTGTCCTTTCATTTGGGACATTTTTTTGTCTTTATATTTTGGCTGCCTCCTTGTGTTTGTTTCTATGTATTAGGTCAAGCTACTATGTTTCCCAGTCTTGGTAGAATGGCCTTATGTAGTAGGTTTCCTGTGGGGCCCATTCTCCCTGGTTACCTGAGCCAGATGCTCCAGGTTTGTGTCCCTTGTCTGAGCTGTGTGTGTGTCCTTCTGTTGTAGTTGAGCCTTGGTTGTCATTTGCGTGTCATGAGAGTGATTGACCCTCAGGCTGATTGGTTGTGAGGACTGGCTGTGACTGCAGTGGAGGAGCTATTGTGCAGGGGCTGACCCTATGGAACAGGATTTGCTTTAGCAGGGGTCTGGAGCCTGTAGAGTTTGCCCTTTGGTTGTGTTATTTTTGCAGGTGGTTGGGTGGTGTTCTGGTGTGGTCAGGCACTGGCTACCAGGTGTGGTGATTCTGGGGCCACTAGGGAGGAAATCTGTTGCAGGCTAAAGTGAGCCACTGCCTGTCCCCTGCCTGGAGCCACTTGATATGAGCTACAAAGTGATCTGCATATGGTTGGCCCTTGTGCTGGGCTTGGAGGTACCTTGGAGAGGCTGTTTCGAAACGAGGCTGGCTGCAGCTAGTGCTGGGCTTGTAGCTGCTTACCAAGAGTTATGGGGCATGTGGAGCCCCAAGATACTGCTTGTTTGGGGTTTGTGAACACATGACAGATTTTAGGAATAGTCTGTAGCATGAGCCAAGAGAAGCGGTGTGTGTGAAAAGCTACTGGAAGCAACTTGGGTGGGCCTGCAAATCGAATGGGGCAGGTTCTTAGGGAATCATCAATATAGGGCAAACTTTTAGTCAGGTTGATGGAGACTCAGATCTGGCTCCCGCCTATATGTGCAAGTGGATGGGGTGTGGGGAGGACTCAACAAAGAACAATGACTTCTGGCAACATTTCTGTCTGCGAAAAAGCTGCTGCTTCTTCCCTCTCCCTGAAGCCAGATAATTCATTTCTCCCTGTATGTTTCTGGCACCTTTTGAGCTGCTGCCCCAGCACTGGAGCTCAGAGCCAGTGAGTCCGTAAGTGACTAAGTTCATATGCAGGTCCTTTAAGAGGAAACCTTGGAACTCTAGCAGCCCCTGTCTCATGTAGCCACAATCTTTGCTGGTTTTCACAGCCAGAAGTTGTGGGGGACTTTTCTTTCTGGCACTGGATCCCTAGGATAAGCCTGGTGTGGGGCTGGAACCCCTTGCTCTCCTCATGGGGTGGAGGGCTCTGCAGATGAGATCTTCCTCCTGATCTTTAACTGCCACATGTGAGTGTGGAGCCAGCCTGTTATGTACCTCTGTCCCTCCTCCTGGTCTTCATGTGCCTTCTCCTATGTGTCCTTAGTTATAGGACTTCTGTTCATCTAGACTTCAGCTGATTCTCAATGATAGTTGTTCTTCAGTTTAGTTGTAATTTTGATGTGGTTGTGAGAGGAGGCAAGCACAGCCATCTTGACTGGAAACCTACTTTTTCCCACAAAGTAATTCTTATATTAGAAGTTCAAACAGAAAACCCAATAGTTTTATATTTGTAAATACAAAACTTGAATTGGCACAGAAGAAAATGAATACATCTTAATTTTCTCTGTGTGGGAGCCTTAGGGGCTGCACTGCCTTCCCATCTGTCCTGAAAGTGTTCATCTTAAGATGTCCCAAAGAGAAATCCACCAACATCAAATATTCAAGTACAATTGTAGATCTCTTGTCTATGGACTTTGGATATTGAACTACCACAAAATTACTCATAAAAAGAACCATTTTAAAATAACTTTATTAAATGTGCCTATTATTTAGCCATATGTTGCCTTTCTGTTCCCCTTCCTGAGTTCTAACTTGGAAAAAGAACTTTGTTGATATACTGGTCCAGAACTAAAAGAGTGTAGTGAATGTATCATTTACCCAACCTGGATGGAGCCACCCATTTACATGGTTGCACAATGATTAGGGTTTAGAAACTGTCAAATATAAGTGCCTCTAGAGGACTGACAGGCAACTGAGTCACAAAGATAGGTTAAGAAAATAGACTGATGGCTGTTTGTCATCCTGAATTGCATGCACATGCTCCATTCAAATTTATTTTATAGCACCATGAAAACCAAATAAAATATAGACTGGGCTAAAAATGTCCTATCTTGTGTATTAATGGGCTCATATGATATTTTTAACATGATGCTATTGACGTTTGGGTGGTCAGTTCTTCTTTGTGAGGAATGTCCTACACATTTTAAGATGATTATCATCGTTTGTCCCTCAGCCTCCTGCAACCAATTGTGTATAGCATCAAACCTTCACCCTTGAATATTACAGCAACCACTTCTGTCCACATTTTAGTATGCCTGCTAGGGGGGGCAGTGTCACCCTGGGTTATGAGCCCAATGTTAGAGTTAGGAATAGTGTTATTTCATAGTAAAGTGTGTTGTTTCACCTACACCAAACTCAAATGTCGAACAAGTAATTTAATTTTGTCTTTGCTATTGAGATCTGTGGCATGCAGTAAAACTGCCTTATCTTTCAATAGAGAACTCTTCTATGGGCAAAAGTCCTTTAAAAAACACCTTAGCCAGATATTAATTAGTTTTGTATATTTCTTATATGTATGAAAATATTCCAACAGTTCCTTAAAGGTTGATGGGCTTTCCTCTCACTTAGGCACTCAAAAAGACTTACTGATTAATTTTTTAAAAAGCTAATGAATAAAAGAACTGTTTAAGGCAAAGGAAGTGAACTAAATCTATGACCTTTCTGGCACAGGCTTTATCCCCATCAATAGAATTTCACATTTATGAAACTATTATAAATAATAAATAACAATGGGTGACAAACCCAGAGGGAGAAAAAAGCAGGAGGTGAGGCATTCTATAGTTTTGCCATGCATTATCTTCAGCACATTTGTGCATTGTGGTTTTTTGAGGACTAGGCTTCCAAAGTGTTGCTTGCTAATGGATACTAACTAGAAGGTGAGAAATCTCCCTGTCATTTACTGTGGTCACAGAAGGAAAAGATATTTGTTGAATGGTTAGGCACGTATCCAGTAGTCAACTGATCGCCTAATGCAGGATTTATAGGAAGAAGCTGAAACTTTCCAGTGGATAAAACTTGGTTTTAAGCATGTGTTGATATTATTCCTAAATTAAGAAGTAGGTGTCAGAAGAATGTATCCTAGGGATGAGGAAAGAGCATGGACTTTGGATTTGGCAAAGACCTGGATTTTAGTACCAGTTCTGTTATACATTTACCTTGAGAAAGATAATATTTCCACGCCAGGTTTTTTTCATATATAAAGTATGGACAGTAATAGCTCTTCCCTTAAAGGATTCTTCTGTGAATCAATGAGGGTAATGTCTGCAGAATGCTCGGTTCCTTCCAGCCTTTCTTCTCTTCTTTGTCTCTTTTCTTTCCCTTTCCTTTTTTTCCCTTCCATTTTTCTTCTTTTCTTCCAAATGCTACATGTTAAAATTGACTATAATGCATTGTATTTCCATACAAGTAACAAAGGTAATAGTGAAACTAGAAATAATTTCCCACATCAGTGTATATAGCTTTTTTTTTTCTTTAGTAATATAAAAATAAATACACAGTAGAGTGGCTTAGTTTGTAGCAATAGCAACATGTTTTCAATTCTTAGGAATATCTCACTAGATCAACTTAATTTCTTAGCATTAGTTTCTTCATATTGTTGTTCATATTAATATAATAAATTTCTCTTCTGAGCAGCTTGTCCAGACACATATATAATAATTGCTGACAAATAATGATTTAATGTAATGAGTATAAAAAGAAGTGGAAAGGAAACTTACAATATTTTTTGAGCCTGCTATCCAAATGTTTTGCATGAAAAAATTCTACTGCTTATACTTTGCCAAGGGGGTCCATCAGATATCTTAGTATTCTAATTCAGAGTATATTATTACCTTTCTATTTTTATTACTGATTTTTGAAGTTTTGGAATCAAAGTTTTAGCTTTGATTCCTTTAGGTCACATTAAATATTGTCAGGCCCTTGTTGTGCTATGGGGAGTATAAGACTAATGGTGAATTACCAGAGTAAGAGTATCTACAAGGCAATGAAATTCTGGTAGGGGAAATTTCAAATCTGCTTCTTTCTATTAAGCAAATGACAAATATTTGCATATTTTATATATACATTTTTATACTATGTAATGATGAGTCAACTTATTCTCGATACTAATAAGTTTTTACATACTTATCAAGAGCAAGTGAGTGGTATTGAAAGATTTAAGTGTCAAAGAGAAAGTAAGTTGTAAAGGGAAAGGGAAGGTCATAGAAAATTACTAATTATTAATATAAGTATGCATCAGGAAGCTCTTTGTTTACTTGGAAAAACTTACTGAAGGTAGGAAAAACTTGATTATTTAACTGCATTCTATATAATAATGTTTAAATATTCTGTGTGCTGTTTATTTTAGATAGAAATCATATTTTATATGAAAACATTAATCTAGTTTTATTCTGTAACTTTAGATTGACATTTTACACATCCAAGTTTGATATATATGAGTTTTTTGCTTTAAATGGTATCATGCATGCCATTCCTACTCTCTGCCTTTATTCATTCAGAATTGGAAGATATAGCATTATGTAGTACTGTATTTTAAACTAGATGTTTATATCATAAGTAACAGTACTTTCTGAAATTGTGTGCCTTTAAAAAATAACATGGATTATACATATGCTTGCTCTCTTTTGGGAAATGTATTTAATATTTAATACAAAATATTTGATGCTGAAATTTGAGAAACTTTTTGGAATCAACTTTTCTTGGAATGAAGAGAAGATATTTTAGTAATTGGAACAAAGGAAATTTTATTCATTTCTAGCAATAAGTTATACCTGTGACAGCATGCTTGCTGCCCCATATCAGGCAAAGGGTGCCATTTGTGAATAAGTCATACCACGTTCATGTTTCTTTTTCATGCAATGCATGCAAGTTTTATAGAAAGATCAAGTAATGTGCCTCTTTCTTTTAAGAACATACAATATGAAAAGGTCATGCTCCAAAACTAGGTGGTGTGTATATCAGTATAATGATGTTTTTTTTCAAGCTCTTTCCCATACCATGAAAGCAACATTCGATTTGTTTTACAACTGCTTTGTTTTTTAAAATAGACTTTATTATTTAGAGCAGTTTCAGGTTCACAGGAAAATTGAGAGGAAAGTACAGAAATCTCTATAAATTTCCCTATATCCTTGGCCTCTACATATGCGTAGCCTTTCCCTTTATCAACATCCCCCACCAGAGTGATATTTTTATTACCATTGACGAACCTACACTGACACATCATAAGCACCTAAAGACCATAGTTTGCTCTCAATTTTTTTCAATAAAAGGGAAACTTATACTGAGGCCCCAAAGCCAAGGGATTTTAGCAGGAGGCTGCCCTGTTTGCCGAGGAGGTGGAGGAAGGCCTTATTTACCTTATTTTTGGGGTGAAATTTGTCAGTGTGGCCACACTTCTGTTTGCTCTAGTTGACATTGTGGAGATGCAGGCAGGCATAACACTTGTGGCATATCATCTTGTCTCAGTTGTACTTCTGGGCCAGTTGGTGGAGAGAGGGCTTGATGATGCTGTCCCGCAGCTGAAGAACCAAGTGTGTGTGGACTCTTTCTGGATATTATAGTCTGAGAGAGTGCGGCCATCCTCCAGTTGTTTGCCTACAAAAATCAGATGCTACTGGTTAGGTGGGATGCCCTCTTTGTCTTGGATTTTAGCTTTGACATTCTCTGTGGTGTCACTGGGCTCGATCTTGAGTGAGATGGTCTTGCCAGTCAGGGTATTCACAGAAATCTGCATCTCTGTGTCTGCTGGGGAGGCTACTTGGCTGCCTTGTTGATGAAAAAGTGTAAACTTTTTAAAAAAAGTCAATATAGCATTTTCTTAAATCCCAAGGTGCATGTAACAGGAATCTGATGTTCACCTGTGTATTTGAATCATTGTGATAGCTTTCTTATCTGGGTAGGCAAGGTGATGAGTGTAATGGAAGCTACAGCCCTTCTTTTCCAGAGATGGTCTTAATGATTTTGAACATGTTGTGAAAGACAAAAGAAGATCAAATGGTAATCTTTCTTAATTAATATCACTAGTAATTTGAATAAAGAAGAATATTCTTTTGAAGCTGAAGGATAGCATTCAGATTGCATTCCTCTTTACTCTGAATTCAAAAAACAACTATGTATTTTTCTCAAATTGGAGCAACATGCATATGGTATTTGACATCCAGAATCCCTTCTGAATTTCTAAACTGAAGCTTAGATGTAATATTCTTTTGATATGCTTCATGTTTTCCCTTTAAGCTTAACACTCTGTCTTCTACCATTATTGCTAGTACCACTATTAATGATGACCAATATTTACTATTTTCTACATGGTGGACATTCCGCTAAGCAACTTACATATAGGTTCTCAATGTTCTCCCCAAACATGTGAGTTAATTACTATTATTTTATTCTTAAGCAGAGTTAAAAAGTAACTAAGACTGAGAGAGAGAGATTTAATATCCTTCTCAAAATTCAATTTTATGGAAGCTGGACTTAAGTTGGGATTTTTCTGATTAAAAACCCCATATCCTTACCTTTTGCTGTAATTTGTGGCATTTGGTGTAGGACAGTTCATTGTTTAACTTTGTTGAGCTTTGCAGGACTAGTAGGATATCTAATCTAGTCTCTAAATGATAGTGGCATCCTCCCCTCATCCTCATCAATGTGTTACCAATAACTACATCAACATTTTCAAACATCCCCTGGGGATGGTGGGGTCCCAGTATAGCACTGGTGGAAAATCATTGCTGTGGTTAAGTGGTCAAAGAATGAAAAGTTAAAAAAAAAAGCCATAGCAGGATTAGGTCATATGGTATCATGTCTTTGAATCTAACTGGGCTTAACTAGGGCTGCTTATGAGGAGGATGGCTATGGAAAGGACCAAAAGGTAGAACTGTCTCTATTTTTGAGACACTCAACTGTTTTTATGAAAACTACACAGTGTTTTCAAGATATTGCTGGCAGGTATAGATATTTTATATGGTTATAGTCAACAACAGGAGGGTTTTAGCAAACAGCCCAAAGAAAAAGCTGAACTCTAGTCTCTAGAAAAGAGATGGAATTATCAGAACTACATTTGAGGTAGAGTGCCCTTAGTTTCAATAAAAAGGCTTTAGTGCAGCTAGCAGATATGGGATGTGCAGTTCAGAAAAGTCCGTAGCAGAAATCATGACCCATTGCTGAGTATCAGAGAGCAGACAAGGTAAATTTTTACATCTTCACCTCAGGATTGGTCACAGGGACGGGGCAGGACTAAATATATTTAAGCTTCTAGAAATGAGGTAAGAGCTATTAAAAGAGCATGAAAAAGAATACATATCAAGGAATTCAGCCTCTGAGCTGGGGTGGTTTGACAGCCTGCAGTAGTTTTGAATGGGATATGAAGAAAGTGGAAAAAAAAGGGAAAATAGTTTAACCATATCCTTCACTACCAAAGAGCTTTAACTGCATGATAACAGGGCTGTAGGCAAGTTCCATACAGAAACTCTCAGCAATAGTATTGTTCATATTTACCATTGGGTCTCTAAAACAATTATTATTTCAAAACCTTTTTTAACTTTAGATGGTATCTTCACCATGGTATATTACACAGTTAAAAGAGAGTTTGGAGGATATTTGTTAGTCTTTTTTTTTGACATTTCAGTGTCCGAAGGCACCTCCTATGTATGAAAGAGTCCTTAAAAGAGCTAGGGCTTGCTTTTTGAAAACACCTGATATTGGCTTCCTGAGCCTTCCCTCTGTGGATATAGGACGTAGGTGCTGCCAATCAAATCCCTCACTAGAGTCTTTGACAGAAAGCTTGTGAAGGGATGAAGGACACACATTGTAGAACCTACTCAGGAGATGATGATTACAGATGTGTCTCTACATCCAGTATATAGAAACAGCCTTCATGGTTTCTCCAGTGGCTACATCCATAGCCCAATGAGGGTCTAATCTGTGACATATGTGAAATGGAAGTGGTGAGCATTGTTCTTGACTATAAAGTTTTTGACTTAGTTCTGCAGCCCTTGCAAAATTCTGTGGGTACCTAAAATTGAGATATAATTTATACACATTAAATTGCACACATCTTAAGTGATTAGTTTGATCAGTTTTGGTAATTATACATACCTGGAGACCACAGTCCCCCAAAAGTATAGAATATTTACATCATCCTGTGCTTCTTTCCAGTCAGGACAACATTATCTTCCCACTAAAGAAAAACAATTTCTCATTTTTACTACCATAAATTAGTTTTGCCTGGTCATTGACTTTATATAAATGGAATCATAAAGTACATATTTTGTGTCTGGGTTTCTTTTACTTTGAGATTTATCCAGGATGCTTTGCATATCTGTAGTTCATTTCTTGCTGTTGCTGAGTAGTATTTAATTGTATAAATATGCTATAATTCATTTAACCATTCTCTTGTTGATGGCTTGTTTCCAGTTTTTGACTAGGAGCATCATAATCATTCTTGTGACTTTCTTCTGTGAGCATATATTTTAATTTCTCTTGGGTAAATAATGAGGAGTAGAATTTCTGGTTAAAATCTGTTTTCCTAAATTTTGATATGCTACTTTTTTGTCATTCTGTTGTTTGTTATTCTGTTTTTTGTTATTCTGTTGAAACTATTTTCCAAAATTTCTGGAATTTTCTTTTTTGATCTTGGATTATTTAGAAGTGTGTTGTTTAATTTCCACATGTTTAGTGATGAGTCTAGATAACTTTCTGTTATTGATTTTCAGTTTGTTTGCCATTGTCACTGTATTCATTTTCTATGACTGCTATAACAAATGACAACAAACTTTATGGCTTAAAACAACAGACGTTTATTGTCTTTCAATTTAGTAGTTCAGAATTCCAAAGTGGGTCTCACCGTGCTAAAATCAAGATGATGGCAGGGCTGTATTTCTTTCTGGAGGCACTAGAGCAGAATCCATTTCTTTGCTCTTTCCAGCTTCTAGAGGCTGCTCTTCATGCTTGGCTCATGGGCCTCTTCTCCTATCTTCAGAGTCAGCAATGTTCAGTGGAGTCCTTATTATGCTGCTATCTTTCTGGTTTTTCTCTTCTGCCTCCTTCCACTTTTAAGAACCTTGTAGATAACATTGGGTCAACCTGGAAAATCCAGTTAATTAGCAACCTTAATTCCATTGGTGACCTTAATTCCTATTTCTCACATAACAATATATTAGCAGGCTCAAGGGATTAGGGCATGGACATCTTTGTGGGTCTATTATTCTATCTGCCAGACTCAAAAACATACTTTTTATGATTTTAGTCCTTTTTTTGAGATTTGTTATATAGTCAGGAGTATGGTAAATCTTGTTAAATACTCCCTCCATGTATATTTGAAAATAACATGTTTTCTGCTGTCATGAGGTAGAGTATTAAGTGTCAATTAAGTCAAGTAGATTATATTTTTCATTTATTAATTATTGAGAGAGAAGCATTGAAATTTTCAGCTAAAATTTAGCATTTTCTGTTTCTTTTTTCAGTTCTATCTGAACTGAAAAGTACTATTATTAGATATTACGTGTTTAGGATTATCATGTCCTCTTGGTGAATTAACCTTTTTGTCATTACAAAATATTCCTCTCTAATCTGGTAATATCCTTTGTTCTGAAAATGACTTTGACTTTAATATAGCCACCCTAGCTTTTTTATGATTCATTTTGCATCTCTTTATCCTATTTGTGTAATTATGCATAAAGTAGATTTCTTGTATGTAGTATATAGTTGGATTTTGCTTTTTTAAAATGTCATTTGACAACTCTGCATTTTATTTTAGGCTTTTAGACCATTTGAATTTAATAGGATTACTTATATGATCAGATTTAAAACTATTGTCTTTCTAAATTTTAAAGTAGACTCATTTTTTTAGAGCAGTTTTAGGTTCACAGCAAAATTTAGCAAAACTACAAAGATTGATCCCATATCCCCTCTGTCCCATACCCCAGCTTCCCCCACCATCAATATCCCACACTGAGTGGTACATTCATTACAACTGATTAATCTACATCAACACATCATTATCACCAAAGGCCATAGTTTCATAGTTTATACCAGGGGTCACTCCTGGTGCCATACAGTCTGTGTGTTTTGGCAAATGTACAAAGACATGTAGGTACCATTACAGTATCTTATAGAATAGTTTTGCTGCTCTAAAAAACCTTTTCTCTACTTATTTATGCCTTCCTTCCTCCCAACTCCTGACAACAACTGATCTCCTCACCAGCTCTATAATTTTGCCTTTTTCAGAATATCATATAGTTGGAATCATACAGTAGGTAGCCTTTTCAGATTGGCTTCTTTCATATAGTTAAATGTATTTAAGTTTCACCCATGGCAGTTCATGATTTGGTGGCTCATTTCTTTTTAGTGCTGAATAAGATTTTATTGTCTTAATGTACCACAGTTCATCTGTTTACCTACTGAAGCACATTTTGGTTGCTTCCAAGTCTTGGTAGTTATGAGCTACTACTATAAACATCTGTGTGCATGTTATTGTGTGGACATAAGTTTTCAACTCCTTTTAGTAAATATCAAGGAGCATAATTAATTGTTTGATCATATGAGAAGAGTATGTTTAGTTTTGTAAGAAACCAACAAATTTTCTTCCAAAGTGGCTGTCCCCTTTTGCAAACCCACTTAGCAATAAATGAGAATTTTTGTTGCTCCACATCCTTGCTAGAATTTGTTGTTGTCAGTGTTCCGGATTTTGGCAATTCTCATAGGTGTGCAGTGGTATCCATTGTTTTAATTTGTATTTCTCTAATGACATATGATGTGGAACATCTTTTTATATACTTATTCGCTATCTATATGTCTTCCTTGGTGAAGTGTCTGTTTAGGTCTTATGCCCATTTTTTGTTTTCCTGTTGTTAGGTTTTATTTTTCAATATATTTTTAAAATTATAGTTGGCATACAATATTTTATTACTTTCAGATGTACAACATAGTGGTTAGATATCTATATAATTCACAAAGTGATCACCTCAACATCTAGTACCCCTCGGACACTGCATAGTTATTACAATGTTACTGACTATATTCCTTATGCCATACTTTATGTCTCCATGACTATTTTGTAGCTACTTATTTGTACTTCTTAATCCCTTCGCCCTTTTTCATCAGCCTCCCAACCCTCCCTCCCATGTGGTAACCCTCAAAATGTTCTCTGTGTCTATGAGTTTGTTTCCGTTTTCTTTTTTTTGTTTGCTTATTTTGTTCTTTAGATTCCACACATAGGTGAATTAATACGGTATTTGTCTTTCTCTGACTTACTCCACTCAGCACAATACTCTCTAGGTCCATCATGAAATATTTTTTCTATCCCTTTACTTTCTTTCTCTGTGTCTTTTAATCTGAAGTGTCTTTTTTAGGCAGCATATGTAAGGGTCTTGTTTTCTTATCCATTCAGCCACCCTATCTTTTGATTGGAACATTTAATTCTTTTTTATTTGAAGTACTTATTGATAGATATGTAGTTATTGCCATTTTATTATTCATTTTTTGATACATATTTTTTTCTTCTTAAATGGCTCCAACATTTCCTGCAATATTGGCTTGGTGGTGATGAATTCCTTTAGTCTGTGTGTCTTTTAACCTGAAGTGAGTCTCTTCTAGGCAGCATATGTAAGGGTCTTGTTTTCTTATCCATTCAGGCACCCTATTATTTAATTGGAACATTTAATTCTTTTTTATTTGAAGGACTTGTTGATAGATACGTAGTTAATGTTTCATCTTTCATTTCCTTGCATATTACTGAAAATTAATGCTCTAGGGAGGTATTTTCCTTCCTCACCTTGTAACTTATCACTAAGGATGATAATGGCAATTATTTAAGATATACTGATTTTGCATATCTTAAGTATACAAAATATGTATTATAATACCTCATTCAGAATGTTGTAAAGAGGATTTGGTCACATTTTATGGTGTAGATTCATTCTGCTCTATACCCCTCAAAAGTTTTGATGTAGAGTTTTCTTGAGGGGTGCCCAAATATCACATGCTTACCTCTTATAATTCTATTAAAATGTACCTCTTAAAAATTTTTGAAAACTTAATTGTTCTCTTATTGTTGCGTTTCAATGAATAGAGAAAAAATAAGGTGGTAAAATCTAGAATTTCCCTTGAATAGTTCATGAAATTTCTGAAACCTACACATTTCCTTTTATTCTTCATTTTGATTAATTGAATTTTTATACAGTGAGTCAGTCACTCAAACCCTTTATTCATGACTTCTACCTTATCTTCTAAATTCAGTTGTCCTGAAGTCCAGTGAATATGTCATCTTTTCCTCATCACCTCTCCATGCCACTCACTACCCTAATCCAGGCCTTTATTGCTTCTCTTTACTTTTATTGGCTGCAATAGAAGGCTGTTACATGATTTTATAGCTTTTAAAAAGACTCTCATTACTGAAATTTCTTTTGGTTCACCTTTGCCTCACAAAGAAGGCAATTTTTAAAAGTTAACTGAAAAAAGCACACATGAATTTATCAGCAGCTATTGATACAAAACCACTTTTAGCTTTAGCTTTACAAAGAGAATAGCCTAGATGGATAGTATGTTTTTAATAGGCAACTAAGATTTTCAGAAAACTCTTGGTAGTGGACGATTTCTAGGCAAGGCAAGATTAGAAATGGATTTCCTGAGACATCCAGTGTGAGTTTCAACATGCTGATATAACAGTCAATATGAGTAGGCATAAAGTGCTAGATATTTTTCCTTTGTCATTATAGAGCCATTCTCCATTCTTTTTTTCTCTGCTTTGTGCCTCGTAGGTGCAAAAAACCTTTAGTTCTACATCAGTGGGTTTTCTCAGACTTTAGCTTCTGGTTGGTCATGGCCACTGGGAGACACTGGTAAAAGATCAAAGCGTGATTTCTCAGTGCTGTCAGGGTATTTATTCACTAGGTTTTGTCCTACCACACTGCCACCAAATCATTGGCTATGTCTCTCTCCTATGGCCCCTATTCTTGCCTCTTTGGTCTTGGGGTGGTTGCAGCCCCACAATCATTAGCCTCAAGGCACTGCACAATATCTGATGGCTTCTCTCACTTATACCTGTATTTTCTAAATAGTTCTTTTCTTCAATTACTTCTTTTGAGTATGTAATCTGTTTTCTGCTGGGACTGTGACTAATGTAGGTGTTACTCAAAATATTCAATAGCTTGCAAGGCATGGGCAACAACTAATTAGAACAGATGTAGCTTTAAACTTTTAGTTAGGCAGCACCAGTATATGCTGTGTAAATATCAGTGCTGATTGTGGGATGTAGAATAAGTATTTTGTAAGTATAGTAGATAATGTATCAAAATTTAGATATTTTTTAAAAAGTAAAGTGGATTCAAGATCTTTAATAAGATCTTTCCTATCCTCTCACACTCAATGTACTACCTAAGAATAGAGGATGACATAGTAGTCAGCCTAGGGAGGGAACCCCCATAACCAAAGTGTGCTTTGTTTAGGCTTAGTTAGTTGCACATTCCCCTCCACTGAGTAGAATTACAGATGTATTTTTGGCTTACATCATTCTTGTGGGGCCAAGAAAGTAAATATACTAGCCTCTTCCTTCAAATCCAGGGTCCTAATTTTACTAAGACATCTTGTTCTTAAATCCACTAATACGTTCTGTTTCTACTTATACAGAAACAATTTTCAAACATACAGGATCACATAATTATAACTTCACATACTTCTCAACCAAATACATGTACTGAATTTATTAACAAACCCAGTGTATACTCCTCTTCCAATACAATATTTCCATTTGATTAATACTTCCCATTAAATAGCATTCCATACTCTCTGCTGTTGAAATGTGCACAACACCCAGAACAACTATTGCCATGTCTGAGAACCTTTCCTGGAAACCACCAGGCAAAATTGATCACTGTTCTCTGTGCTTGAAAGCACTTCTCACTCTGTATTGTGATTAATAGTATATGTTTCTGTCACCATTGCTAGATTTTGATCTCTTTGAAAGCAGGGATCATATCTTTTTCATCTTTATAACCTTGGGGCTTACAACACTGTATGTGATGGAACTCAATAAATGTCTGTTGAACTAAATTCAGTGAATTTGGTTCCTGTGGGTTTGATGGTGTGCATGTGACAGAGCAGGAATTCAAGCCCAATTCTATTCCTACTCCTCAGTCCAACATCTTATCCACTATAATGTGCTATGTTTCCTAATTGTTTCATGGTAGTTGTTGCTTTGCTAGATGCAAGTTTATATTTGTTAATGTTAAATTTGCCTTACAATTTAGGAAATCGATGATTTCTTATGTGGATTCTCAGATCTGTTACATATGAATTGATTAGTTTTGTGTTCTCTGTACCACAAATCCAATAATAAGAGTTTCAAAACATGTCATTGAAAATATGATTAAAAAAAGCTTTATTACTATTTCTTTTCTTTTCTGCCAGGAGGTGAGAGCAAAATGAGAGGCAGCGGTCTATAAACTATTCGCATATTACTATAGACAGACAGCCTGATGTATAGTAATGGGTCCAGGATTGTAAACATCCTTCTTGGCACTCTTACCACTGTTGGAGTATTACTGTGTTCTCAGATTCATGTGTTCTCAGCTGAATGTGTTCAAGGATCTTCTTTGGTCTGAAAGGTCAGCTGCTTTTAGTTGTGCACTGGTAGAATGCTAATATGTCCTTATTCAAATTACCTGCTCCAGCACTTATTAAATTGATGGCCTTGTGCTCTTAATTTAATACTGGTGTCATTCAGAGGCAAGCTGTAGTGGCACTGTGCTGCACTGGGTGATGCTGAGGCAAAGTTCAAGCTGAAACCGTGGTTTGGGGCTGCATTTTCCCACTAAATTAGCAGTCAGATGCGGTGTATAATTAATTAGCACAAACTAGGGAAAGCTTGTCATTTAATAAGCCTTTTTTATTTCTACATTACACAAATAGTGGGAATTGATCCATTAAGTGCCTGGCTATTAATGCTGTTTAATGTATGTCTGGTTTTTAAATTGAGATGTCTGGGTACATATGTCCAGAGTTTAAGAGAGCCTCGTAGCTAGTTCAGTATTTGCTCAGATTTGAAGTCATGTTCCATAGAATCAATAATAGCTTCATTCTGAATTTGAACCTGATTCAAACATACGTATGGATTTAAACTGATAGTTTCAGCATGGCCTCAGAAATAGATTTTCATAGATATCTTTATATGTTTTAAAGTTCAACTAGTCCCCCTCCCTTAATATTAAATATTACATTATGTTTGCAGCATTTTTTTCTTTACTTTCCATTTCATATAATCCCTTCTTGTAATTACCAAAGGCAGAGAACAACTTCATCTTTGTGGTATTTAGTATATTATCAAGGAGCCTTATAAAATATACAGGATAAGATTTCAGCTGTCCTGCCAAGATATCTGGAAGGGCACACAGTCTTACCTGTGGTCTAAGAATGATCCAAAGTATTGATGTTTTATTAAATAGCCCCTAAACTAATGTTTTTTTCTAAAACATGATTAAGGATGGTTCACACTGTTTTGTGAACTGGTTATTGGTACTTATGAGGTGATTAACAAAGTGTTCTTTAGAATAAATATCATTACATTTCACATACAGAAATGGAAACATTAAATGCTTTTTTTTTTTAAAGTTAATGCAGATAGGAAAACCAAAAATCTAAATGTGAAATTACTTCAAGAGTGGGATAATTTGTTTTAACAGTTGATGAGGGTCATTTGCCACATGGATAAAATATTTTATTTGCCAGTGTCAGTCACATTTAAATTAGTGAAATTTGTTCTTTTATAAATTGTTAAATATCAAAGAAGTTAATTATGTGTGTTATGTGTGTGTATATTTAATAAAGAAGTTTTAATGTATGTAACTCAGTGAGAACTTTAACAAAGAGATAGAAAAACATAAAAATGAAGATGAAAAATTTAAAAGGGAAACAGAAAGAAATGAAGAATACAATATTTGAGATGAAGAGTACATTAGAGGGAATCAACAGATTGGATAAGGCGGAGGATCGAATCAGTGATTTAAAGAATGGGATTGTGGAGGACACTCAATCAGAACAGCACCAAGAAAAAGATACCAAAAAAATAACCATATTTTAAGGGGCCTCTGGGACAACATCAAGTGCAACAACATTCATATCATAGGAGTACCAGAAGAAGAGAGCAAGAAATTGAAAACCTATTGAAGAAATAATGACAGAAAACTTCCCAAACCTGAAGAAGGGACTAGACATACAACCCCAGAAAGTTCAGACAGTCCCAAACAAGATGAACCCAAAGAGGTCCACACCAAGACACATCATAACCGAAATGTCAAAGGTTAAAGACAAAGAATCTTAAAAGCAGCAAGAGAAAAGCAATTGGCTACCTACAAGGCAGCTCCCATAAGATTGTCAACTGATTTCTCAACAGAAACTCTGCAGACCAGAGGGGCTTGACACAAAATAGTCTAAGTGATGAAGAGCAAGGACCTACAACCAAGATTACTCTACCCAGCAAAGCTATCATTTAGAATTTAAGGACAGATAAAGAGCTTCTCAGACAAGAAAAGGCTAAAGAAGCTCATCATCACCCCAAGCCTGTATTGCAAGAAATGTTGGAGGGATTTCTTTAAGAAGGAAAAAATATGTTTTAACACAGTTGAAATGCTTTTAAGATTTGTCTTCAACCTTTGATATTTTGATTATGATGTGTCTTTGTGTGGGCCTCTTTGCGTTCATCTTGTTTGGGACTGTCTGAACTTTTTGGGGTTGTATGTCTAGTTCTTTCTTCAAGTTAGGAAAGTTTTCTGTCATTATTTCTTTAATAGGTTTTCAATTTCTTGCTCTTTCTCTTCTCCTTCTGGTACTCCTATGATGCAAATGTTGTTACCTTTGATGTTGTCTCAGAGGCCCCTTAAACTATGGTAATTTTTTTGGATTTTTTTTTGTGTGTTGCTCTTCGGACTGGGTGTCCTCTGCTACCCCATCCTCTAAATCACTGATTCAATCCTCCACCTTATGCAGTCTGTTGATTCCCTCTTCATTCTCTCAAAAATTTATGACTTTTTCTATTTTTTGAGCCTCTGCTTTTTCTAATATATTTTTTCTAAATAAATTTTGTTAAAATATGTTTATTACAGCCTCATCAATAGTAGTAATAAAAATGGCAACAATTTTAATACTTAAGATGAGGAAAAATGGCTAACTAGGTTACTATAGTAAATCAATAAAGTTAAACAATATAATCATTAATATAATACAGAATACATAAAGTATGATAGGCAAAGGCACTCATTATATTTCTAGGTAAAAAAATGTTAAAAAAATAGTATGTACCACTCTGACTCTATTACAAACACATTATATGTTAGTTTTTTTATATCTACTTACATGTAGTATGTATATATCTATATTTGTATCATATAGAGAAGGCTGGATACATGGATTAATAGGAAATAAGATCAAAGTTCTTTTAAATTTTATTTTTTGCTTATTTGAATTTTTTCAAAATTAAAAATATTCTTTCTGCTTTATTGAGATGTAATAGACATAACATTTTGTAAGTTTTAGGTGTATAATGTGATGATTCAATATACTTAATTAACATATTTATATTAATTATATTATATTAATTATATTATACTATATTATATTATATAACATATTAATTAACACTTCTGTCACCTCACTTACTTACCACTTTTTTTGTGGTGAAAACATTTAAGATCTATTCTCTTTAGCAACTTTCAAATATATACTACAGCATTACTTACTGTAGTCAGAGTGCTGTACTAAATTTACTTAATTTTGTAAAATGAATGTGTCATCTTTTTATTGAGTAAAAGATAATATACTTTATTATCACTTTGTAACCTGTTAGTGATCATTATTGTAGAAAAAATATTTAATTGGAATATTTTGCAACTTCATTGCAATAATAATTTGAACCTTGGAGTAAAGTTCTCACAAAAAACTTTGACTAATGGTTTTGAAAATGTGAAGGAAATGTTTATTTTCCCTTTTTCCTATTTAGGTATATTGAAAATCATATGTTGGAGGGAGTTAGCTGCAGACATATTCTATAGCAATTATTTAAAAAATCAGCCCATAAGCTTGCTATTCTAGACGAGTCAAGTTTTTATTGATAAAAATGTAGTACTCGAGATAATTCCCATATAAGGCACTGAAATATGCATTAAAGGGTTTGAATTACAGCTGATGGATGTGCAAGGCTGAAAAGAGATATTTTTTTAAGTTCTAAATAGTGTTTAAATTTCTAAGAACTGCATTAACAGATTCTTACATATCCTCATTTTTTAACACATATGAACACAAGAGAAGGGTAGAAAATAAAAGACTACACATATTTTTTTTTATATTTTGGTAGAATTTAAAGTAATAATTAATATTCAAATAAAAATGAACTCTTAAATTTTTTTTTTCAGTCATACTAAAACATAAACAATTATTTATATTGAATACTTGTGACTGGACAAAATAACAATTTGTTTTTGTTATTTTGGCTATTTTATATATATATATATATATATATATATATATATATATTAAATTCAATTTCAAAAATCAAAGCATAAAAATATTTAATTCAAAATGACCACATTATTTGTAATTAATTTATTAGTATTTGAAATGCAAAATCAGACATATACATGCTTTCTTTTTAGGTTACTTATTTTATTCATATCTGAATTAATTGAATTGTATTTTCCAGTAAATATCTTTATCCTGAAGGATAGAGTATAGGAAAGTTACTGTGAAAATATACTTTTCAAAGATTCTTGAAACATCTAAACTTGTCTACTCGCAATCTTTTCTTTAGAGTCTTTAGGCCATTGTTATTTTTGCTAAGAATAAGCCAATGTATTTAGTTTGTTTAGTTGCTCTTCTTTTTTTTCAAAATCTTGGTTGTTAATTACCTTTCCTCTTTTTCTATTATAGATCATGAAATATTTGGCCTATTAATACATTTCCATTGGAGATAAGTGTGATTAAAAGGTAAATTCAGGTCTGTGGACATCATACAGGTAATTGCTGCACAAAGAAATTGTTCATATTGAAATTACTGATTGTTATGAATTTTGTTTGTTTTTAAGGCAAACACTATCATTAGGATTAAAAATAATTTTTCTTGAATTATACAAATACAAAAAAATTTATTTTTAACTCATCTATAACATTTTACATATACTTTTAAGTAATTGTTTAAAATAGTTTGAAATAAAATTTCTGAATTATTATTTTAAATAGTTTGGATTAAGTGTCTTTAATACTGTATCTCCTGTAAAAAGAGAGTAGAGGGCAGAAAATTTATATTAGCATACTTGACATACTAATCATCCAGAATGGAATAAAATAAACTGTTTCAAATACCCTTCTGCTTGTAATGATCGGATGTCTTTAGATAAATTTGCAGAATTTTTTTTTATTTTACTAATTGATTGGTGTATTCATCATCCATAGATTTATTAGTGAAAGCTGGATTCTAAATGACTTCCCTATGATAAGCTTTCCAATTAATTCTTCTCACACTGTTTTCCTGGTGACATTTGAACTTCTTTCATTATATAAAACACATCTGGAATGAGGCATTGCAGAATAATAATCATAGATGCTAACACATTAAAGATTAGACTCTTGACATAGTCAAATGTGTTCTGGTTTAAAACAATGACCTTGACTTTGCTGCTTTAAATGAACCACATTTAGAAAGAATGTATAGGCATGTCTTTTCGGCCTTCCTGTCGTGTGCTAGAATTGCTCAAAAAGAAAGAAATCAAATTGCAAACTGTGTCTTCCTTGTTTAATAGAGTTGGCTATATGATCATATTTTTCCTCCTATCTGCAAATATCTTTCTTTTGTTTATCCAATATGAAAAATATTACAATAAGTAAATATTAAAAAATATTATCTAAAACATATGTTAAATCATTTATTACTTATAATTTACATTTGTATCAGAGGTTTACTGAATTCTTCTGTGGTACATTTTTTGAGAGAAGTTGCTAATATCTCGTTTAAATGGCTTGCTAATACATGCAGCAGATCATTTAAAATGAACCTTACATCTTTATAGGATGTTAGAAATGAAGACATTACCTCAAAATGTAGGTAATTATTGCCTCCTCTTTTATCAGTACTATTTTCTGAGGTATTATCATAAGAGAGCACTTTAGTATTAAGCAGAGCCTTCAAGTGGCAATAAATCAGTCCAACTGGGTCATCATTGTCTAAGGCATCTGAACTACTACAATGTTGTGGATCCTATCGAGAGTGTGAAATCACTTGACCCTTGGCATTAACCTTTGCTGATGAATAGACACTGCTTTCTACATTGAGGAACAAAGCAGAAGACTATTGATTAAACACCACATTCACTTGATATTAAATACTGGCTGAACTCACTTCTTGCTTCCAGTTGCCGAGGGAGAAATGCAGAGAGTTGCTGAGTCTCCAAAGAATGGATGTTTGTAATTCAGAGCAATGTTTTTTTTTTTCCTGCAAAGTACTTTTTTTCTCTTTTGATCAATAACTAGCAGCCATGATCAGATATGAGTATGTACTGTCAATTCTGACTTCTGTATTTTATCATTTAAGATGAGAGGTCACAGTGCTGTGACTAATATTTCAGTTCTAAGCACAAATTGTTTCCTGACCTCAAAATCTTTTTGAAAGAGCAATAATGATTGTTCTGGCAATTGATTTGTCTGCATTAGGAAAACACATGATTTTTCTAAAATTCTTTGGTTTGATCACTGATTTACAGATGTTACATTTTCTACATTATTAGGAATCATAATAAAAGGACATTTTAGAATTTATGACATACTTTTTGGGAAAAAGAGGCATTCTAGTTAAATAAATTTCTCAAGTTAGAAGAAAGCAAAAGCTTAGGAAGAGAGTGTAGTAATACATATGAGCAGAAAGAGAACAATAAGATATTTTATAAGACATCTTAAGCTAATTATTTTCTGATCCATTGCATGTGCCCACACTATTGACAACAGTTTGACAGCTTCTTTGTAGATCTATTTTATCTAGAAGGAGAACATGTATTATTGACATATAAATCAATTCAATTCAAGGAACTGGAGTTAAATTTAAACATTTTAGCCATAAATGAGAAAGTAATTTTTAATCTTAAATTTGAATAGTTTCTGTGCTTATATAACTGGAATTATTTTATTTTAGGAAGCAATGTAAGTAACTACAAGGTCTTTCTTCTCTCTCTCAGGTTTCATAATATTTTGGACCAAAGATATTGCACCAGTAAAACTCTTTATAAATAATTGTTTCCCTCATTAAAGGTTTTGACTGCCTGTGTTCAACACCAAGAATTCTAGATCAGCTAGCTGTGAATCTGTTATGATTGAGCAAAGATCATTCCTTGTCTGAGTAATAGAAAATATTTCCTCTAAGGATATAATGGTGTAATTTAATACATGCACAGTATCACACAGTTTGCACAGTTTTTGAAAAGGAGTCTTAGAAGACTGAGAGATGTTGATAAAATGAATCATGCTGCTAAACTTAATGGTCAATTCTTCTGATTTGATACTTTCTATAGAATATGTAGCCCCTGAGATCTTTCTTTGAAAGCTACTGAAGCTTGGAAAACTATGAAAAACATTCTATTTAAAAATGATTTTGGTTATGTATCATATATTCCCTTTTTTACTAAGGACATTTGTATGGAGGTCATTATTTTACTGTTGTCTTGAACACAAGTATATTGTATGTACACAAGAACCTTGGAATTTACTTTGGCATTTGGGGATACCTGTGGACAATTTATTTAGCTTACGTAATACAGTACTAACTTCTTTTGTGTATGCAAAATAGGATAAAGATAATTGTTTGCAAATACTAATATTTTTAAGGTTAGGGTTAATGAAAATGTTTAACTAGAATTTGTTGCTTGGTGGTACTGAATACATGTTTTTTATTCTGTGCATGCTGATGAATGAGATATTTTTTTGATGTTTTAGAGATGATTATACTGGATAAAAAGTGGCTGTGTCAAGATTACAAGGTCACATGTGCTGTGATTACAGTCCATGCAGCACATACCTCAGACCCTTTCCTAATCTATTCGGTATCTGTATGTGACTTTCTAATGGAAGTTATTTTAAAATGTGGTTGGTGAGATATAATAAATTATAATTATTTATATTTTATTGTAACAGAAATATTAGAATTCCATATTCAGAATTTGGAGGAGAAGGAACTGCAAGAGAGGAAGAGGAAGGAGAAGAAGAAGAGAGAGAAGAAAAAGATGAAAGCACTCTTGGCTCAGCCCTACAGATTTCAAAAGAAAAAATGAGTAAGATTCTCACTTGGGACATAAGCAAAAATAATGTTTATGCTAACAAGGATAAGGAGTTTGTAATTTTTTCTAATGCTCAAAAACGTATGTAGGTTCTAATTCAAATTTTTGTTAGATTAAATTCTCCTGTCCCTGTTTTTAGAGATTATACAGAGATAGTATAGAACACAGCTAGGTAAAGTGAAGAACGAATCTGTCTACAGTTTAGAGTAGAGGCCTGGGATGTTTACCCATTAAACAGTATTGTTTCTATATTACAAATAAAAGTCCTCGTGGGGGTTTTGAAAAGGTGAGATTGTGCAAACTCCAAAAGTTTTCTGCCACAGATAGATTATTCAGAATTAGCCTTTACTGAGGAATGTTTTGACGTGGTTCCCATTTATCTGATAAGTCACTAAAACTTCTTTTAAAAAGTTCTTTATAACAGTTCACATCTATAGAAGACAGCTCTACAGGCTTCCATAGCTTGAATGTAACAGTCTCCAGCTTGGTGTAGGAATCTTCTTAGTGAGAGTCTTTTGTTTTCTTGAATTAGCAGAAGACTTTAAAATTGACTACACATTGTTAAAACTTTGCTTGCGACCTAGTAAAAGCACATATACTTTATCCGATACAGTAGGGTTTATATTTTTATATTTGTCATTCCTCATAAATGACATCGACCAGAATTTTTGTGACTTTGACCAGCAGAAAACCTTAGCTGACATACTTGAGGCTAAAATGCAGTCCGTGGATATGGAAACACGTCAGCCCTGCCCCTGCTGCAAGAATGGCTTCCCTTTAGACAATCTGGTTAGATTCCTTATGGACTCAAAGGGAGGTACATATGCTGGGTATTGCATTTATGTTCTTTTTTTGACCTACCTGCTCCTTAGAGCTACATCCTAAGACTGCTCCTTGTGTAAAACCTTTCAGAACTCTGCATCACTGATCTAGCTATAATCACACTGATCTGTTGGCTTTTCACTAAACTTTACTTAAGTGAAAACTAACCTTCTCCTTCCTGTTTGGGGTTATCTTTGACTGTATGTCTTTTGAATGGTGTGAGGATACTGGCTGTGAAACTGGAACACCGCTTTCAAATGTCTTTAAAAGAAGGAAAGAAAAATGTGCCCCCTTAACATGATAGAGTAAGATAAAAGAAAATAATGATAGTGTGCACTGCGTTGTCAATATTGAGCTTTAGAGAGTCTTTTTAGAACATCTAAACAGTTTGAAACCCCTTTTTTTCCCCCAAGTTTATTTATTCCAAATTTATTTTTTAAAACAAGCATTTCACAAGGGTAAAACTGAATTCATTAGTGCATTTTTTAAATTATACACATATTTATTCAGAGTCCCTTAAATATTTTAATTTCCCAGATAACAAACAAATGTCAATTTCTGTCTGAGATATAGAACCAGGATAGGCAAAGAAAAGAAATAGGAAACAAGGGGACATGAGGACATGAATAACTGGTCAGAAAAAAGAATAAGGATGCCAGGAAGGTACTAGCATGAGATCTACCATAGAATGTTACTGGTCCTGCTCTCAAATCACTTAGAATCTGTGGACTTCAGCTTCATACCTAATATGTAGGTAACAAGATATTAAAATACATAATAAAACTATTATGTGCCTTATATGGGCAGAGCTGATTTCAGATGTTAAGCTTTCACTGTCTTTATAATTTCATGACTCTAGGGTAGTCTGAGTACTTAGTAATATTTATGGTCCGTGATCATTTTTCCCAGTTCACTTTATGCTTGTATATAATTTTCTACAACTAATAGCTTATTCTTTTATAAAGTATGGTAATGGAATGGATAATTATCATCTAGTTGCTTAGGACTGTACTTTTGTATATGTAAGGGCGGACCTCTTGCTCCAGCTTTCAAAATAGCATTCCTAAACATCATAGTACACCCAGAGCTGCTGAATGGGGGCATGTGTACTGACCCGGATTATTAGCACATCCATCTTGCTAGCAACACTGTGAAATACTTTCCATTTTTCACATTGCACATCTTTTATGTGAAAACACACACACATGCAGTGGCAGCTTTAATAAACATTATAGTTCTGTTTAAGAATTAACATTTACAAACGTGATTTCCTTTCACGTGTTATCTTAGTTCTACAATTAGTAAAAATAAAATAGGATGTTTAAATAAGCAAATATTTTTTAAAGTCTTGCTTTCTTTCACATTTTTCTCATTTTTTCCTTAAAAAAAATTTTACTATAAAGTTAGTTGTAAAAAATACTGTCTGGTTGGGTATAAAAATGATGTAGTTAGGTGTAAATACAGGCTGATGAGTCTCTTCACTGTTATTTCCAGGTGCATTCAAGAAATAGGTTTGAGATCATACAAGAACTAAAACTGTGGCTCTAATACATTGACTCAAAGGGATATTTTAACAGCAGATTAGCCTGTTATACGACAACTAAATATGGCTCTTGTTAAGGGAAAAAGTTTTATCTGAATGATATCTGATTCCTAGAATAGAATGAGAAGATAACTTTAAGAACATATCATTTTAGGATCTCCCCTGAAAAAAGAACTTGGTGACTGACTATAGCAAGGAACTGTTATTCTCCCATTCCTTCAGTGTTCAAGCTACTATATTATATGTTATTTGACTTCATTTCTTTTCTGGTTTGTTAAAAAGTTTCCTTTTATGATTTTTAGAATAGTCATGATTCTCTAATCAGGTTACCAAATATTAAATTAGGCAATAATATTATATATTTAGAATTAAAGTGAGGTGATGTCTTTCCTAATTTATAGTCTATTCTAGAAGATACTTCTGGGATATATTATTATCATGAATATAAGCTATAAAAAATATGAAATAGTTCCTGGCAAAGAAGTTACCACAAGAACTCAATGTAAATAAATACTAGCTGCTTATCAATGTGTTATAAAAAACTTTAAGAGGAAAAACAGTTTTGGTATTTTATGTGGGAGGCAGCCATCAAGATGTGTTTGGATAGTGAATATGTCAGAATGAAATCTTAACCTCACTCTCAACTGGCTTTCTCATCCCGTTTGAGTAACCATTTTATCCACTAAAGGGAATCCTATAGCAGATGTAGAATCCACATCTTAGCCCATATCACACTTGATTATATTTGCTTTCTGTCTCTCCCACTAGTTTATGACTCCATGAGAGATAAGAGGAGTAGTTCAGTCAGTATATTTAAATCCCATTCTCAGATATTAGATGTTTGTATATACCTTCCGCGTCTTTGAAGGGGCCTGAAACGTCAAACAAACTGGACAAAGGGAGCAGGCATGGCATTGAGACTTTATTTTCTTTTTTAAAACCTTCATTCTTAAATAGTTTTATGAAAAGTCCCATAGTCATTATTATTAAAAATCACAGTCAAGTAAAATATTTTTAAGACACTAATTGAAGGAATAATAGCTTACTGCTGACAAAAAAATAAAACATAAGTTATAAATGTGTGTGGCTCTAAAAGAGTTTATTATCATAAACTACAAACACAATTTTAAAATAAATTATATTCCTTAAGGCATTAACAGCGTTTGTCCAAGGTGAGTTGCATGTTCTTCGTAAGTTACTATTAATGCTGAACACCAGTTTTGATCATAGCTTGGCCCTGGGGACTGGTCTGCTAGCTTGCAAATTAACCAGTGTTTTTTTTGGTAAATGGGTTGAAAAATGTGAAATTGACTTTGGAATTGTGATCAATAGCCTTTGATCTCAGAATCCTATGTTTTCCTCCACAAGAAACACTTTTGTATGTAAGAAGTAATATAAAGGATTTGGAGCTAGAGAGAAGCATATCTCTAATCAGCCAATTTTGTTATGTAAGTAAAGTCTAGGAAAATAGCACAGAAGCATCCCGATTTTAAAGGTTTAATACTTGGAGAATAGTGTAGACAGGGCTCTGTATTTTAATGCTTTAGAAAGAAAACAAAACAAAATAAAACTTTCCTTTAGTAGCCCAGTCTTACATAACCAAATGTTATATCATAATTGCTCCCTGGCATTCCACCTATAAAAATTAGTTTGGGATTAAATATTCTAGGATAAAATTATAAAATTAGACACCTTTCGGAAAGCAGAATGATAAAAAATGAATGAGAAATTTGATGGAGAACCCTAGATTGCATGTGAAGGGTTGGATAAATTACAGGATATCTTTATCTGGACCTACCTCCAAGAAAAATGACCTTATACTAGTACTCTATCCTAGTATTTGTACTTTCACTCATTTTAAGGTCTCTGTGAATGTTTTAATGATATAAACATTTTTTCTATGTAATTTATAATTAATTACATTTATGTTTTTCATTTATGTCTCCTAATCTTTAGAACAAACTTTTTCTTTCCTTGGAAATTACCACTGGCTATTAGTGGAACATCCTGATTCATTATAGATATTTTAAAACAAATTTTCAAAAATAGTTTCATTCATGCAATGAAGTTTACGAATATGGAAGTCTTTTGACTTGAACTGTAATACTTCCTAATTAACCTATGTCTTCAGTACAGGAAAGGATATGTAATAATATAGGAGTCTGTGGTTTAGCTGCAGATTCATTAAATAGATCTACAGTTTGTTAAGGAAATAATGTATACAGACACTATGCCAAGCACTTTGTGGGCATTATATCATTAGTCTTTACAATAATGTGAAGAGGAAAGTATTATACCCAAACTCTTCACTCTATTTTCAGACTAATCAACTGAGGCTTTAGCTCAAAGATGTTAAGTTTCCTGAGAACACAAAGCTAATGAGTGACAAACCCAAGATATAATTCCAGATTAATTTCATTCTTAGTCACGTTTACACTACTGTTCTCTCACTTTTTATAATCAAGGTAAATTTTATTCCATAAAGGGTTTATGTTTATGTGTTCTAATTCTGTGTATAGGAGTGAAAATGTTATTGGGAAACAGAATTTTGTTAGTGGGAAATGGAAGAATTTTTCCATTTCTTTGTTTGGAACATGTTTACTTACTTAGGCCTTTCATCATAATTGTAGTTTATTTATTTAAATTTTTAAAAATATCTTTTCTGTATCACTCAAAGATTTGAATCTGTATCTTACTACAAAGAATAGCTAAATGAGCAATTACTAGTTTTTTGATAATGAGCTTCTATATAATGGTAGAAAATTCATTATAGACTGTTAATATATTAATTTGACATTTATTTTGATTTTCTTCTAAAAACCTGAAATATAATTTTGCAATATGAAAGGTACACCAGAGAACTAATTTAGTATGAGTGATATTATGTGTTTTCAAAATAAAGATAGAAAAAGTGAACATCACTTTTATACCTGAACATTATTTTCCTAGACCTTATTTTCTTGTCTATCACCATTTGTCCTTTAGATAAATTTTCAAGATATTAATATTTATTTATTCCCAAGCTTTATTGAAATATAATAGACCATTGCTCATATTTACATTGTACAAGTCAATGAGTTTTGTTCAATTATAGTTGTCATACAATAGTATATTAGTTTCAGTTATACAGAGTAGTGATTAGAGCTCAACTGATGACCCCACTAAATCTAGTACCCCTCATTCCCCTTACATATTTATTACAACATTGTTGACTATTTTCCTTATGCTATACTTTATATCTCCATGACTATTTTGTAACTATTCATTTGTATTTTTTATCCCTTCACCCTTTTTCACCATCCTTCCCAACCCCCCTCCTCTCTAATAGCCTTCAAAATATTTTTTTCATTTTGAAAGAAATGAGTTAGTTTTTGTTTTTGTTGTTCATTTTGTTCTTTAGATTCTGCATGTATGTGAAATGATGTGGTATTTGTCTTTCTCTATCTGACTTCATTAAGTGCAATACCCTCCACGTCCATCAATGCAACATCTTTTCCATCCCCTTCCTTTTAGTCTGTGTGTGTGTGTCTTTTAATCTGAAGTGAGTCTCTTGTAGACAGCATGTAGGAATCTTGTTTTCTTATCCATTCAGCCACCCTATCCTTTGGTTGGAGCATTTAATTCATTTCCATTTGAGGTAGTTGATAGATATGTAGTTATTTCCATTTTTTATTCACGATTTTGATATATGTTTTTTTTTTTCTAAAAAAGTTCCTCCAACATTTCTTACCAAAGAAGACATAGAGATGACAAATAAACATATGAAAAATGCTCAGCATAATTTGTCATTAGGACATTCCAAATTAAAATAATGAGATGTCATTACATACTTATTAGAATATGTAAGATACAAAAATCTGATACATCAATGGCCGATAAGGAGTATAATGGTACTCTCACTTATTGCTGGTGAGAATGCATAATGGTAAAGCCATTTTGGAAGAGTGTTTACTTATTTTTAAATTAATTTTAAATTTAATTTGCTGGTGTTGATAAATTCGCTTAGCTTATTTTTGTCTGAGAAGCTCTTTATCTGTCTTTCAGCTCTAAATGATAGCTTTTTCTGGGTAAAGTATTCTTGGTTGTAGATCCCACCTTTTTATTACTTTGAATATTTTGTGCCAAACCCTTCTGTCCTGCAAAGTTTCTTTTGAGAAATCTGCTGCCAGTCTTATGGGTGCTCCTTTATAGGTAACTAACTGCTTTTCTCTTGCTGCTTTTAAGATTCTCTCTTTGTATTTAACCTTTTGCATTTTAATTATGACGTGTCTTAATGTGTGCCTCTTTGGGTTCCTCTTTCTTGAGACTCTCTGAGCTTCCTTGAGTTTTATATCTGTTTCTTTCACCAGCTTAGGGAAATTTTCCATCATTATTTCTTCAAATAGCTTTTCCACTTCTTGTTCTTTCTCTCTTCCTTCAGGTTCCCCTATTTCACAGATGTTTTTACACTTAATTTTGTCCCAAAGACTCCTTAAATTATAATTATATTCTTAGTTTCTTTTTTCTTGCCGTTTTGATTGGCTGACCTTGGCCTCCCCATCCTCTATATTCTAGGTTCGATCCTCTTCTTCATCCATTCTGTTAATTCCTTCTAATATAGTCTGTATCTCTGATAACGTATTGTTCATTTCTGACTGGTTCCCTTTTATAATTTTTTCCATTTATATGTTTTTTATCTTTTTAAAGTTCTCATTGAGTTCATCTACTCTTCCCCTAAGTTCATTGAGCATCTTTATAACTAGTGTTTTGAATTCTGCATCTGTTAGATTGCTTGACTCCTTAATTCCTAGATCTCTGTTTTGTTCTTTCATATGATTTCTGCTTCTTTGTCTTCCCATTTTGGCTGCCTTTCCGTGTCCTTTTCTATGTACTAAGCAAAGCTCCTAAGTCTCCCAGTCTTATTAGTGCGGCTTTGTGTAGTAGGTGTCCAGAGACACAGTCTTGAGAGGGATTCTGCTGCAGGCCAATTTTAGCCCCTGCCTGTGTCCCTCTAGGGCTACTTGTTAAGATTTAGCAAGCAATCCACAGATGCTGTGCTTATAGTTACCTCAAGAAACCACGCCAGAAACCGAGGTCAGTTGCCACCAGTGTGGGTCTTGGATCTTGCTCTGCAAGTCTCAGAGGACTTGCCAAGGACACAAGTAGCACTGCAAGTTGGAGGAGGGGGAGTTTCAAGGAATCCTCTGGGTGGAGTGACCTCTGTTATCCAGTTTGATGACATCTCAGCTATAGCAGTGCTATGTCAGCACTCTGGGAGTGGGGAGGGCTCAACAGAGGGACAATGGATATTTCCAGCACTTATGCCTGGGAGAAAGCCTCGCCTCTGATTCTCCTACAACTCAGAGTCCCCCTGTAAATCCCTGGTGCCCGCCGAGCAGCTGACCCAGTGCTGGTGCTCCGAGCGAGTGAGTCCATCACCACGAAAGTCTGGTCACTGACATAGCCCCTTTAAGAGGTGTCTGTAGCTGCTGGCTGTTGCTGCCGCTGCCTCTGTCCTACTCAGCTGCTTGGGACCAGGCAGCCTCGCATCCTTGCCCCCGTCCTACCTCCTCCCCTTACAGGGTGATTTCTTATTTCTTTGCCTAGTTGTAGGACTTGTTCCTCTAGACCCCAAGTGACTCCACTTGCTGTCTCATCTGTGTTTTTATCACTTTCATGTGGTTGTAAGAGCAGATGAACAAAGCCTCTATCGTCTGTGCCATTTTGACTTCAAGATATTAATTTTTTAATTACAAATATTCTTATTGTTTTTTGAAATTTTACCAGTGAAAGAAACAAGCAGCATATCACAGTGCTGATCTATCATTTCACCAAGAGAAAAGCATTGTTAATTTTAATTTAAAACTGAGCAGTTACTATAATATGTTGAGCACTGATCAGATGCTAGAAATATAACAGTGAACCAAATGAAAAATCCTGCTCTCAAGTAATTTATATGACAATAAGCAAGATTGGTAAGTAAAGTACATGGTATGATATGTAGTAATGTGTGTTAAGAAAATAATGAAGGGGCAGAAGGAATATTGGGAATGGTCAGTTTCAGAGATGGTACTCAAGGACGGCTGAAATGAGATGGAGTTATTTAATTAAAGACTGGAAAGAGGTGAGGTAGCAAATCACACAATCTTCTTTTTCAAATTATTTGTCCTATAGATATACTTAATAAGGAAATATAGGTGGTTTGTTGTTTACTTGGCATTGTGTAACTTCTATATTAACATTGGTGTTTAAGGGTCATGCTGTCAGCCCAATTTTAATAATTTTTAAATTATATACTGTATGTGTATGTTTGTGTGTTCTTTAGGCTCCTTTGTCCTTTTATTGCTGCCTGGAGAATTTAGAGGCAATTGGTTAAATCTTTTGAGAAATGTAGTATCCTTGTCATTCAACTTGTTGGCTGTAGAATACTGGGATATAAGACAGAGTTGGGACTTTAGTGTTATTTTCCTGTTAAGGAAATGTATAATGCCAAGGCTAGAGAATACCCCTTTTCTATAAAAGGAGACAGTTGCTAATTCTCATCTCCTTTTTTGCACCCAACTCGAAGTGCAGAATTTCTAGGTAATGAACAGTTCTCTTCATTGGTCAAGATGTGTTTTCTCATGACTAAACTACCTAAAACCAAAATTTAGCTGTTCTCTA
Organism: Eidolon dupreanum; assembly: GCA_028627145.1. Lineage (NCBI taxonomy): Eukaryota > Metazoa > Chordata > Mammalia > Chiroptera > Pteropodidae > Eidolon > Eidolon dupreanum. The sequence continues at coordinate 52,534,391 of CM053501.1, read as the reverse complement.
CATGTGTAATACACAATGTTGGAGAGAAATCAGAGCTACAATTTGATAGAAAATACTTTATTTAAAGCATAGTGCTATGTATGTTATGTCAGTTTTAATATGTATCTTATGAGTAATTAACATTTGAAGCACTTTGGTTGGCAGTGTATCTACTAGAACTAACCCCCACCCCTGCAGCTTCGATAAACCCTTCAATTATCTTATCTCACCACCAACAAAGGAATTATTAAGGTAATTTTCTTTAGAAATGATTACTCATTCATGAAATAAGTGATGTTTAAGGACAAGTGAACTGTCTAGAAATGTTATACACTCACCTCTGCCCTTGCATGAACAGAGTCTAGTAATCTAGTGACTGCAGTAGACTTTCCTTTCTATTTGTTTCTAGTTCCCTTTGGAATGGCACTCTAGGCCTGAGAGTTTGTAGAGTTCTATGTTTAGACACATATGGAGGGTCTCATTGACTTAAGCCAACTCTAAATACAGCTGAATCCTGTTTCTAGAATATCCTTCCATGCATGGTGTAGTTTCAATGATCCTTCCATGCATGGTGTAGTTAGAGCACCTAAAAAGAACAAGAACTGAAACTTCATTGCATTTATTGAAAAAGTTATATAAAAATGCAGAGAATAAAATGCATGCATAGCAGAATTTGATCTCAGTCTTGTGAGGGTGTAGAAGGTGAACATTTAGCTTTTACTTACCTGTCATTATTAGAGACAAAGATACTAAGGAAATAATAATTGTGAATGAGGTTAGTTCACAATTACTACCATGAAAAAATCCCATTTGAAGAGGAGAAAGGAAATGCATGAAGTCATATGGTTCATAGCAATGATTAAGCCTCCTTGGAAGGAGCAGTAAAACTTCCTGACTTGGCACTTACTGGCTCTGCTTTTGCTCTGTGAGGAGTTTCCATGCCTAATGTCATGATGGTCACATCTAATCTGGGTTTTGGAGAGTGTACCCCTTTGATAGTTGTGTACCTTTCCTTGTACCTCCTATGGTGCTGATCTGTAGGCCTGGGGATTCCTTTGCAAAATGTGCAATTATAAGAAGCTTTCTGCCAGCTTGTTTGTTTAATAGTTCAATTCCCTACAGACATTAGTAGCTATATAGTCCATTTCTACCTGTGAAGCAAAATAGGTAAAGATCTTACATAGATGTTGTCTTACTTTCTAATTTTGGCTCTTGGGGAGTGGCCTCTTTGCTCTGACCTTTTCTCTCTTTATTTAAAAACCATAACTTTGAAGACAGTTGGAACAATAGGATGTTGTGGCAGGACCCTCACCTAATTGTTTCTGTGCTGGCCTTGCTTTCATTGTTCAAGAGAACACTCTTAACAAAATATGCCCCTTGACAAAGTTTAGGGCATGATTTTATGTATTTTTAAGCCTACCTTTTTTTGAGTAATCCTTTTTTTAGAACAGTTTTAGACTTATTGAGAGATTGGGAAGATAGTACAGAGAATTTTCATATATTTGGTACCCAGTTTTCCCTATTAACTTCTTACATTAATAAGATATATTTGTTATAATTAATGAGGCAATATTATTAGATTATCATTAACTAAAATGCATTCTTTATTCAGATTTCCTTTTTCTGTTCTAGGATCTCATCCAGGACACCACATTATATTTAGCCCTCATCTCTCCTTAGGCTCCTATTGGCTCTAACAATTTCTCAGACTTTCCTAGTTTTTGATGACTGACAGCTTTAAGGAGTGCTGGTTAGGTATTTTGTAGAATATCCCTCAACTGAAATTTTTTTTAAAATTTTTATGATTAGACTGGGGTTATACCTATTGGGAAGGCAGATCAAAGTGCCATTTTCATCACATCATATCAAGAGTACATACTATCAACATGAGTAGCTAATGTTGAAATTAACCTTAGTCATCTGGCTAAGGTGGTATTAGAATTCTTCACTGTAAAGTGATTCCCTTACTGTACTTTTTAGAAAGAAGTAACTATGCACAATCCACACTTAAAGAATGGGTACTTATGCCCCACCTTTTTGAGGGTGAAGTAGCTCTAAATTATTTGGATTTCTGCATTCGAGATTTGTCTATTCTTCCTTATTTACCTATTTATTGAATCATTTATTTATATCAGTATATTTATTTTATACTTTGTGTTATAATCCAATATTCCTTTATTATGATGCTTATATTGTTTCAGCTTTGTCACTGAGACCTCAAGACTTGTACATTTTTACCCCAGTTCTAGAAGTAGCCATTTCTCCAAGGAGCCCTGGTTCCTTTGACTGAAGGGATGGTATTATAAATTAAGTTCTGGATACTAGGTATGCTCCTTATTAAGGAGGTGTTCTTGCTTCTAGGTCCTCTTAGTTTACAGAGCAGAAAATAGAATATGTGCATACTAATCATATATACATATATCTATTAATATTTCTATGTGTAGCCATCTGTAACTATATTTAGCTAAATATGAGTTGATACCGATGTCGGAAACTCTAATCTATTACTACATGGATCACTTTAGCCTCTCCCCTTATCTGTTCCTCCCACTACTATGGTGAGATGTCTAGCTTTCCCATCCACCTTCCATTTACTTAATCGTTCAATTCCAGTATACATGTATTGTGATATCAGAATTGTAAACATATACCACCATAAGAAAAAACTTTATTAACTACAGTACAGTACTTATGTATAGTCTTTCTTATCTGTAGTCTCATAGGCTCTACTCATCTCCAAAATGAGGTTGTTGTATATATTTGTAAGGCAGTTAGATCTTTTTATATATTCCGCTTTTCATCTCCTGACCTCTTAAATGATTTTTTTTTAAATTGTATACATTAGGGTTTATTCTTTGCATTGTACATTCTCTGAGTTTTGAAAAATGTATACTCATGTATCCTCTATTATAGTATCATATAAAATAGTTCCACTGCTCTAAAAAGATCCCTTGTGCTTCATCTATTAACCTTCCCTCCTCAAACCCTGAAATCACTGATCTCTTTACCAGGTCTCTAGTTTTGCTATTCTAGAGTTTCATATGATTGGAATCAAACTGGCTTCTTTTATTTAATATGTGTTTAAGATCTACCTACATCTTTTTGTGGTTTGATAGCTCATTTCTTTTTATCACTAAATAATATTTAATTATATTTACATACTACAATTTGTTTATCAGTTCATCTATTGAAGGTCATCTTAGTTTCTTCTAGTTTTTGGCAATTATGAATAGAGCTGCTCTCAATGTTTGTGTGTAGGTTTTTGTGTGGACATACATTTTGGATCAGTTGGGTAAATACTTAAGATCATGATTGCTAAGTTATATGTTGAGACTATTTTTAGCTTTTTTTAATTTTTAATTTTAATTTTTTAAAATTAAGTAAACTGTCTTCCAAAGTGGCTTTACCATTATGCATTCTCACCAGCAATAAGTGAGAGTACCATTATACTCCTTATCGGCCATTGATGTATCAGATTTTTGTATCTTACATATTCTAATAAGTATGTAATGATATCTCATTATTTTAATTTGGAATGTCCTAATGACAAATTATGCTGAGCATTTTTCATGTGTTTGTTTGTCATCTGTATGTCCTCTTTGGTAAGAAGTGTGTCTGTTCAGATCTTGTGTCTATTTTTTAATATGGTTGGTTATTTCCTTGTTTTAAGAGATCTTTTTATATTTTGATTTCAAGTACTTTATCAGATATATATTTTGAAAATATTCTCTCCTAATTTTTTTTGTTTTTCTTTTCATCCTCTTAATGTCTTTTGTAGAACAAAAGTTTTAAATTGTAATAAAATCAAGCACAAATTTTTTTTGTCATGGATTACAGTTTTGTTGTTATATCTAAAAACTCATTATGAAATAAGGTCACATAGATTCCCTCCTATGTTCTAGAAGTTTTATAATTTACATTTTAAGCTCTACGGATATTTTGAATTAATTTTTTTGTGAACACTGTAAGATCTTTGTCTAGGTTTGTTATTTATTTCTTTATTTTTCATACTTGATCATTCAGTTTTTCCAGCACCGTTTATTGAAAATACTGTCTTTCTCCATTGAATTGCATTTGTTTCTTTTTCAAAGATCAGTTGACTATATTTGTATAGGTCTATTTCTGGTTTCTTTGTTCTGTTTTATTGATCTATGTGTCTATTTTTTTTTTTTTTGCCAATACCATATGCCTTTATTATCATAATGGCAGTTAGTCTTGAAATTGGTAGAGTGAGTCTCTTATGTTTGTATCTCTTAAGTGTTATGTAGGCTGATATAGGTCTTTTGCTTTTCCATATAAACTTTAGAATCATTTGTAGATATCCATATAATAACTTGCTGAGATTTTGCTTGGAATTGTGTTGAGCCTACAAACCAACTGGGAAATAATTGACATCTTAATAATATTATCTGTCAATGAATGTGGACTATCACTTCATTAATTAAGATTTTATTTGGTTTCTTTCATCAGCATTTTGTAGTTTTTTTCCTATATATGTTTGTCATATTTTATTAGATTTATACCTGTGTTTTATTTATTTTTGTTGCTATTGTAATGGCATTGTTTTTAATTTCACATTCCAATTATTTATTATTAGTACATATGAAAGCATTTGGATACATATGCACACATATATTAATTATATATATACATTATAGTGTGAGTATATATGCATATACTGTATATACACATTATGATTTATGGCCTGGAATCCAAATAAAAAAATCTCTTTTCAATTGTTTTTTGAATACTCTGATGTTGTAGGCCTTGGATTATATCAGTGAAAAAAATCAACAAAAGTCTCTGATTTCCTATTTATGTAACTTTCCAATTATATTATTTATACTATATCACACTCCCTAGAGAAGATGGGGGTTCATGAAAATCATATTAGAAAATAATGTTGTAGCCAGGCATGGGAATGTAAGCAGATAGAAACATCAGGCTAAAGAGCTGAGATATCATTCATTAACTTTTTCCTTCGATTTATTTCTCCTCTACATCTTAAAAATATTTTAGTTGAAAGTTAGAAAATAATGGACTGGATAAGGATAGAGATTTTGCGAGTAAATGGAAAGGGAAAGATGCAATCAAACTTGGCAAGAACTGTCTGTTACACAGAAGAAAAAATGAAGTCTTTGATTAGTCAAAGTTTAGAGCCTGTTATTAGGGGGTATTGGTACCACTCTTACAAATAAGGATACAGGAAGAGAACTAAGCTTGGAAAGACAATGAGTCTTTCGAATGGTCTCTGACCTGTTAGGAGTTGGGCCACACAGCAGGAGGTGTGAGGTGAGCAGAGCTTCATCTGTATTTGCAGATGCTCTTCAGTGCTAGCATCATTGCCTCAGCTCCACCTCAGATTATCAGGCATTAGATTCTCAAAGAAGAACTGGTTCCTGGTGCCAAAAAGGTTGGGGACTGCTACTGTAGAGTACCCAGATTGTTGTTCCCAGGAGGAAGTAGGAAATTGAGGCTAGAGCTTTGGAGACAGCTTGGTGTTGTAGCTACATGTTTGTGAGTCAGATGTACAGGTGATAATCGAAGCTATGAAATAGCCCAAAGGATAGAATGGCGTGTGTGTGTGTGTGTGCACGCATGTGTGCACGTGTGTGCATGTGATTGGAGAGAGAGAGGGAGGGAGAGAGAGAGAGAGAATGAGTATGAGTGACTATTGAATATTAAGAACTGTCTCCAATTACACTATTTAACATTAGGTTAAATAACAATTGAAATCTTTAAATTATTGATAAACCTTAAAAAGCAATTGGTTTTTGGGTATGTTATAGCTATAATTTCCATCTCAACATATTGTCTTTTTTGTCCTAATATACGCAAATAGAGTTTGTAGAATGAGCAATTTATGATGTAATATAAGAGAGATCTTTGACAATGCAAAAGTCAGATAATCAAAGGGAATTATAGTGGAATCCATTAAGTTGTGTATAATGTGAAAACTGGTTAACTACTTAATTAAACCAAAAACTCTGAAAATTAGCAATGCAGTTTCTATTCATTAAAGTAATTTTAAAATTTAAAGACTTCCCAACAAGTGGTATGGGTGTTTAGGAAAATATATGTTTTTGAATTAAATAGTCCCAGAACAAAAACTGCTTTAAAAAGCATTTATCCATCTAAATGAAACACATGCTTAGCCATTTCTCACTGTTATTCTAAAAAAACAAATGCATCTGGACTGAGAAATTTTATTTCACTTTGCACCAGTGTGACATGAATTAATAAAATGGATAAATAATCAACTCTTGAAACTCAAGTGTTACTGAACTAATGAAGATGTATAATGTTCAAGTTTTAAGTAATCCCAATATCATTTTTCATGCTGATCTATAATAAGGTGGCTATTTATTTATGAATTGCTTTTAATTTGTAGTATCCTTTCTTCTTCATATTTTTCCTCCCACATTCGTCTCATCTGAAGAGCCTGTGGATTTATCTTGTGTCTGTCATTTTTCTTCACATGATTTAAAAATAATTAATTGCAGTACTCAGTGATGATTTATGATTTCTACTGACGTAATTAATGATACACATCAATTTTCTTTCTTAATTGAAGGAGTCACTACAAACTTTTCATTAAATATGTTGAAATAGGATGCTGTTGTAGTTCAGTAACCTTTGAAATCTTAAGTGGAACTTGATAACAAAACAACTTTTAAAGAAATTAATGCTTTACAGAAAACAAAGTGATAAGCAACATGTTAAAATTGCCAGGGAAAATTTTATAGAGATTTGGACAAGTGTCTTAAATTACAGGAATCAAGCTACAATTGGTCAGAAACTAAGGATGAACCGTTTACAGCATCTGAAAATAAAAGAATTTTACTCATAGAAAATGTTAAATATTTTTGTATTAATAAATTGACTAAAGAATATGGTCAGATTAGTTGAAAAGAAAGCATGCACTATGTTATCTTGACTTATATAAATCTGAAAATTTAATAAAAGTGACACATTGGTTAAATTTGAATTTTTAAAATTTAAGCATCTTCCTGATAATTTCAAAGACTCAAGTTCTTCATTTTAATGTCTATAATTGTTCAACAGCTAGATAGCATGGATGTACATTTGAAAGACAAAGTAGAACAAATAAATCTATCCTACTTAAGCTGCGACAATAGAATGAAAAGTATTCTAACCCTTATAAAATACATTTTTTTCATATTTGTTTTGTGTATTTTGTTGGAATTTAGTATTTAATTTTACATTTAACAAAGCAATAGTTAGAACCCTTAATATATGACAAGGTTTAAATTATAATATTTTTTTAAAAAGCAACAGTGTGTGCCTCAAGAGTTGCAAACTTGATTTGAGCATTTTA